>VXBO01002043.1:615008-644645 GCA_013400135.1 Rhinoptilus africanus
GCAAACTTGCAAACAAAGAGGAATGTTTCAAGGTCGCATTGTCTCAGTAATAGCAGTCAAGTCTGGGATTTTGCTGAGTTTCACAGAGCACTTCAGGGATTCCAAACCCAGCTCCAAAAGAGCCAGATTTGTGTGAACCGAGATGTCTGAAAGGAAGGGCATAGAATGATGTGCATTTCTCTCCTCACTCTGAAGCTGAACTGGTTGAGACTTGCACATAACTCAAATAGATTGAAATGTAATGATTACACTTTTCTATTTTTTATTGCTCCTTATAATTCATTCTTTTGTTTCCCTGTCTTGAGCAACATTAAATTAATTAAAGATACATAAGTAAGCCATTTTGGAAAGATCTCTAATTATCTTGTGCTGTTGGGTTAATAATTCAGGTGACTTGAATTATGACTCTAAGCAAGGGTCTTGCGAAATGAATCTCTGAAGAATATTCAGACAGGTTCCCTCAAGTTAACCCAGGCTGGCACTGCAAGAAAAACTTCCTTAAACAGTAATGAAGGATGAAACATTCCTTTCTACTCAATAAATAGGGACCAAAGAGTAATTGCAGCAGACCAAAAACTGCCTTGCATGTTGATTATCTCTTATTTTTTACAGGGATAAAGGCCACTTAATTCAAGGAATTGAATATTAGCACACTTATGAGTGTCAGTATTCACCAGTGTATAACCATCCAAGCTGGCTAAGAGGAGAGAAGTCTACCTGGAAAGCAGAAAGCCTGGTAAACTCCAATGCAATGCGTCAGCCAACATTTAATTATTTCTATAAACATTAAAGGGACTCTGTCAGAAAGAAAGAGAATTTTAAAATAATAGGAGTAATAAATAATAGCAAAGATAAATAGCAAATACAGCAGCATCTCATTACAATAAACAAATTTGCAGACCAGTGATGGAAAATACCTGAAGATGACACATGCACAGCCCTTATAGTGATTCTGAGGACTGTCAGCAGAAGATGGGCAAAATTTTCATTATTTTATCATTTGCGCTTTCTTGTAAAAGATGAACTGTTAGATACTGGCAGCAGGTGTGTTAGTCTTAAAGGTCCCTGAAGGGAACATTAATAATAAACTCTATATGCACTGACACACAAGGACAACCATCTTAATATTGGGAGGGGGGGGGGCGCAGGGGGGCATAGTAAATTTCGTAAAAAGAAAGGGAAAAGGAATTTCAATGAGGCCATAAAAGTGGATTTTTATAGCCAGCAGATTGTTAGGACAGGATCTGAATACTGGTCAGAAATGAAGGATTTTGACTGCATTTGCCAGGCTACAACTACATGGCTCATATTCCAGGATCAATATACCCCATTTCTCCAGCATCTTAGAGAATCGCTCAACTGAAACCCCAAGAGAGTGCGGTGATCTTATTAATCATCACTATATCTGGCGTTATTCAGCTGGGAATTAAATTACACATCGTAACTACTTAGGCTGCTTAAGGTATTCACAGACTTTTAAAAACAGACAGAAGAAAAGAGTAAGGACCTAAGAGAAAGTAAAGTAATAATGCAAAGTATTATTACTAAAGCTTTCCATCTTGGTAAATTAAATATAAAGTGAAAAGGAATAGGATTCCTTCAGTTTTGCAATTAAGCATCAAAATATGTAATCTCCCAAACTTTGAGAGAAAATATTGAAAGTTGAAGAAACTGGTATCTCCTGTGAAACTTTGCCGATGTAAAGAGGGCAGGTCAGAGCTTAGGCAGAAAACACAAGACAAAATCTCAGAGGATGATAAGCCCACAGGGATATGGGAGAGTTGATAACTAGCACAGATGTGGTAGAGAATACTCTTGGAAAATTTTATAAAAACCTGGGTATCACAAAGTAATACTCAAACCAATAATAGAATAACAAAGAAAATTACTACCTCAAAGACCTGTCTTTTCTTTATTTAAAAACAGAGGACAGATAATGCCTCGCGTTGCAGAAAAGAAATGTCAGGCTTTTACAGGGTTTTTAATGTGGACATTCATTTGTTTATTTAACAAAAACAAACTATGGGAAGTAGCTTAAGTCCTCTTTAATAGCAGCTTGGATGGTTTGGATGCCTAAAGAGGAGGGAAACTGGACTAGCTGCTTTCCACATGAGCCGATTTTATTAATAAATGTTGACACAGAGATTCTTGCCAATATGTTTGGCAAATAAAGAGAACTGAGTATATCAGGGTTGTGTGCAGCCATATAAACCAGGATTTGCAGGTTGGTGACTTTCTGTGTAGTGCAGTAAGAAGACCCTTGAGCAATATTTCATTTTCAGGAAAAAAAAAGTTTTCAGGGTATTTTAGGCTCTGTCCACAAGACTACGTAGCCTGTTCTTAGGCACTGAGAAGAGGATTTGTCATAAGCTCTGTTTGTGGTGTTTCATCGCAGACATTCAAAAGCATATCAGCATATGCATAGTAAATACAAACTCATTCTTGCCTAAAGCAGAAAAAAAATCTTTTGACCAAGCAGAATGGGCACTGAAGTACATGGACTGCAGAAAAAAATGTCGTTGAGGATTTCAATTTCTGTCTTACTTAAGGACTGCGGAATTTCTTTTAGAAAGTTAATTTATCTTAACTAGATCTACGTTAATAAAAAGTACCTGGCAAGATGCATTTTGTCCACCTCTAGGGCCTGTATCTGAACCACAAAAATTCTTGCCACAGCAATACCCTTGGCCCAGCCACGTGAGGAATAAATGTCAGATCAGACCCAGATCACAGTGTTATGCAAAGAGTTGCTACTTTTTGTACACCACCCTTGTTCTTCTTGAAAGCACTAACACCCTTTTTAGATCTTATCTCTTTTTCAACTTCTATTTCACTGTATCCACACTACCCACAGTGGTAGTTCACTCCAATCTGGGGTAAACCAGGCAGTACCCAGCAGGGAAACTTGGTCTTTGAGGATTAATCACAACACGTTTCATTCCTGCCACCCGAGATTCTCCACCAGCAACATCCCAGGAAGTTCTCTGACCCATTGATCACCTTGCTATTAGCCAGCATATGGTCAGCATTACAGGATTTTTTTTTTTAATTGAAACAAGAATTGTAACCAGTTCAATTCTGAAATGTTAATGTGACTCACCAGTCAAAATATTTACACCACAGAACACCAGTAAAATGTTCTTTTATAAGTCATGTTAAGTAGTAATCCAAAGAATGTGAAGCCGTTCTATGTCTCCAGATAATTAATGTGTCTGATATTTTGAGAATGAATGTGTAATACGGTGTTTTGGAAAAAAACTATTCCAACAACAAATAAGGATGTTCTTTCTGCCTTAAATTTCCCATGCATGAGGAACAGGCACAGTCGCTATTCCTTTGCTTTGTTGTTCCTCCTTAATACTCTACAGCCCTACCAGCAAGGCAGCAAAAGTACAATCTATTGACTTGCTGAATTGTTAGCCAAATTTACTATTGTTTATTTTATTTTTTGTAATAATTTATTCCATGACACAGATGCTCATTAATATCTTCTTCTGACAAGTGACGGTTACAAGCACAAGAGTTTATTTAATGATCTGATTTTGCCCTGTGAATATTCCAGCCATTACAATTCTAGTCAGAGCTAGCAAGTGCTTTTGATAAATTTGGTGTATCCACAAACAGCTTATTAAATTCTGTTAAAATGACATTTGACATTACCAAAATGTGCTGCTTTCCTTTAAACAACTGTGCAGGCCAGGTTCTTTGAGAACAGTGCTCTGTTACTGCATCTGTCATTCAAACATCACCCTTCGTGGGCTTGGAGACTCTCTGCTGTGTACTTAATGCACAAAAGTCCCCATCAAGCCAAAGGGTAGGGCATGTCTAATGAGATGGAGCAGAGAAAGATGGTCTGACAGATTGTGAACACCACACTACGGTGCCAGAGCTGTGGAAGCAATACCTGGGTGCTCACGTGAGTGAGACAGCCGAGGAGCAGAGGTTAAATGCAGCACTGTATGGGCACAGGGGACTTGCCCGCTCAGATGAGCACGAGCCCATCGCATGGTGTGGACGCAATGCCCAGTGCCGGTGATTCCCCAAAGTCCATGCTGGAAACCGGGAATGGAGCACAAAGCTGAAGCAGATCACTGTTGGAAAAACTTAACCCGCCAGCCTGTACTTTCTGTTTTCAAAGGAGAATCTCAGATTTAGGGTGTCATAAAATTTCTATCATGAAAGTTGGTAGGTAATGCAGGACTTTATAAAGAAGGCAATATTGTCTTTCTGGGGCTGGGCTGTACAAAGCCATTTGGTGGGGATTTCATTCAGTAGGAGAATGCTGGAATAAGATTGGGCCAATGCTGAGCATTTACAGAAATTTCACTGAGGTTTGTAAAACAAATATTTGTAAATATGAGTTCATTCACAGCCAAGGGTATTCAGAAAAAATTACAGTCTTTGCACGGTGAGGCCTTTTCTGAAGCTGTCACAGACTGACGCAAGCCTCCTGGACTGAGGTTTTGCTCCCATTTGTACAGAGATGCTCTGGCTGCTGCATTATTTCACCGAAAGTTTCTATATGCTTTAAAAATACTTTCAAGTTAAAGTTTAATGTTAACTTGAAAAGAAAACACAGATTTGATAAACAACTGATTAGGTCGCTGTTCTAAGTGAAGCCAGTTAAGGTTTCTCCCAGGTATTTTTAAAAATTCTGGAGCCTGCTGCCTGTTATAGGCATAAACACAGAAATTTCACCACTGTGTCTGGAGAACATTTAGTTCTTTTATGAGCTTCTGGTCTTCCATTTAGTTTATCCAGCTCCATCTACCTTTTTTACTGCTGTATTCTGAGGCATTATAAATGCCTGGGAAAATGGAACTAGCAAAGGCAGTATCATCTTTAGCAATAGAATAGCAGATAAAAGTTTCTGTAATTTTATCCTTTTTCAGTGAGTAAATGTGTGTGATCCTTTGCTTTTCAGCAAAGATTTCTTCTATCTTTCATTTTAGAAATGTTCCACTTACTTCATTTTAAACCATATTCAGACTGCATAAAATACAGCCCTGAAAGCTTCAGTTAAAATAGTTGTGCTCATCTGAAGCATTTGCTTTGATCATGACCAATGGCAATAATGAAATTAAGGAAAGTTCTTTAAATTGTCATTGCTGGTAAAATCAT
This sequence comes from Rhinoptilus africanus, assembly GCA_013400135.1. Classification (NCBI taxonomy): domain Eukaryota; kingdom Metazoa; phylum Chordata; class Aves; order Charadriiformes; family Glareolidae; genus Rhinoptilus; species Rhinoptilus africanus. The sequence continues at coordinate 620,130 of VXBO01002043.1, forward strand.
GATTCTTACAATACTAATGCAGAGCAGCAGATCCCCCTGCTTCCCTCCCCTGCCCAAGAGTGTGACTCCTAAGGTAGAAGGTGTGAAACATTTTTTTTACTATTATTCCCAGTTACATTAGGAGGAGGTAATAAAAAAAATAAATGGCACTTTCATGGTCTTATTGTACTTGCTTCCCATTCCAAGAAACAAACCTAGAAAATTCCTCAGCCTAGGCTATATATGACTAAATAATATACATAAGATATACAAGAAACACCAGAAACAAGCCAGAACTGCTTTGTCTCAGAACATTTTTGTTAACATGATGTACAAACATTGCTCTTTTCCTTCATGATCTCACATCATTCCAATATTATAAGCAACACATAAAAATGACCATCAGAGAGAAACACTGGGGGAAATAAAGCCTTTTTGGGTTGATATCCTACCTACTCCAGCAACCTCCTTTCTCCGGGTTTGGTGTGGTATGTGTGGCATGTGAGCAAAGGAATCTCTTTTTTTCAGTGTTACCCCGGGAGGGGTGTCAGGCAGTGATAAATCTGAGCAGGGTCAGAGCAAGAGACCCATCTCTGATACTGACTGAGGTCGGGGGTGCACAGCTGGGTCCTGGAGTCACCAAGTCAGCTTCCACCTCCAAACAGAGCTGCATCTGTGTCCCTGAATCTCCTGCTGCTTGGAGTGGATCAATGAGGAGTGGGAAGACCTCGCTTATTTTTCTGATGGTGGCTTTTTCATCAGCCTGCAGGACCACTATGCTTTCCCCCAGGAATGCGTACAGCTGGGATGACTGTCACTGTCCAGGTTCCACCCTAAAACCACATCCCTGCTGTCAGCTGAGGAGACCATACCATGGAATAAACCCCACTGAGTCTGAAAGAACTCCAGTGGTTGAACATGATAGTAAGTGTGAAGTCTGGGTAAAGACTTTCATTACGTGTGCACAATAGCATCAACAGATATTGACATCACCGTTTCGCAACAGCTCAAAGCAAAGTAATTGTTTGGACCAATTATTGTTGAGGCTTAGAAGAAAGAAGTTCTGCATTTCATTAATTTCACCATTCAGCTAGGTTTGCAAGCAGGCAAAACAACAGAATGAGCTCGCCCAACATCATAAGGACTCAGTTTTTCCCCAAGGGAATTAGGTAGTCATCACTCATAAAAATGTTACAGTTGAGAACTAGCCCAGTCCAGGATTTACAGTGTTAGTATCCCTGACTGTGGGCACACTGGAATCAGCTGCTGTTTATTTTAGTTTTAATATCCACAATAATCAAGAAAAAGATTAAATTAATCCACTGGGGAGGAAATGAACCAATCATTACATTTCAACATATTGTCACCTCTCAAATATGCTACTAGAATAGGAGACCTCTTTACCATCTTGCACATTTGTCCTCTATTTGGCATAGTGATCTGTTCAGATATAAAAAAAAATTTCCATGGGCTCAGTACATAGTTTCGTATAGAATGTTCTGAAGTGCCAAAAATGATTTAGGACTTGTTTCTCAAGAGCAACTCCAGTAATTTCAACAGTGTCGTTTCTTTAAGCTGGTAGTTTGCTGAAAACGTGATTTACCCATGTAATGAATGGGACTATTTGTGTATGGAGGGTAGGATTTGGTTTCAAAAGTGGTCTTGAGCTAAGATCAGACTGTTTTCATTGCAATTAACAGGCACCTTTGAAACAGAAAAAGAGCAGATAATAAAACTAAAGCAAAAACTATGGTACATATAGTACAATATCAAATTGTGGGACTGCAGAACAAACATTTATAAAGTGTTTGTGTTTTCTGTAATATTTTTACTGGTATAATTTTACATTAAGGATTAAAAAAAACCCCTTAATACTTCATAAAAAAGTTAATGGAGTCATACAATTGAAAAGCTGTGAAAGAGCCAGTAATGATCACCATCTGGGAAACAGATGCAGTTAATTATGGAAAGTAATTCCTTGAGTTTTATGTTGTCATTCATTAGAAATTAAGTTTACGTAAGATGATTAAAGCACAAAATAACTTTCAGCAGGAGAGCATCCTGTAATCAAATGGTGATTGTACCCTGGTTTTGACTAGATCTGAAAGTTTTTCTTGGGAGAGAAATCCCTTTCAATAGAGAATGGAGAGGACAGGGCTCTTCAGCCAAACATGGTGAACAAACATTAAGTAAAAAGAGCTTACTTAATGTGGAAAAGAAGGTAGCACTACTAGGTCAGCAAGAAGATAATATAAAGATCAGACTGTCTTTATGATGCTTAGCCAGACAGTTGCCGTAAAAGGAATTCATCTAGCAAATATCTAGTACATCTCTTTTTTGATTCCAGTTCACCAAAGCATTAAATTCATTCTTATATTTAAACACGCACTTTAATACTTCGCTGTGTTGTGGCTGCTTGGATTCATATTTTGTCCTGAAGATTCTAGTTTTGCGAATTTAAGCACACAAGCCCTTCTGTATGCTGATACTTGTGCCACGGTTGTTCCAAACTAATCTGCAGTTAAATTTGAAATAATCAGTTTTGTTTATATGTGTAAAAGCCACAGAGATAGTTTTGTAGTCAGCTCCATGTTTGGATATAAGTACCATCAAGAGGCAAAGAAACAGGTAAAGATTATGAGAAACTGTAGATGGCATAAAAAGGGGCAGAAAAACAGTGAGATAGAATAGTAATAGAGATTCTTGTTCAGAAGAGAATGTAAATAAGTGCTTAGTTGCATGTGCTTAAGTGGGCCTATGCAAGTGTTTAAATTTAGGTATATTCTCTACTATATTTCTGATGTGCCAGAACGGTGACTTTTTCTATATGAAAGTTAAACTTCAGACACTTACATACAAATATTATCATGCCTAAGCTGCTAGATATTGCAACTTAATGCGTCTCATGTCTAGACACTCTGCGCAGAATCCGGCTCTTCGATAAGGATCCTGTGCTGTAATTCACATCTCCAGGTCCAAGCTCAATGCTGCCACAAAAGTGAACTGGGCTAGCATGAGTCTCTGTGCAAAGGCAACAGACAAAAACCAGATGTTATTTCAAAATTAAATTTTACCACACTAACATTTTCATTCTGATTTATAGCAAAGTAGTTCTTCTTGCAATCAAATCAATAACTCACAAGGTAGCACAGATACCACTCTATTTTATGCTACAGTTTTCATTGTGTTATTCATGGCACCGTTTCACGGGCTACTCTGAAAAGCTTTTTGTTGCTGCTCCTGTTTATATATGGAAATATTTCTTAAGACTATTTTGACAACCCACCCTAAGAAGCCTCTTTATGGAAAAGAACAGTAGGATCTTAGTATAATTATCGGTAAGGACAAGAAGGCCTACTGTAATTAGCTGAGCCAGGTAATCAATGAAGGAAAGAGAATTTAAAAAACAAGTGTAATATGCAAAAAGTATATTCTCTTAATTCATTTTGATGTGTGATTTTATTAATTATAATATAACAGATGGCAAAGGGTCATATGGTCATATTTAAGTCTATATTTTTATGTGTATTTAAAATTGAGTCTACAGAGTAATAACCAATTAATATGTTTTGCTTAGGGGATAACCAGCAGCAAGAGAATCCACTGCAAATGCCAAAGAATCCATGAAAAGATGGTGTCTCAGCCTGGGTTGCTGTTGATTGGGTCTGGCATCCGCCCTGCTCACTGCTGGAGATCCCCCAGGGCAGACGGGGACCAGAAGCAAAATGCCCGTATTACTGGGCAGCAGTCACCTCTCCTCAACCCCCCTCCCTCCCCAGTGCAGCCAGTGCAGAAGAAAACCTTACTGCAAAAACAGCTCTCCTGGGTAGCCTCAGTCCTGCTGCGCTGGCACAGGGCTCCCAGGACAGACTGTGCAGTTGCCCAGAGCCCCCAGGGAAGGGTGGCAGCCAGCGATCCCCCTGTGAGGGATTCCTGCTCCGGCCACAGAGGGGACCGCAGAGGGGCACGTGGCTCTTTCTGCCACTCAAAAACATTGATACCTTCCTGGACAAATTTTGGCCACCACAGACCTTGAGCATTGTCCACTGATGCATGTAAAACATGCTGCTGAAATTCACAGGTTGCTGTCAGCAATTATTAATCATTGATTATTTCTTTATAAACTTTATAACCTTAATAACCCGCGATTCTACCTCCAAACCCATGCCACCAAAGGAGGAGACTCTGCTTTGGCTGCAATACACAAGAGAAAAAAAAAATTAAGCCCTACCTAGGACTTGGTGAACTTGGCTGCCATTATCATCATCATCATCATCATCATCATCATCATCATCATCATCATCCTGTTTGTGCTGGCGCCAGACTATATTTTCAATATTGTTTGCAAAGTCAATATGCGTACAGGCTGTTACCAATTATATGGCCTTGCTACAATGCCACTACTCTAGTGTACCTCTTATTTAGGGAGAGGTAAAACATATGAAATAGAAAGGGAAGATTATTTAGATAAATGAGAAATCTTTCCATTATAAAAGTTACTGTGGATGACCAGCTCCGTGAGATTGCACAGATTGTTTTATTGAACCATCCTTGCAAAAAAATAGTAATAAATATTATCATTTATGAGTTAAAACATTTGAAGACCTTGTCAGGGAGCGCAAAGGTAGTTTACAAGAGATATCACTAAGATCAATGACTATTTTTAGAAACAGAAATTTGTAATGTTAGTCAATTCTCTTTCAATCAGCCCTGAAGCATAGATATTGTTCTTCAGATTTGCTGTGTCTAAATAGAAATACTTTTTATACTGCTCTATACTTCATTAAGAATAATGGTAGGAAAGACTTTCAATGCTCAACATGAACCATCTCATGTAAATCATCTGGTCACTCCTATTTGTAATAAAAATATCTGCCTTCAAATTCAAATAACTCTGGTTTGTTTTGCGTAAGTGGAGTTGAATGTACCCTGAGCAGTTCCTGAAAGTAACAGTAAAGCCATAAAACCTTCCATGTCCCCTCCTTAATTTCCATATCACCTGTCTAGTCTTCACAATATTTCTGTCAGAGTACCTCCAATCCAACCACGAAATTAATCTCCTTATAGCTAGCTTTAACCTCTGGTTCAGTCTCTTACAAAACGGCATGCGGTGTTATTATTTTGATTCACAGACATGTACAAATAAACCTTCTGAGCTTTCTGCAACAACTATTTGCATTAAAACACACTAAAAAGAAAAATAACACAATTTTTTGGAACCATCATTTGGACAAATTGTGCCACTGTGTGGTACCCAAAGGAATCAAACATTCATTACTTTTAAACAAGTTCTTGGAGCTCAGTTCATGCAGAAGTTATAAAAGAAATAACAGTATTAGAGTACTTGCTGTATATAGGGACTGTCGTAACCTTTTTTTGACTGTTGAATTCTATGTTGTGTGATGGTCAATAAATTTGATTACTACATTCTGATTGCTTCTGAGTTTGGACAGAATCAATGAAAAATAGCTGCTAACCTGCTGCCTGTGATGCTCTGAAGTATTCTTCTGAGGGGAGGAAAAATAACAAATAAAGAACTTGGGGATTTCAGTAGCAGCAAGCAAAAATACATATCAGAGTGGGTGTAATTTAGCTGGAAACAAATCTGCCTGGGGTCGCTCTCTGTGAAACAGCTCCATGTCTGAGACTGCAAATGAACATCTCTGCAGCGTTGGTGCTGTACGTGGGGTGCTGCTTTCGGCAGACGGACACCCCCACGGCCACCCTGCCTCTGCGGAGGGGGGAGCAGAGCCCACCGCCCAGCAAAGCTGCAACCCGGGAGCACGCACCGATGGCAACAGCGCAGGGCTGTCTACAGCAAGCTTACTGTCCTCTGAGAAAAGTAAGGAGCCATTTGGGAGAAAAACCTAGCAAAGAAAGTCAGTGGAGAAGAGTCCGTAAGCCATACTGCTCCAGGCAGAGGATAGAAACCAAACAGTGTTACAGCAGCGACAATGTGGTTCCCTGCTCAGCACAAGGGTGAACTTCACTCACCTCCTTCCTCACTTAGGTCAATTTAACCTCCCTGCTGTCTCAGCTGAGTGGAGTGGCGAGCTGCCCAGTGAAAAGTCAAGCATTTCCACCACAGTAAGGGTAATTGCCTGTGAGCTGCTGTCTTCTTCACACAGGGCTGCAACACAGGGCCACAGAAGGCCTGGCAATGCACGGGTCCCAAGAAGAGTAAAAATGATTGAGAAAACATCCTGAAAAATTAAAATCCAATTATTTTCTCAGTGTCTGCGGGCTCCTCTGTTGCAGATCTCCAGCTTACAGCTCAGTAACACAAGTAAACAGTACAGATCATTCACTGTTGAACCAAAGAGCTTTTGCTGAGCTGAGACAAGGCATTTGAAGCATCTTCTTGAGCCACACAGTTGAGGACTCACCCTGCTTTGTTCTCAGACTGCCACCATGGGTTGCAGCTCTCCCAGCAGTCCCAAACAAGTTGACTTCAGAAAACCCTGATGACACAAATTCCTTAAACTTTGTCATTCTCTTGCTCAATTTTTTGCTTCAATAAAAAATGTGAACTTTTCCTTCATTGGCATAAATGTCATCTCATTTACAGAATGCAACTCAAACTGGTTGACGTGGTGATACTTCTAAAGACCTGTTACATGTCAGAACATGTGCGTCTTGGAGAATTAAAAACTGGGGAGCATGTCTCTGGACATTTCCTTACCTTAGTGGAAATTTAGATAAATGAGAAATTGAGAGATAAGAAATTATGAGAAACTGAGAAAATGAGACCTCTGCAGTTTGGCTAGAAATTTTTAGAATTCAAAATTGGTTAAAAGACAAGTATGCCAATACTCTTTTCAATACAAATTTTTCCTGATCAAACTATGAAAATAAGCTTTAAGTCTGAAGTTGAAACTGTTATTTTTGATCAAAGGGTTTCACATTCATATCCATAACTATAACAAACAACTTACCTGTTTTTCAGTAGATCACTTGTTTTATAAATAGAACTTTTAGAAAACTGGTAACGTCATTATGATGCTGTTAATCTCACAGGTTGACAGCTATAATGGCCTCAGCCCTGGCATCAGAAGGAAAACACTTGTGAACTCCTAGGTATAAGCCATTTTTTTTAATGTTCAAATTGTATTAAAACTAAGAAAAGGTTATTCTGCTTAGTTTGGAAATATTACACCCAAAGGAGAAGTTTAGGTAGCAAGAACAAAACCACCAGTTATACTTAAAAGCGGATGATATATTATTTTACTGTGAGCAAAATGTTATGCAACAGTAATTTGTCTTTACAAGTAAGTTCATAGGGCAAAAATATCAATCAGGTTGTGAGTCATGAAGTGAGCACTGAGCAAAATGACTACAGGGACTTTGTCTGAATTAACTTGGATAAAGTAGTTCTTAGGAAACTTTCATTGAGAAAGAAAACAGCAGTAAAAGTGGTATTAAATAACTGGTTTCTGTTGTTGATCCTCCACCTTGTGCAGTGTGCCAAAGCAAATACTTTCATCAGTAAGATACAGTAGAGTGGCAGAGCCTGTTTGGCTCACTGGCCTGCGCAGCAGCAGCAGCCCCAATGGCAAAATGCATTCCCCTCATGTTGGGGCACTGCGAGCAAAGGGCAGGTCGAGCTGCTGAGGTGTTTGCTGGCATAAACACACAGTGACCTCCTAAGCAACATTAGCAAGCGTCTAAAGAAACCTCCGAGGAAATGAAAAAAAAAAATTATTATTGCTTCTATGAAGAGAACTCCCATGAACAGATCTAATGAACTGGTTGTCAGTCAGTGAGGAGGTGACTGTATCTGCTGCCCTCCAGGCCATGGGCAGAGACCAAGCATGCCCACCATAGCCCATCTCTCCAGATATCACCCACAGGGAGCAAACGAAAAATCAGTTTCATTCCACAGGGTCATGACAATTGTATCGAGGCTCTCAGTGCACAGTCGCACTATAGATTTTGTTGGTAAATCAAGGTTCGTCCACATTCAGTCGCTGAGAGAATGATGGGTTAAACACTATGGAAGTTAGTCACTGAGGTGGTGCAACATTTTACTACCAGTACTACAGTCGATCTTATTTTCAGATAAATCCTTTTAATTACTTCTGTAAACTTAATTACTGATTTCAATTTCTTTTTCATTCTTTTGTATTTTTATATAGTTATTCATTAAGAAGAAAAGGTTTCTTCACATGAAGACATTCAATGAACTTGATCCGAATTAATTTTTAGAATGGGATGATTAAACTTAACCAGATCCTCTTGGGAGATTCTGATTTTAATGGGAATTAAGGTAAATTAAATTAATTTGGCTTTTGTTTTGGAAATACAACATAGCTATTTAATTTCTGTATGACATAGAGAACATAGTGTAGTTTAACTGATTCACTATAAATTACTGCTGTTACTTAATACAGGGAAATTTTCCTAAGTTCCTCCCAACAGTGACAGGCCCAAAGTACCCATTCCCTGTACCATCAATTGCCAAAAAGCTGTGTAGCACTAAAAAGTCAACGCACAGGCAGTTGGTTAATGTATTACCTTTTCTTTTTAAAGAGGCAGTAAGTAGTACTGAAAAGGCTAACATTTTCTTTTCACTCATTGATTTGTCTAAAAAAAATATGAAAGGGGTCACACAGAGCAGCAAGATGATTGTATCTTGCAGCTTTGTGCAATGGAAGGCATTTAAAAGTGTATATTCTTCTCTCCCCCTAATTACACAGCCTATATTCTGCCCAATTATCCATCTGAAATTAACGGGAACTAGGTTACATTGTTTCTTAGAGACTGTAATTTACATCTTTTCAGGGTCTCACAGCAGCACTGGGATGGATGATCCTTGCAGCATCCTTTGTTGTGATTCAGCTGAGTTTCAATTACGGGCATTGTCCCTCTTTTTCTTGGTTGTAGTGATAAAGACAGGTGCTGACAGTCATATTCAGAATCCTTTTTCCTTCTGTGGTCCACAAGGTAACTAATTTCTTTTGCAGAGCCTGAGGTGCTTTTCCCGAACCTTTGATATTGTGTGCAACTTGTTGAACTCTTCAGAAACTGCCTGTATTTCTCTAGTAGCTTAGGTTTTCAGTGACTATGCAAGTCACCAAATACCACCTGCACACAGTTATTCTGTTAGATGACTCAAAATGTAAGCCTCACTGATTTTTACAATCAATAGCCCATTAATCCCATTCAATCTAATTACTTAGCTGTATAAAATGTAAAAGGATGGTATTTCCTAATTATTGCTACCTATATTGATATGTCAGCCATTATGGTTGATTTCTTGCCCAATTATAGAGTGAAAGCCTACCACTGTGAGTAAATATTAATATTTGAGAAATTGATACTGTATCTCCAACTGACTTGTTCGTTAACCTGGGCCAAGCTATTTATAGTAAACACAAATAGTGAGGTTGGTGCTTTCCCTTTTTTTAATTGCTTGAACATATTAGTAGGTCCTTGTGGGAAGATGAACTATCACCCTTTGAACATCAGAAATAAATGCAGCAAGTAGCCAAATGGCACGCTGTCTCTCCTCATCAATACTCTGACTTGCTTGCATCCATGCTTCAATCAAATCGAACTGCAATTTGTATTCTAAACTTTGTATCCAGTGGGACCCTGCTCACAGGATGGCCTCTTGACCTTTCCGTGAATGTCAGAGTGAAACACATCTCCCAAAGGTAAATTTGCCCAGGAGCCCCACTAGACTGCTGGGCATTCATGGTAGTCCACATAAACCTGAGACTGTTTCTGCCTTAGGAACTGATTTAAAATCATAAAATCACATGACAGAAACAAATCATTACAGAAGGCTTTTATAATGTATAGGACCTTACCTAAACTATTTTTTTTCCTTTGAGTAATTAGAACCCAAGGTTAGTTACAGTCATTGTTTCTTGCAACTGGGGAGACTGAACTAAATTAGTCGTGCAGCCCAGGAGTGCCCTCTCCAATAAAGGTCCTTCCAGTGGAGATGATACCCACAGGCAGGGGTGTCCAGAGCTGCACCCTGCCTAGAGGTAACAGTGAAAACATTTAGTAGAAAGGTGCTCGTTCTTATTTGGCACAGTTTAACAAGTTCTGCATATCAACAATTTGCCTGAACCTTCATCCGCCAGCCCCCACCTTCTGCTTCTCTCCAGAACTAATGTATATCACCGTGCTGGCTGCGAGAAACGGGCTGCCAGCGTTTACTTCATATTTTTAGTTGGAAGCTGCTCTAAATCCACAATATGGCCAGCTAAATGGCTTTATGGCAGTATTTAATTGATTAGATATACCAATTAATATCCTCTTGAATGTCCAGACACAATTTACTCCCTTTTGCCCTCAATTTTGCATAGCTGGAGAAAGGATATGGAGCAACCGTGCAGTCAGGGGTAGCTGGGAGATTTGCTGTTAGATTGAAGGCAGTGGAAAACAAATATTAACGGTGTTACTGGAGGCATTTTCTACATCTCACCTCATGGATTGCTCTAAATTGCCATCTGACCTATGTTACATCCTATGGCACCTGTCAGGAGCCAGGAAGGATTGCTGACAAATTGTCTGAACTTTCCGCTGTCTCCTCTACTCCACTAGAGCCTCTTAGAGACAGTTTCTGTCCTCATAACTGCACCCAAAATAAAAATTATCCTCTTTTTTTTTTTTTCCTTTTTCTCTTGAGAAAGCCCTCAGATCATTAATTTGGGGGGGATGGGAGGGATCAAAGTTGCATTACCATCTACTGAAATTTATTTCACTTGTGAAAGCACGCAAGAATATTCAGCTTAAAAATAAAAATCTTCAATTTCCTTATTTCTTTTTCCCTTTTTCAAGAGGGAGATTATGACTGGATACATATGAAGAGCCCCTACAGCTAGGAGAGAAGTTCTCCCCTTAGAAATAGCAAGCCATGAGCACAAGGAAGGTGGGTACTTCATGATTTCAAGATAAATTTCAGGTAATGCACACTAAGAAACCTTTTGTCCTTACAAAATGGGGGCCTAGAGAGGGTCAGAAAAAGAGAAATGGTCTACAATATCCATTACTGAGTGATATTTTATTTATGCCTGGACAATTTCCAGTGCTGGAAGCATTAAATACATAGCAATCTGTTGCAGGAACTAGGACAACAGCACAAAACTTGCCTAATATTTGAGAAAATTAAAAACAGAAACCCCCATTCCTCTAAAGCAATTTCTCAACATGGAGGAATTCATAGCCACAGCTTGATTACAGTCTTCGCAGATTTACTAAGCAGTTTCTCAACCACTGGGCTGGTTTGAAAGAGCATATTCTGTCATTGCTTTTGTCCTGCTGGTCTTGTTTTATTTATCTTGTACATCTAAATATTTGTATCTCCAATTCTGAGTTGTTGAGCCTTTCCTCATGAGGAGAAAAATAGATTGAACTTTCCCAATGGTGGCATCACAATACAAAAGTAAGAAAACTGCAGAGACAGTCTATGGTGCAGCTGGCAGAAGGAGGATGGAGCTCAACCCAATGCCTTTGTTGTATTCCTTGCCATGGGCAGGACTTTCCAGGGCCTCATGCTTTCCCTCAGCTGACTCCTAGACACTGAGCATCTGTACAGTGAGATGTGGCCACAGCGCGTGGTTTCAAGTATGGTGTTCCCAACCCTCTGTTCTTGCTTTATCCCCCCTTAGGGAAATAGAACTGCCTGTCCCAGAGGTTTTCTTCCCCTTTGGATGGGTACATACCCACCAACCCAGATGGATCCATCCTTGCTTACCAAAACTGGCCTCTACCAGATTTGCTGGAAAAGTGAAACGTGTAGATGTCTGTGAAGCACCTACATCACCTAAACTGCCCTCCTTCCATCTGGGAGGGAGCTGCAAAGCCTTTCCTCTTTTGCCTTAAGCTATCATCAGCCTGGCTCTCTCCCTAGACCTTTTATGGCCTTTGCCAACATAAGCCCTTCACGGAAAAGAAGCAAAGAGAAGTCTGTGGTGACAACTTTTTAAAAAATGTCCTACAGTTTCAGGATTTGCCTTAGAATTAGGCAAAATCTTGAACTCAATATTAATCAAAATATTAGTAAAAATGTTTGGCATGCTCCTCAGAAAGCCTTTGTAGCAGCGCAGGTTGGTGAAGCTGGCAGTCACAGTGGAGGCTGGAGGCAACAGCTCTGTTACAGTGACTGGTGGGTTTGGTTTTCATCCCAAACTGCAAATAGGTTGAAACATCCCAGATAATGGCCTTGTAGATCTTAGCACAAAGCACAACGATAATCTCTCTCAGTCACTAAAATATTCCCCTTCATTACAATAATCTAAACTCAAAAATACCTCAAACATTAATTTCCTTTCTGTCCTATTAATGTTGAGTTTTTTCAAAATCCCATTCAAATTGGTGGGATTATTATTCTTATGTGATTTCAAGGCCAAGATCTTCACATTCCCTTAGAAACTGACAGCCACCCTGGTGCTCAGATAACTCCTAGTGTATCTACATAGTCGCCTTGCTGCAACACCCTTTACGTTGTATTAGTATGACAGTATATTCCAGTGATGAACGTCTCTGTAGGGACAGGAGGATTTAAGGCATTGGAAACACCTAGGTCCTGCTTTTTTCCTATGCCACAGTATTCTGAGTTTCCTTTGGTCTTTTGGTACTAGAGTACAAATGTATATGTATGCAAAAGTACCTTGTAAGATGTAGGAGAAGTAAGGGGCACAGTTGTCTGTAGTTCTCCTTTGAGATGAGGACAGAGTAAGTGTTCTGGATTTCACATCTGTATTGACTACCGGAAGTCACTTGTCTTCAGTCACAGAAATCTCAGTTTTACTGTCCTCTCTGATTTCATGTTCCTATTTTATCCTCTTGTTATGTCTTTGCATCCGATAACATCTTTGCGTCTGATAACATCTTTGCATCTGTATCCCATTCCATCTGCTGTGCAAGGACCGCAATCTGCAAAGGAAAAGTTATGCAAGAGTTTCCAGCATACAGCGAGAACAGTTTACGTTCTCATCAAGTAAAATAAGGGTTTCTCAGTGCTCGTGAATGTTATGTTTTCATCCTTTATAACCAACTCAACTAATCAGATTGGACTGAGTGACTTCAAAGAGCTACAAAATACTGTCTTAAACCAACAAAGTACTGCCTTTAGACACTGTGTTTGGGCTGTAAAGAGAACTATTACAAATTCATCCAAACAGCAATATTTTGAAGACATTTTTTTCACCTTTCTTTTACTTTTAAATTGTTTTTCATTTCAAAAACAGAGCAAGCAAACAGAAGAAGATGGTGCAGAAGGAGGATGCCAGAATGGGGGCTGAAGGATCTATATCTTTGAAGTTCAATGCCTTTGAAGTAGTACTAAACAGCACTAGCTCATGCTACTAACTAAAAATCACATTTTTTAACTGTTTATATGGAATTCTACTTTTACTAGCAAAAACAAGAATACAGGCTGTCAGGAAACATTCCTACAAATCTGTGTTGCTAAATTCTGTTTTCAGTTTTTTGTCCCATCTCAATTCTCCCTAATTTCTTTTCTAAAACTTTAAATTATTCTGTCTATTCTATTGACAATCCTAAACTAAGTATTAGATCAGACCAAACATTGATTATTGGATTTTTGTGGCAAAAGAGCAAATGTGATTTTGTGATGCATTGGACTTCTGATCACCATTAGCATAAGTGAGAACTACAATGGAGAGTTATAGGATTTTATTCCAAGTACAAAACCATATAAACATAGAACTAGGCAAAACCAGATCACAACCACTGACTATCGTGGGTTTTTAAATTATTATTTTGAAGGAATCATTGCTGGAGGTAGCATCTTTACTCTTTCAACAATATGATATAGTTTTATAAAGCCTCAGCTGTTGAATAAAGACACTGCCTGAGGATCTCAGCTTTCAGAGATTCAAAAAAAGATTACCATATCTATTTTGCCTGAAGATCGTAGTATTTGAATAGGGTAATTTGCAAATATTACCATATTTTACTCTAATGTCTCAGAAACCCAAGAAAAAAAAATGCAAGCAAAAAACAAAAACAAAAACATTTTTTGCTGTTTCAGACTCTTAATTTTTAATAGAAGTCATGATTTAGAGCCTTTATTTATGATTTTTGAACCTCTAGAGTTAAAAAAGTCCTATAAAACATGACTCTCCATCTCACTCTTTTAGTCCAGCTTTAAAGTTCCTTTCTGTTATTGAGAAGATGGATGACACTTGTACCAGAACATGGATCTGTATCTGTATCTTTTGGGCTTAAAAAGATACCATGCTTATTTAATTCTGCATTAAACAAATCATGTAGAGTTTCTTCCAGCTTCTTAATTTGATTGAAATATGCCTTTAAGAAAAAAAAATAGCAGGCTATGCTAGAAAAATATTATTTAAAATTTCTTTGAACGTGAAAATGCCTCATTAGCTCTGAAATGCGTTTCTGAGTAATAAAAATTTAAAAACACATCACTATTTGAAGTCTATTGATTCTCAAATATACTAATTAAATACAATCTGTTTTCCTTTGTGAAGAAATTTACATACATTTGAACGTAACCATTATATTAGAAATTATCCACGTCTCAGTAGGGTGCATAAGACCTAATTCGTGCTCCTTTTAAATCTCTAGCTCAACTTCTTTAAACTTCACAAGTGCAAGACTGATCTACAACACATTATGATGTTTGATTTTTCTCTCCGGTATTTTTTATATGTGTGACTGGATTTGCTCCATGAATATATAAAAAGAATACTCTAAGAAAATGAATAGCTTTCTTCTAATTAGAACCACTGCTTCATATCACCATAGAATCATAGGGTTGGANAATACCATTGCTAATAGGAGGAAGGATTTGCAGACTTTTTTTGTGCAAGCAACAGTTACAACTTTTTATAAAGGATGAAAGTCGTCAGGCTTAATTTGATTAGCTTGGCACTTCCCCTAGTGTGTCCATTTACTTCACTTTTTTCATTGAAAAGCCAATACAATTGAGGTTGAAAATCTCATCATTCAGAATAAATAATTAAATGCTAACAACTGTAGCATGAAGGAAAAGCCACATCTCTTTCCCGACTACGGCTCTCTGAAACAAGAAAAGTGTTAATTAACATGTCCCAAAGCTCGTTTGCTATGTCTGACCACAAATCGGCTGCAACTTGGACTCCAAAAGAGGCTGATGTCCACCACTGAGCCAGCTCCTTGGCAGCTGCCAGTGACAGCTTCTGCCTGTTTGACCTTTGATCAGCTCTTTCTTCACAGCTGAAACCATCTGGACATAAGTCCCCCCACGGGTTATCTGGACATTAGACACTTAATCCCCCTCCAGGATGGTGTTTCTCAGTGTCAGGGAGCTCAGTGACAATGTGAATGACAACTCCAAAAACAGGACAGTGTCTTCAGGCATGCATATGTTCAATACTTCTTGTAAACAGAATGGCAAAATGTGACAGCTGTGTACAGTTGTGGTTTTGGTGGGTGTATTTTTTTCTTTAAAAAACATGCATGATGCATTTTTTGAGCTTCTTCACTAAAAGCCACTTCGAGTTGAGGTTGGGGAAATGGGGAAAGTTATTTTGTTGCTGGAAACAGAGTCTCTAATTGAGAAACATCTCCCAGGTTAATCAGCCAGACCTAGAGGTAGGTAGAGGCAATTGGCCAAAACAATCCAAGTTGGAAAAATATATGGATCATGACTCACGAAAGTCCTGGGTGTCTGCCCTAGTGACTTGCAAGGCCCTCCCAAGTGCTTACTCTGTGTGAAGAGGGTCAGTGATGGGGAAATTTCCAGTGTTGCCTAGCCCTTACAGATCCCTCTGACCACAGAAGTTTCTCCATCTTTTCTATCAGCTCCTTCCCTTGTAGGCCACGTCCCCAGCAGAGAACTTAAAACACCACAGTTTCATCAATCCTTTCCCTTCTCAGTACAGTTATTCAGTTTTCAGGAAGCCTCTCTGGACTTCAGCAGCAGGCTAGACACAAACTCCAGGTTTACGAAAAAACCTAAGCAAGTTTAGTAAACAGAAGGGATTATTTATACCATCTGCACTTTAAATGTCATTTTGAGTGTTTCAGGAAAGGTCACTGGCAGTCCAACAGCAGCTCTATATTTACATGGGATTTTAATGCGTTTAATAATGAGGTGCATAAAATTTACAACATCCTAATTTATACGTGCAAGACCTTTTTTCACTGCTCTCCACTTAGTATGAGACTTTCAGTATTTTAAAATCTAATTCCTTTTACCCTTGACCTCTAGAATAAATTCTAACCTGTGGTTCCTCGAAGCTAGTGTGTTTCCTTATCAACCTTTTGCCAATGTTAGCTTTGAGAAAATCAGGTTGTAACTCCAGAACAAATCCAAATATGCTGCGTGTTCTCTTTGGGAGAGGTCATTTCCAAAATGAGCTGTAAGATTGGAAAAAGCTTTACTGTTAAAGTAAATATTTTTATGCTTTTAAAATATTTCTATGCTATCTCACATATGTATAAACCCCAAAGTATCAATATACACTTGTTTTTCACACTTTGCCCCTGTAAAAAGTTTCATGCTGATTTTCGATAAAAGTCACAGAAAAATGCACAACACTGAAGAAAATGACTTCATGTTTCATTATTCAGGCACATTCTCAGAAGGTAGAAGATATGCAATGCATTTTTTTTTTCTGCCTGGTGTTTTTTGGGCTAATGGTGAAATACGTATGTGTAATCCCTTCTTTATAAAAAGGATACATATAATGTCTAGTCTACACACTGTCTGGTCTATCACTAGTCTATGACAAAAGATGAGAAGCATAGCGGGAACTGTATTGTGAAATTTTATTTTTCTGTTTTCACATGCGTTCCACAGGGTTATTTCATTTTGTGAAGCCTTATTGATCATAATATGACAGAAAGAAGAATCCAACCACATGAAGAGGAAATAGGACATTCAAGTGGAAATGAGAAACATAATTTTAATGTGTGAAGAACACCATTAGCATATTTCATCAGGCAATAACATGTTTAATTTGTTTCAACCTCAAGCTATTAGGCTTATGTCATTTAATTTCAAAGCACAGCAGAAAGAGTCCAACTGTTGCACATGCTCCTGCTAGAAATGTTGTTGTCCCTAAACCCCTATGTATGCTAGATGACCAAGTCATCCTCTGTGACTTTGAAATCAATGCCTGTAAACTCTTCAGTGCCATCCTAATCATCACTGAGACCTTTAGGTCTTACCTTAATGTATTAAAAATATTTACAGAATATATACAGAAAAGTACCACTATAAGAAAGAAGATCTCAAAGAAATATCCAAGGACTGGAGGAGATCATTCCAAATATGAAATCTCTGATCTAACACCTATTGAACTCAATAAAAAGTAGGGAAAATAAAATGTCTATATAAAAGGCATAACTAAACCACCCTAGTCTCTATATGCCATATTGTGTCTTTATGATTTGCCAGTAGATTTGTGAAAGCATAACTGGCAGAGTTTGTTATTTATTGGTTCTCCCAAACTCAGAGGGTTAGTATTGCAGGGTATGAGAAGCAAAGAAACAGGGAGATTTCTTCCCTTTCCTCCATTTTTAAAGAAAACTTTGCTAAATTTCAGTCCTAGGCACATATCACCGCTTTGCACATTTTTCTTTATACTGCAGTCAGTGCCTGAGCAATGTTGAGAAATCAAATGAAAGTAAGAAGGAAATCAACATAAGCAGAGCCAATATATCAACATAATTACTGATAACAATGACACCATGTATACCACATCGGTTATCACTAAAAAACACTGTTCTGAACCATGTCATCTACAGCACAGTAGATAGAGTGTTCTTTTATTCTTACAATTAGGGGGAAAAAAAAGGAGAGAGAAAATAACATTTCCACCATCAGAAGTTTTCCAAAACAGCATAAGTAATTCCTCAATGTACACAAGAAATCTTCAGCAAGAGCTGTTAAACATCCCATGCCTTGCACAGTATCAGGGCACCAGATACACATGCTCTTGGGCTTTTAAGTCTGTGTGGAGACAGAGCAGCCTGAAACTTCTGCCATATGGAGGGACAAACCTTCATCTTGGATTCTCTCTTGCAGTCCCTACTACCCCACCGAATAAAAAATAGTATCCTAGAAATCAGAGCCAAAAAAGGGAGGGAAGAGCGCTGTGTCATTAACCTTAAGGGTGAAGGAATAACACCCCTGCTAGACCTGCTATGAGAGTTTTATCACAAATACGCACAGGCACAGACATGTCGGCAGGAGAAATCAGTGAGGCTGCGTCCGCGGCAGCTCCTTCTCAGCTGCTGGGGAGGGCTGGGCAGGGCGTTCCGCCTCATGAGCTTTGCAGGGGATTTCTGTACTGATTGCTTTTCTCAGAGCTACCTGGACAACTCAGTCTAACCCGGTCTCAGCCGCAACTTCACTCAGCCAAGAGAATGATCCCCAGGACAAGGCCCTTGGGATCAGCAACTGCCTGCCCAGGTAGCTATGGTAGCACCCAGAAAGGAGGTGGGGTGTGGATGGGAGAGAGGTTTTTAAGAACAAAGAAGCAGAAGAAAACTTAACAAATCTTTTTTTGTAAATGTCTTCTGCCTAAATTTGTGTCTGGGGAAACTTTAGACCGACCTTTGCTGTGAATGGAATAATAAAGGGAAGACTTTTTATGAATCGTTATCAACTCCAGATAAACTTTCACCCGTCATCAAACAAATACACTTGTCCTTCCATAATGGGCCACATATAGCAACCCAGGGACACATCTGTCACCATTCATTCTTCATCTTACCTTTCTTCACCCTCCTTCAGCTCCCAGCAGTGTCTTCCCGTATATAATCAATTTCATTCTGCCAAATTAATGTTGGCAAGAATATGCCTGCCTTCCTCTCACAGAAAAATTAATGTAGTCTCATAAAGATGAGCCCCCAAGCTGAAAATCCCGTATAGTTCAATATTACCTGCTCTCACCGTGAACTCAGCTGGAGGCCTGCATCTTCCTTCAGTGTAAAACGACAGGATGCTCTGAAAAGTCACAGAGCTCGGTTGTAAGCATCACATACTAGTTGCATTTGTTTTCCTTTTGTTTCCCGGCATGATTTTCTCAGAAATACCATGTGAAAATACTTTCAATAATGAATGTAAATAATGGCATTAGTAATTCAGAAAGAGGTATGGAGGAATTTGGCCAAGAAAGCTAGAACCAGTAATAGCATTTATAGTCCATTGCTGAAAATATATCCTGTATACACTAAAATGTATCCATTTAAAATATAACCACAAACAGAAAATCATTTCAGGGACTGGTATTTTACAAGACTTCAAAAAGAGGCGGTGAAGAGCTCCACTCAGGTCATTCTGATGAAGCAAAACAGCTGCTAATTGATGTCCAGAGACCACCTAGCAAAAGGAGGAGAGGTTTGCCTTCATTAAATCTGGGATGATCCAGAACACCTTATGGCATGACATTATTCACTGCATACATTTGTTTGAACAGAGTTCATTGCAGATAAATATGTTAAATCCACAACTTTCAGCCCAAAGCCATTCACTTAAATTTAATGTGCTCGTACCAAAAATACAGCAAGGGAAATTTTTGTTTGTTTGGAAGTTATGGGGATTACAAGGGGGTTGGCGGGTCTTTCTTTTTATCCTCTCAGATAACAATCAAATGAGGGTTAGAGGCACTTTATAAATAGCAGCAGAAAAGCATTTGATCATGGTCTCAACTAACTAAAATGCTGGTTTATTTGTCTTGGCTGTCAACAAGATCATCCTTTTCAAAGCACACGTTTTAATTATTCAGTTGCAAACCAGTCAATTTTACTGAATTTCTCCTGACACTCTCCAAAAAAATCCATACGCTGTGAAGCTGCAATTATGGACCAATTATTTCTAATAGAAACATCGCACAGTTGCAAGGCTGCTTTAAATCATCTGACACAAATCCAGCCTCTCCTTGTTTTTAACACTCCCATGAAATATGTCCAGCAGTGGACCATTAGGCTATGCTCTTTTAATATGTTACAGTACATATTTCATGCATTATATATCTATTTTTTAAAGATCAGTTGATGCTATTTTTTCCTTCAGGCCACATCAAAACTTAAAAACAGCCAAGTGAAAAAGGGCTTGTATGCCAAAAGTCCATCTTTTTATCCAGATGCGTAAGATGACCTAATAAAAGACATTACTTCTGCTGGCAACACAAACTCCACTAAACATATGATAAACGCACTTTTTGAAAGACCTTCACAACCTCTACCTGCAATAAATCTTTATAGGTTATGCATAACAGCATATGTTAGGGCTATTTGTGAGGGTACTTCTATCCTTCTGCCTGGTGTCTGTAACAGCCAAAATAAACAGGGAAGAGGAAGATTAACTCCTCCTGGTTCCTAACAGCCATCCAGGGAGCTCTGCAAACACCTTGTAATTTCTGGATGTCAGTAGGCACACACAGCCATGAGCTGATTATGGAGTTAATTATTTTACAGCCAGACGGTACAAGTTGGTAGTATGTGAAGGTTGTTGCACTGATCACTTTTAAGCATTGCTTTTTGAGACAATTCCCCATTCCCAAATTCTTCTGAAGCATCACTTCAAATATTTAGGATGGTTTTGACAGTGAATCTGCAAGGAAAGTGCCCTTTACAGGCTGCAAAGTTAAGTAAAATCATCAAACCCCAAAAAATTAAATCAAGCCTGTTTCTGTGCACAACTGGCAACAGCTCAGTTCTAAAACATTTTTCACTGAGATACAGGCAAGAAATGGATATATTAATTAATAATGGTGGGTCAATGACATCCTTGTTCTGGTTTTTCACCACCAGCTGCAAAAGGGAGAAGCAGTGTACAGAGACCTGCAGCTACTGGGTGCTGTCTGACACTTTCCGTACCCAGCGTGAGCACCGCCAGCCAGAATGTAGCGTTTCATTACTTTTTAAAAGAGTGGTTTTCAAAAAGATCTCTGCACTGCACACCCTGGTTCTGTGCTGTGCTGATGAGCATTGCAGGAGCTGGAAACCCGAGTGCAGTTAGGGCAGGGGTGAGCACTTCTCACTGTGTTAGAAAGGCTTCAAACCATGCCTCCTGCCACTGTTTTCTATTCATACCACAATGGAAGCTGCCATACAGTGTCTTGGCATGACTGAGGAATCGATTAATTGAACACCAGTAGCAGTATAATCTTGAAAGTGTATTTCTAAACTGCTCTGAATCTGAAGAACTTACTCAAACAGAAGAAATTGCTCGCTAAAATCTTCCCAGTTGGTTTGGAGTCTGACACTGGGGCTGTCCTTTGCCTCCTTTGCCACCACATCACCCCTGCAGGATTAGCTGAGGGTCACTGGCACAAAAACGCTGCTCTGCGCTGCTCCGGCAGCCCTGAGCTCGTCTGAACTGGCAGGAGAGCCAGCTAGCATCCAGCTTTTTGTGTTGCCAAAATAAAGCAAAATAACTTCAGTGAACGGTTTTCTTGGCTTTTTTTTTTTTTTTTTTTTTTTTTTGTATATGTATGTAGTCTGGGGAGCAAACGGTTTTGCAAGATGTGTATTCTTTTCCATGCGTATATTCACTGAAGTGAATAGTTTTCCTTGAAATTGTGTGTGTGTGTATATGTATATGTATATGCATAAATATGCCATGAAGAGTCCCTGCTGATCCCACCATTTAGGCAGTGGACTCCTCCCAAGGTGCGTCACTGGCACTGAAATCAAGCAGCGCAGGCAACGAGTGGGACTTCGACACCTATATTCCAGGCTAAAGCTGCTAAACTAAGTTGCTAAGCACTGTCCTTGTTAATAACTGACTAGTAACGCGAAAAGGGAAGCGGCAAGTTTTGTCAGCCTCTGACAAGCTGGGTAAAGCACGCGCTGAGTACACAGAGGGCTCTTAGCCCAGGCCAGGTGCTCGCGGGCAGGTGCCCCTGGCCTGATCAACCTGCTGATGGATTAAACTCCCACTGCACGGCCGAATATAAACACCATGCACATGGCAGAGTCTTAAAGAGCTGGTGGCAGGGTTCAGAGTGCCCAAAGCCCCGGGGGGTGACAAGGAAGCCACTGAGCCCAGCCGTGCCACCCCCCTGGGCAATGTCCCTTCAGGCACCCCATGCTGGAGCTGCTGGAGGGGCAGGGGTCGGGGGGACAGCCCAGGGACCCCCGGTGCCCTGGGCTGGGATTGCTCTGCTCCCCCCTCACACCCAGCAGACAGCTTCATCTCAGCCCCGCTAACATTACTTGAAGCATTTATCAGCACCGCCAGTAGCCACCTGCACGAAACCGAGGAGACCGTCTGCTGCCTTCACCCTTCCAGTTGCTGGCCCTCTTCTGAGGACTGCTGCCACTTTCCTTATCAAGTGGTCACAAACCTGCTGAGCGAAAGCACGCATAAAATCTTATCACAAGGAAGCAGAACCGATACATATTCCCCAACACAATTAAAACTAAGTGTTATTTCTTCTGGGTGTAGAGAAGGCAATCGGTGGTAGCCTTTGGCTGCAGGGCTCCATCTCCTGGTTATAGGAAGATATTGTACAGCATGAGGAAAGTTTGTTTCCAAAATATCTAAGAAATGAGGACATTATTGATACACTGGAGAGATACTGATTTGTTGGGCTATGTTATCCTTTATTTCTGAAGTAGTGCAAACATTACCAGAATTTTATGATAAGATATTCAAACTTGCGTCCTTGAGATGAAATTAAAATCCATTGACCACATAGGATTTTCTTGTTGTCATTGAAGCAGTGTGTCCAGGCTGGAAGGGACTTCTCTTCTGCCTTAGCCTTGGACTAGTTGCTGTAGCTCCCTGACTTTCTCTGCATTGAATAAAATATACCGGGGTGTGTGTATGTGTGTGTGTGTGTGTCAGCCTTTTCATCCTCAAAGAAAATAAAGAGAGCAAAAGGCACATGTCAAAATATTGCAAAGGGGGTTTTGTTGTTTTTTCTTTTCTAGGACAAGGTTGCTGGTTACCTCACCTCAGATGTGGGGAGTGGAATGGCTCCTCCAGGATGCACAACTTTCCAGACCTCCATCACCTTCCTCTATAGGCTCCATCTCACCAGCACTTCCAGCTCTGCCCAGACATGCTGGAAATACTGACCTTTACTATGAATACGTCCTCACTAGCACTCACTCACCAAACAACTTTTAAATGCCTTCTCTTCAGGATGAAGAGAATGAAAAGAATGGGAGAATTCTTTCATACATTTATCACCCACACGCTACTTGGAGACACATAAACAGCAATATATTCAGGTCACAGACGCGAAGCTGGCTACCAGCATAGGGATTGCTGCATTTCCCTGAGGTGCCTTGATGTAAAGGCTCGGCAACTCCAAAGAAGTAAGCACAGAATTTGGGCCAACCACTCTAACGATAATCCTTGCATGAGAAGTGAGACCCAACTTTACTCCCAAATACTATAGTTCAAAAGCAATTTTACATAAAACATACCTGGAAGGTAGGAGGAAGGTAAAACCTTGAGGTGATCTGCAAAGGCAATGTCGGTAGAGGAAATGTAGCATTTGCAGTGAATTGAGTAAGACAATCTGGTATATAAGAAAGTGGAGATCACCCAATGTAAAATCCCTGCCTATTATTTTTAATTATTGAGGAGAAAGATTTTTTATTTCAAGCTATGTATTATTAATGAAGACTTACAGCGCAGTATCAGAGGAAGCATTGAGAAAAGTCAGCGTTCATCACAGTCATTATTTATAGTTAATATTTGATCATGAGTCCAAAAGGTAGAGCATGTCAAGGAAATAGCAGATCCCTGCATCACAAACCTTGTGGTGTGAGTTTCTCTCTTTTTATCTGTCGTTCACATAGCCAGAAAATCCTTTCGGTTTCTCCTCTGCAATATTCTAAGAGGCCTCTCCTTGTCTTCCCACTCTTTCTGAAGTCAATGGAAATTTCCTGCTTTGCAGTGGTGATGCATTTAAAGCCCATCTCTTTAAAAATACCACTACCAACAGGAATAATGATTCCTCTTCACAATAGATAATACTCCACATGGATCTGACATTTTCAAAGGCTAGGGACTTAGACACATAGGACTTAAAGGCATTTGATGCAAGTTTCATTTTGCCTGTCCTTCTCGCAGCCTCCTTGAACATCACACATTTTTCACACAGTCGTGGATACAAAAAATTTTAATTTTCTGTCATGAGGTGCTGTTTTCACCATGTTACCAGGCATCTATTTTCCCCAAAGAATATTTTGCCTGCCAATGAATGACATAAATATAACTGATGGTGTGATGTTGAAAGGCAATTTCAATGTAAATGAGCTACACGAGAACAAGATTTCAAATGTAGCAGCTTTCCTGCATCTGTAATAAATGACAGGTTATTCTGCCCAGCGATCTCAGTATCCATTGCAGAATATTGTGGCAGTTATGTATGTCCGGATTTCAAGCATTTTGCAATCCAGTAAAGTGACCATTAACAAATAACTTCAACAAATCCTTTTGACGAGGCTCTGGTACTTTTGATCAGGCCATGCAGCATTTTCTGCTGCATCATTCCCATTAAAATACGAAAAAAGCATGGGAATGAGTCACCACATTGTACATTTTTATCTTTTCTCTTTTTTTTTTTTTTTTGGGGG
>VXBO01002043.1:644666-683902 GCA_013400135.1 Rhinoptilus africanus
TGGGGGGGGGGAAGGGGAATGAATAGCATTTATGCACAGATAGGTTACAAAATACTGTATCATATAACCAGTATTTGAAAAAAATAATTTGGCCAAACCCATTATTTTGTTAAAATAACTTAGGCATAAGGCCAAATGGAGGCAAGAGGTTGATAATACCTTGAAATCAGACCAGTCTTGGATTTGCCTGCTTTTAAAATGGCAGATGAGCCACTGGGAACCAAATCTTCCCAACGGCAAAATTTTCATTAACTTCACCCACTACGCAGCTTTCTGATTTTACCCGTGAGGGCATTGTACATGACTGCCATGTTCCTCTAACTTCCACCTTTAGTTGTTGCCTAAGGTGGTGGCTAGTAGCTCCATCCTTTATTGACTTTCTGGAAACGGTGGCAAGACTGGCCTCAGCAAGGCTATGGCTGAGGACACTGGGGTAGGACACTGTACTCCCTTGCACACCTTCTTCAGGCTATGCCCTGCACAGACGATGCCGCTGGTGAAGTGAGGGGAGAAAGACTCTACAGGCACAGTGGGTTAACCTTGGTTGGCCTCCAGGTGCCCACCTAGTGGCACCTTTCTAACTCCTTCTTCTCAGTGGGACAAGGTCAGAAAATACAAGGAAAAGCTCATGGGTCAAGGTAAGGACAGGGAGATCACTCACCACTTACCATCATGGGCAAAACAGACTCACCTTGGAGAAGATTACTCTAATTTACTGCTAATTAATAACAGAATGAGATAGCAAAATATAAAATAAAAAAGAAAACTAAAATCATCTTCCCCTCACCGCTCCTTTCTTCCCAGGCTCAGCTTCACTGCAGCCGGTGGGTCCGTCGTGGAGTTGGCTGGAACTGACTCTGTCCAACATGGGGGCAGCTCCTGGTGTCTTCTCACAGCAGCCACTCCTGCAGCCCACCCACCGCTACCAAAATCTTGCCATGCAAACCCAATACAACAGGCAGCCTTTTCAGTCGTCCACCCTCATGATGGATGTCAGTCAAGTCCAGATCTATCATATTTAAAATCTGCTTATGGGAGTTCGTATCCACTTCTGGTCAATGTTCCTAGTGAAACGGAGCTGCTGCTGTGTGAATGTACAGCTGATGTTATAAACAGCACTTCACTAGTGCGGTGAGGAAAATGGGAGTCAGCTAAGCAGAGAGCTGGAGACAATCCTGAATTTTAGGAGAGCAGGTAGTCCATGCTTTGTTTCAGTGGAAATTAAATGTGTTAAGTGCCACAATTTCTCCCACTTCATCCCCTAATTATATTCCTCACCCATTTAAAGCTGAATTCCGAAAATGGTTGCAGCAGCATATGATGCTCAATGCTTTATGTAGCCTACATAAAATGCTACACTGTTCCTTCTATGGCATTTGTTTCTTTGTTTACTTTTTCTCCGCCTTTTTTTTTTTAATTTTTGTATGCATCCTTTTTTTGTACACAGTTTTGAAATGCATAATGAGATGCCAAAGTGCAACAAGGTCACAGAATTATAGGTTCAGTTTTCCTGATTTTATTTACTATTGAATTTCAGAATACATGTTTTCTACTGCAGTGGGAATAATGAAATTCAACAGAACTATTTAAAAAAAGATGGGGAAATCTATATAGTGTTCTGGTTTGTTCTAAGGAAAGTTGCATCTGTGAATCGCTCCATTTCCATTATGTCCCCAGACTATCGTCACTTGCCTTTCCTCTCTATTGCATATTATTTTCTGACTTCTTGGGTGTACGATAAGGACCTCTACTTTTTTCCTGAAGACAGGCAAGAATTTTTTTATCCTCCAGTTGAAAGCAGTAGTGTATCATTCATGCCTGCATTATCTAAAACTGTGTTTCTCAAACAAGGGACTGGGACTGATAAGGATGCTTGTCAGTCTCAAGTGCAGATAGCAGCCCATTGTAGTTGAAGCCTTTGAGTATGTCACTGAAGATTTGGAGACAGACACCAGCCTGGTTTTCCAGGTACAATCTCCCATGTCTTAGCTATGGCTTTCTTAAATATAAAGGTATGGATTAAGCTTTTTATTTTTGTTCCCCATTCCCAACATATGCGTTACTATTAAGACGACATGGGGACATGTTGTGCAAATTACACCCTGTTTGTACTTGGTGCTTCCTAAAGGAACAGCTCCATTGCCTACAAGCAGCTCACTCCATACCTAATATGGTGATACGAGTTTCTCACAAGCGAGTTTTCCTTCATTATCATCATTGTGTAGCTATGGACAGTCCCCACCACGCAGATCCACTTCACAGTGCAGGCAGGAGGAAGGGGCTGTCTCAGAGAGGGTGAGGCAAGAGGCTGACAGGGGGCCATGGGGCAGGCGCGTGGAGCAGGTGAACCTTGCTGTGAAACCCAGTGCCTCTTCAAGCGCTCACCAGCACCAGAGAAGGCCCCCAGAGAGGGATTTGGGAGGACCTGCCGGGCAGGACCGGAGACAGAAAGTCAGCCTGAGGAAGTGTGTGGGTCTTCTCTGCTCTTGTCTACATTGATAAAAAATATTGAACCTACTTCCAGCACACACCTTTGATACAGGGATTATTCTTGCTGCTCTTCACTAACTTTTGCCTGATGTACCTCTTTGTAATTTGCTTTGCTTCCTGGTGAATAGAATATGTTCAATCAATAAGGACAAATATTCTGAGGTCACTTTTTGTGACTAGATCCAAGTAAAGTAGTTTTGGTGTAATCAGGGCTCTGGCTCTGAGGTCTGTTCCCTCAGTCAATCACAGGGGTTATGGAAAGGCCACATAACTCATGGCCTGAAGCCAGGTCTTTTTAACATCACCCCCTTAAGCGCTCAGTTCGATAGTGGTGAGTAAACATTTACTTCATAGCTTACTTCTGGTGCAGTGCAGAGTTAAACAAGCCACAACTTACTATTTTACTTTTATGAGCCCAAAATCTTACTGCTTTAAATACAGATGATTCGGAATATTTCATTATACCACCAAAAATTTACATAATTGCTTTTGAAACTGATTCACACAGAGATCTTAAATATGCAGGTAAGTTCTGAAATTCCTTCCAGCAAAGAAAAATATTATCACCCCATGCTGTGCAGAAGGGTAATTTCACTCAGTTCACTACCAGACTTACTTGAGCATAAAGACACAGATGTGAAAACCAGCAAAAGTTGGGGTTTTTTTTTTCTGATTCTGCATGACTCTTGAAGCTTCCAAGAGCTTCCATTGCTTTGCTCAGGTAATTTTGCCTCTGGGAGAAAAGGATGAGACCATTGGGAGTTGCTGGTGCAAGACAGACAGGAAACTCTCTCATAAATGCCTATACATTTCCAGCCTCCTATGAAGAGATGATTCCAGCCCTCCGTCTCGGTCATTCGAATGCCATAAATGACAGAGGCAGGCAGCAGACAACTGGAGACACCAGGAGGACTTTTATGGGGTAGGGAGGCATCCCCTAAATGCCACAGTAGCTATGATGAGAGGCAGAATAGAGCATACACAAACACAATTGAGCTCCAGTTTTACCACATGACATGTTTTATTCATAGAGTATACTACACATTTTTTAAATTGCTTCTTGTCATTCAAGCTGGTTTTGCAGGGAGAGACTTTGTGTCTTTTAAGCCAGTTGATAGAGTAGGGAAAAGTGAGCAAGTTTTCTTGTTCGGAGTTTCTTCATTAGCCCTGGCAAGTTGCAAGTCCCTGCTATTGCTTGTTCAAATGACTTTCCTTGACAGTGAGGGGGAGGAGGGAAGAGAAGGAAAGGTCATGGGAAGGTGGCACACAGAAACACACTGTATGCATTTCCACTGTGAAACTTTCTCATTTTCTTATTATCTATCTACCAGAAACTGTCTTTTCCAATATTTTTATATATATATATGTTTATTTCAGAAGCGTCAGTGGAGTTTTCTCATTTGATTAGAGCTGCACTTAGAGTTATATACAAGTGTAGAGAAGCAGTTATGTAAAAGTATAAACAGAAAGCATACATCTCCTGTCAGTCACTACTACTTTACCCCAAACCTCAAGCTTTCAGGAAAATGTAGAAAATGTGGGTTGAACATGATACATTTCTGGATGTTCAGCCTTTTTCAGACTTCAGAGAAATATACTGACTCCGTGAGCCTGCGTCGTTGCTGTTAGTCATTTGAGGACTACAGGATACATCTGAGTTCAAGCCCTGCCACTGATCTTTGAGAATGATTGCTTCAGCTTCGTTACTCCACCATTGGTCTGCAGTGTTCTGGTCATGCTATAATTTTAGTCGAATCACACAGAAAAAAAATTTAACTTTATAGTTTCACGCTAAGATCTCTGCTTCTTCTCCAGCCCTTCATGGTACAGAAGAAGGATGGAGATGGTCAAGGAGCCCTCAGGTACCATGGCAGCAAAGAGACAAAGGGAGCAGCGTATCTCATGCCAGGACCATGTTCAGCCACCGGTGACAGCACAGAGGCTAACGAGCCCCTCATTTTACAGGGCTGTGGGTCAGGGCTGCACAGACGCTCACCCAGAGTATTTCCAAACGTTAGTGTCCCGTACATCGTCCAAATAAGTACAAAAGGTTTGCATCCTGAGTGCAATGCAGGATTTGCAGAACAAAGAACAAAGACTATTTTTTAATTCAGTCCACTTTAAGGCAACCACTCTATCTGAAGCCATTTCGCCTCCATAGGTGACATACTGTGATTGACATTTGCTGTCCATTCAGTGACTGGAACAAGCTCAGCTTTCTCCCTAAATGTAAGCTGTCTTTTCCTTGGGCAATGAAATTCCTTGGGGAGTGAGTGCCTCTTTGCTAACGGAAGTGAATGACTGGTTAGGCTGAACAAGACACCAGGCCTGGCTCCACCACTCTCCCAGCTACTACAAGGAATCAGATTCCCAGATAGGATTTCAGCGTGTGACAGCAGAAACCGAGTAGCCAGTGTGCAGAAGACAACCCCTGCCACAGAGAACAGCTTCAGGTTGCTGTCATTTCCCAAGCCTGACTTTGTGAAAGCCATCTCACAGGACAGAGCTCATTCCTGTTTGCATTTAAATCCCTAGATTAATTCCTACTGAATCCCTAGATGAATTTCTATTCAGGACGAGCAAGATCTACTGTGGTACACATGTACTCACTGGTCCCAGCCATGAGCTGTATGTGGTTCTCTATTTGTAACAGTCCCAGAAGGTAGCATCTTGGGGAGGGGTGGCACAGACTCACAGCTCCTGTGTGTATTCCCCAGCAATATAATTAGGACTACGAATAGCAATTTAATGCAGATGAGCAGAGACCGCAAATTTGGGCATATTTAAGTAAAGGAGAGAACATCTACTGTGAAGCTTACTTCAGTGAGGTCTCTTGGCTTTGTTCATCACACTATGGAAACTTGGAGGTGGGATTAGCCTCCATTTATGGCATAGAAATATAAATGGTAACTTACGGGTCTTAAAATCTCCAACATACTCCACGAGGATGTGGTCAGTGGAGGCTAGAAGGTGATTAAGCCCTGCCTTGGGCTTGACTGTGCTGCCCATGGGCAGCCACCTCGTGCTCTTTGAGATGCCTGGAGGTGGTCTGAGACACATGCCAAGGCCCAGCAAATCTAAAGCAGAACTTACCCGAGACCTGTGCTGCTGTGGAGTGGCTGCTAGGGCTCAGCCAGGTGACCCCGCACCCTCCCGGTGGCACTCGATGCACATGAGGGGCAACAGTGGCTGCTTAGCTGAGTGGCTCACTACTGGCTGTTGGATGGATCATAGAATCATAGAATCATAGAATCATAGGGTTGGAAGGGACCTTAGTAGATCATCTAGTCCAACCCCCCTGCCAGAGCAGGGCCACCTTAGAGCAGGTTACACAGGAACGCGTNCCAGGTGACCCCGCACCCTCCCGGTGGCACTCGATGCAGATGAGGGGCAACAGTGGCTGCTTAGCTGAGTGGCTCACTACTGGCTGTTGGATGGATCCCACGGACTCTGCTGGGAGCTTCGATACCCGTATACCATCTCCTGTGTTTAGGTATGCGAGCTTCAAACCAAACCCTGCTTTGGCAGTTTTTATGGAGTGTTTGCCACGTCTCCCTTTGCATGACTGCAACTCTCCTCGAAGGGGGATTTTCAGGTTTGATTATTTTGTTAATTCCTTTTAGTTTTATCTGAGTTCATAAGGACTTCTGAGGTAGATCAGGCATCACTGTTACCTCCATCTTTTTATAATGGAATAGTATTATAAATTATTCCTATCATACAGCTGTGTCATTCTGACTTCTTAATGCTTAATCCAGCACCGAGTTCAAATTACAAAATGAAATAAAAATATATTGTTGTAGTCCCACAAGGGAGGCAGTATCATCAGAACTACGCTGACGACAGGAGAATATAGATGTAGAATGTGTTCTGTCATTTGGTGAGTAGCACGTCAGCTGCATATCCAAAAAACACCATATCACAAATATATACAGTAATAGCTTTTTCTGCTCCCCATCATCCTGTTCACAAGAGTGAGGAAGCAAGGGGAAGTCTGCTCAGAGCCCTTGTTTGTGTCATCTGCTAAGACAGCTACAACACAGTGGTGGTCCAAGCGAGAGCGTGGTCTCCTGGGACACAGCACCAGCAGACAATACGAGAGGGCTTTGCTCCACTCATCTGGGCAGCCCACGGGCTTTCAGTGGGTAACCCATAGAAGGACTACTGAGTAGGAGCCAAGGTGGTCTTGAAAGGGTTCCCTCACTCCAGTGGAATATTTCGAAATTTGTTCATGGCAAAAAGAGCACCAGATGAGTTTCAAAAGAAGAGACGAGTGTTCGAGGAAGCGCTGCCCTTCTACAAGTAAGTGCGTGCTTCTGCTGTAAGTGCAGCAAGAGCTTTCTACTTTTTGGCAGCGGGTGACATTACAAGATCATATCCTCATTTATGTTACAAAATGCCTTGGTTAGGTAATACTTTCAAATGAAAATAATGTTCATAAAAAACATTCACTTCTATCTTTGTTAGCTTTTAAGGTATTAAAATGGATATTTATTACATAATTGTGGACACTATATTAATTCTTCTTACATTAACATAGGACACTGCATTTTTATTAAAAAGTGACAGGTTTAATGAAGTGAAAAAAAAATCAAAACCTTCAAAAGTAAGCAAAACTGAATACACCATTATAGCTGTTATTACTTGCAGAAGCAGAACAAAATAGATAAATAACATTGTGAACCTTCTATGCTCAATATAACCAAACTGCTGCTATAAAAATATTGTTAGCGCTTTCTGTTTCACAAAACAACCAATGTTTTACTTAAAGATATTTCAGCCATTTTCTTCTTCACTGCATCAGCTACTTAAAATGTAAAAAATCTTTCCCCACGAGCTGTATTAACTACTGTGGGAGTATCCTGATGAGACCAATGCATTTCTGAACTGGAGCGTTACACAGGGTACACATACGCTGCAATGCAAAAATCACCTCTGCGACAACAAGAGAAAATCTCAGAATTAATGAGCAGCTGAGTTTTGCCTGTATCTGAACTTTTCTCATGTAAAATGTTTGCATCCAGGATTTTAGCTCATCCGGAGAGAGGGACAAACGCCAGGCATGCACCTCAACTGCTTGAGTATTCAGGAGCAATGAGATCTGGTGTTTTGACCTCAAGCCAACTTTAATTCATGAGTGTTCGTCAGGTCTTTTATACAAGATCAGACTTTAGAAGGTGAGCCTCAGAGGTCACAGAGGAGTTACTGATGTCAGTGAAGACAGGCTGTCCCTACCATGAGGCATTCTGCAGAGGTAAAGTTTTGTCACTGGTTAGAGTCATGTGCAATTCAATTTGATTAATTTTAATTCAAACCTGCTTCTATTTTGACCTTATTTGTGATTTGAGCTCTTTCCTTTGAAGCTTGTCCAGTGAATTTTCAAATAGCAAACTCTCAGGGCACCCTGACAGCATATAGTGGATACCACTGTTAGCATCTCGGGATCAGCTGCTAGAATCATTCCAGTATAAGCAAAATACTGAGAGTTTCAATCAAAAATAAATTATCATGATATCAAATATTTAGTGCGACTCCTCAGCATTCCTTGTCAAGGCTTGAAAATTATAGCTTGCTTTCTCTTGTGTTTATGAAACTGAAAAGCTTGCTGAAAGCAAGTCTCTCACTCCTACTGCCTGCCCTATCTAAGCACAAGAATAGAAAAGTCAGAGATATGTTCACAGATCTTCCCATCATAAACACTGTTATCTTCCTCATGTAATTTCTAGACTGTGTATGTGGTTAGAAGATTATTATTTCTAAGAACTTGTAAACTAGCACTAGCTGAGATGAAGAAACTTTCATATCCAAACTGAAAGAAAACAAAAAATCCATGAAGTTCCAAGAAGTTTAGCAATGTTCCTTTTTACTTCATTTTCTCTGGTCAAGTTTAATTCAAATCTTAATGTATTAAGTGCTATTAGCTTTAATCTCCAGACATGTGAGACAGATGAGGCATAATCAGTTTCTATGCCATATCATCTAGCATTCATATGCAAATATGCCCGGATCATTTAATCAAATGAGATATTGTTCCTTAATCAAGCTACTGAAAACAGAAACCTTGCTAGAGAAAGGAAATTACCCACACAGAAAAGACAGGGAGAGACATTTTCCATTTCAAATTTCTTTTTTTTTTACCTCTCCCTCAAGAATTCTTACAAGTTATTTTAGAAAAGTTA
The DNA here is from genome assembly GCA_013400135.1 of Rhinoptilus africanus. Classification (NCBI taxonomy): domain Eukaryota; kingdom Metazoa; phylum Chordata; class Aves; order Charadriiformes; family Glareolidae; genus Rhinoptilus; species Rhinoptilus africanus. The sequence continues at coordinate 653,336 of VXBO01002043.1, forward strand.
GGAGAGCACATATCCTATGGCCTTCAGACTTTTTTCCTAAACTTTCTTTTAACCTGATCATTCTTTTCTTTGGTCCAAGATCCTGAATGATAAAACGGAGCTGGGGCTTTATGAGCACACCTCCTTTGCTGCATGCCCTGGGGCAATACAGCCTGCAAAGGAGGTTAACAGAAACATCCTAACTCTGTAGTTAAAATGAATAGTGATTAATTAGCTAATCCAGTTGTTAAAGCAATTAGCTGCTGGATTAACAAAGAAAATGCTGCTTAGTAAAAAAAAAAAAAATCAGAATTCTTTTTTAGCTTCCATAAAATTGCATTTGTTTATATTCATTATCAAAATGGAAAACCAAGAATCACGATGGCAGTCCATGTGCTTTGTTTGGAATTCACCTCATCTAACTTTGGCTATCTCACATCAGCGTTTACATTTGAGTTGGTTATACCGCCTCTTTCTAGTGAGCGGTAAGAAATACGCATTTAGAGAATGTAGTTAATGCATCTATTTTATACATTTACATTTGGATGAGTAAGCAATATTCTGGAAATGCCTATTCCCCTCAAGTGGGAGATGGCATGACTAGCTCATCTGTAAATATTTAAAGATGGTGAGATGCTTAAAGATGGTGAGATGCGCCTCCCCCTTTTTTTGTGTATATCAAAACACTCACACAGACAGACAGACGCAAACACACACAGAAGCCCTTTATATTAGAAAAATTAGGACCTAAAATACAGCATCCAAAAATTTAGATATATGGGGATTATGATGGCTTGAGCATCTTTAATTCACCTGTCTTACATCAATGCATTCTGATACAGTCTTTAATTACAGGATCACATCCTTTTTTCCCATCGGATGCCTCCTCCACTCCATGTGCAATCAACAAACTCTCATTCAGTGACTGAGAAAGGGAAGAGAGGTTATACAGGACAGTTGGAATCCTTTAAACTTGGCACTATACAGCATTTTGATAATTAAAGCCAAAGCACTGTGGTATACGGAAAATTAATTCTAAAAAGTTGTTGACAGGCCTCAAAATGCATTTGTAAACAGTGAAGCCTCATTAAGGGCATGTATTCTTAAGGCCATGCTGAGGTCAGTCCTTGGCCTTCAGATTTTTATTAATGGTCCGGAAGAACTGAGAGAATCCTTACTGATTAAAGTGTACATGTGACACATGAAGAGGGTTAGCAGAAACAAATGAGTTGATAAGCTACTGCAAGCAAATGACATGTGAATCAATACAGATAATTGTAATTCAACGATATTCAGGAATTACAGACATAATGAGACACTATCTTGGGAACGGTGACTGAAATGATTGGGGCATCATGTCAGTCAGCTGGAGATCAGCTCCTCGGGCAATATGCAAAGGGAATAACAGCAAATCAAAAAGCCAGTCCTAGGACAAATGAGCAAAATAATACCAAAAAGGGTTAGAAAGGTTACGCAACCTGGCCCTAGCAAGTCTTCTTCTGAGACGCTCTGCACAGTCCCTGCGCCCACAGCTCAAGAAGGAATAAATTGGATCTCTCTGGTTCAGAGATGAACCAGGAGAAAGATTAAAGGATTGGAAAACCTGCCTTAGTGGAAAACAGAAGTTAAGTCTCTTTACCTTAACAAAAAGGCTAAAGTGTGCCTTGATCACAGTTTCTAATTACCTCTAGGGGGAATAGAAATTCAATAATTGAGGGCTCTTCGGTCTCAAAAGCACAAACATAACAAGATCGAGTACCTGGAATTTGAAAGCAGAGACATGCAGAAATAGAAATTACATGCATTAGTATTATGAAAATTAACTACTTCAATAATTTAACAAAAATAATGATAGTTTGTACATACTGCAAATATTTAAATTGAGATTTTTCTATCTTTTAAAAAGAGATGCTGTAGTTAAACAAAAACTAATCCAGGGAAGAACTGGTCTGTGCTACACTGGAGGTCAGAGTAAACTATCATCTACGAATTTAGGATCTAGGACTATGTTGCTTCATTTCACTTGGTGAGTGGGGGCCCCATGTCTTATTTACAGTACATTATTCAAAACCTGATATGGTCACAAAATATTCCTTTTTTTCATAGAATTTCTTTTCCTGTATTGCTAGGGTGCTGCATCAACATTAATCTGTACAGCAGGCCAGCTCAAGATGGAGGAGTGGTATTGCTGACATTTTAGGGAAAGAGCATCAATGTAAGATTAAATTTGGAAGCACCTCTTAATTGTGGCTGCACAGTCTGAAAGGCTTGTATCTGCTCTTTCAAAATAACTTGCACTTCTGAGCACTTCACATATTTAAAGCACAGCTCCTACCAGCATCAATCATGGCTTTGAAAGCTCAGTACTTCCACAAAGCAAACCCTAGCAATTCACATGGAAGCTCAGAAATGAAGATCACACAGTTAATGACCATTTGTGGATGAAAAATTATTTCAAATTATTACTGCAGGAACTCAGTGTCCAAACTCAGTTCTACAGGGCAATGTTCAAAGATTTAATTGCGAGATCAATCTTTCCTATTCTGAAATCTCCTCCTTCGATCAGTAGAGACCTTTTTGCTTCTGTAGCGTAGGAGGCAGGGATAATAAATAACAGTCTCCTTCAGTATGCAACCCTAGTTCATCCTTAGAATATATTCTGCCACTACAGTCAGTCCCGTAAAGGTCCTATGAGAAAACAATGCACAATGAGGAAGTAAAGATACAGTATACATTGCATATCCATGAGATTGTAGGGAATTTTTCTGAAATTCTGGAATTTCTTAGTTATCAAGACCCTGAATTCGAAATCTAACAGTTTTAGTTTTAAATGTGTCAGTTCATGGATTCTTCTATTATCTTTTAAGCAGAAAAAGTAGCATTGCCATGTTAGCAGCTGGTTCCTCAATGGAGCAATAATATTCAGACCCAGCATGCAGCACTGTGCCGTAGGAGCTAGAGCAGGAATGAGCTCCCACTGGGCAGCTGCCGTCCTTCTCTGGTCTCACACTGGATTTTCTACATGATCATTGGAGTGGAGGAAGAGTGCTCTGCTACCACAGATCACTCTCTCTCATCATACCTCAGCATGGTCCAGTCCCTCCCAACGTATCGCTGGCCTAGACCTTTCCTAGCTTCATCCATGACTTTCTGTCCATCCCTGTGTGTGCACAGAAGTAGGCATGTTACTGTGAGCTCTTGCAGGTGCAGAAACTAAGGGAAAGATCTTCTTGGCATGCATGTGTCTGTGTGTGAGAAAGGTAGGCAACCAAGGGGAGGTCCACAGAAAGCTGGAGGAGCTGAGCAGAGAGAGGAATCTGGAAAAACAGCTTGTCTGGACACTGTGCCTGCTGGAAAGGCAGGCCTGGGAACTACACCAGGGACTAGCTCCTCCAGAGCTCTGTATCCAAAGAAATTCCTTTGGCTGCTAAGCACTTAGGGATGCGCTGGGTGCACGGAGCAAGCTGAAGGCCGGGCAGAGCTGGCAGGTGGCCACCGGCTGGTACCCACCCCCATGAGGCTGCTGCAAGCCGGGCTCTGCACAGCATCTGCGAGGCGAGCAGCAAATGCTTTCTAAAGCAGCTGCGGACACATCTGCTGTATCGGTGTACATGGTCACACCGTGCATCGGCAGCACTGTGACAAGGCTGGGGACACCAGGCTGCTCTGCCATCCCAGCCTGACTCACTAGATATGCTTAAACTTAATTCCTTTGCATTGCACATAATTTTTTTAATAGTGTAGAGGTGCCTGGGGGGATGAGGCTTGCTCTAATATGCAGGGAGTATATTGCGCCTGACTAATTTTATGGGTCCCTATTGACAAAAGGCTTTATCTGTGCTTTCTATCCATATAACTATAAATCTCTGTATTTGTGAGTTTTGACTCATGGGGACCCATACAATTTAGTTTGATGAATGATTCTGTGTTTTATGATAGTGCAATGAAATCTTTTGGTAAGATGTAGTAATTCATTTCCTCATAATTAATGGGTGACAGAAAACGCAGTACAGAAATAACTGACTGTTGAATCAACTGATATATCAAGGTGAGACAAAGCCTACACAAGCTGCCAGTTAAGAATTCACAAGTGCCTTTGTAACAGTATAAAATCCAATGCAAATTGTAAAACCAAAATGTGAACGCATTTCCAAGTGGTCTGAGCCCCAAATATCCACTGTCTGTGGTATTCCTCTGAGACACCTTTCCCTCCTTTGGTGCCTTGTGTACACTGTGGTGCCACTCACTGTATGCACACAGTATACTCTTCCCAACTGCAGTAACTTGATCTTTCCATCATATGATAATCCTCTTACCTCTCCTAAATATTGAAATATTATGAAAATGCACTAAAAAGCCACAAGTCTCCCAAAAAACTTTAACTTCCAAGAGTTAACTTCTGAGATGAAGTTGAATAATGGAAATATTATCAGTAAGTATTTATGGGCATTTAAAGGCTTTAAAAAGTCAAAAAAACTTTTTTTGTTGTTTTTTAAACAGAATTTCTCCATCATCTGGCACAGGACATTTCCCACCAGAAGAGGTAGAGGCTTGAGAGGAGTGACATTGATTTGCAGCTACAGCGGTAAGCCTATGGCAAACTGTGAGGGATCTGGAGTTGGCAGGTTGTCCTGGCAAGTCCATTTTCAGCAAGGAGCTGTAATCCACGGCCAATGCCTTCACAGCCAAGATTAATTAAGAGGCTCTGCATCACTGTGATACATTAGCAAAGGCCCGCCTGCAAGGGGGCTTTTCGTAAGTCTCCCTAAAAGAAGTGTGGCCCTGGAATTGCTGATCACATTGCAAGCCTGCTCCTGCAAGATGTCTTGTATTGGGCTGGTGCTTGTAAGAACTTGCCATTTCCCCTTTTGTTTGATGTTGCTCAACGTGTGCAGCAGGTTGGAGGAGACGGGGTTTACAGAGGGTGTGGAGACAGCAAACAGAGAATAGAAATTTGGTACAGAATCCTCCATATCAGCCTTGACAAAATGAGGGAGAACCTCCCCTTTGGCAGGGGAGGTTCTCAGACAGCAGTAATGGAAATGGCATGCAGCACTTCTGAGGCTGAGGCACCGGCCGTGGCTCAGCCCTTGGCAGCGACGTGCCTGGCTTCACCCAAGCAGCCAGAGGAACAGCTGCTGGTTACCAGTAATGCTTCTGCTCCACCAACACCCAGCCTTACAGACCGTGGGGCTAGATTTGCCACAACTGTCTTGTCCTTCACCATCACCTCACGTGCAGAGGTGCTGCAGCCAGCCTGGTGATCTCCAAGGACCTCTTAAGTGGACAGTATTGACGAGACAGTCATGGGGATGGCTTGGGTCTGGGTTGTTTGCAAGAGAGAAGCAGACACATAGCAGTCTGTATCATGAAACACGAGGGCAGATTCTCCACCCCAGAAACATTCCCATTACATTTGCCATCTAATTAATATGCCATTTGGGTCCTTACATGTTCAGTATTTCTAAAAACTTGTATTTCAATCAACATTTAATGACTGCATGAATATCAGTCTCACGATTTATTATCAAAAGCTTTTTATTGTCTACATAAAGGCTCTCTAAAAGATAATGTTTCTTCATCTTATTTGTGGAAAGGTCAAAATGGTATTGCAGAGGATCTTGCTGGTATTCTTTATATATTCAATATCTATTTGGAAAAACAAAAAGTATAGACCACAGCTGACAGGCTAGACAGGATAACAGATGTTGATACTTGTAAATAAAACAAGCCCTACATAATTATACCTTAAAGTATTCAATTGTGAAAATCTATTTAAAAATTCTAATGCTACCTGTTTCTCATCCAGCAGCCTATGATAGAGCTTCTATGGTTTATTAACACCAGACATAAAAATAAAAAGCAATTTTGAAGCTTTTAATTTCTTGCTGCTGGAATATCTCTATAGAAAGTCTCTTCATGATCAGCATAATGATTCGAAATTGGTACATAGCTTTCATTGGCAAAGACTTTGTCTGTCTTGTCTTATATATTAACAGATGCTTCCCACTGCAGGTGCTTGGCCCCTGTGCCCTGTCAGCTGGGTCAGCTGCCACTCGGATTCTGAATACAGTGAAAAATGATGGTTTTAACATTTAAACCAGCCCACAACTTCCACAGCTTGATGGTACACAAAGGAGATAACCTCACATGCCTGATGTACAGTAAACTCTACATTGCTAAGTTAGACACAGATAAATTCCACTTACTGCATTTATCCTTGATGACACGCTGGCGGTGCACATCTGCCTGCCTCCTTGCAGGATGTGCTGGCAGCTGCAGCCACTGCGGCTGCTGAAGGCACCTGCCTCTGGTACAGCAATGGAGAAGGTGGCACGTGGGCATTTTATGCTGAAAGGTTAATGAAGTTTGCCACCTTGAATCATGCAGCTACATCCACTCTGCTGTGCAGAACTGCCAGCCCCATGCATGGCCTCAGAGACAAATTAGCTGCTGCTGTCTATGGTCTGTCACAGGGCACGACATGACATGGCAACAATGGAGAGGCAATCTGAGAACATGCTCTGCAGCACTTCTACCGATTCCTTACTTGCTCCTTATATGTGTCTGATGCTCGATGCAGTGCCCACCAGTCCTGGAGGTGACAACATCAGATAGTGTGGTGACACAGGGTCCTCATGTGAATGTCCTTGGCCACTCCTGTTGCAAGGCCTATAATTTACAGGCAGTCTGGGCTGAGGGTGAATTCAGGAAGAAGTCGTATGCTTTTGTGCTCAGGAAGAATCTAAGCTGCGTGCTGTTCTTCAGGGTGGTCTACTGACAGACAACTTGATAGGGTCTTACCCACTGCAGGGTCTTATGATGTCTCAGCTGGTGATCTTCATCATTGCCAGGATACTTGACAAGGTGAATCTTTCATCTGATCCATATGTAGGCAACCTTCCCTTTGGACATACTGACCTTTAGAATGTAATGCAAGAGAGGTTTTCCCAAAATTTTGTACAGGAATGGAGGAATGTGTTAATTAAATTTGGAAATAGAGGTCATATATTAAAGCAGATGCCATCGCTGTAAGGGCAGAACATGTGGTATAAGTGAGATGTTGGCAAGTTGAGTTTTAAAACCTGTTCACTACATAAAATTACCCTTACAATCTGCTTAGAATAGCATCTAGACACAACAAAGACTAATTTTAAGAATAATAAATAAATGAACAGTAAGATAACTATTTTGGGGAGTTCACTGTAGGACTATTATAGAAGGGAAGTGAATGCCTGTGGTGGGACTTCAGTATCTGATGAAGAAAGCTATCAACAGTCATGAAGTCTCTGTCTTTCCTCCCAAGACCAGCAGTTCATGCTACTGTGGACTCTGTCCTCAGCCTTCCTTGCAAGAAGAAAATCAGAAAAGACAGGAGTGTCTGAGGGAAACTTCAATGCTCTGGTCTGCTTCTGGGATCTCTTACAAAACAGACTGCCTCAAGTCAGTCTCCCAGTTTTTTGTTTGAATGAGCAAATTAGGTAGGTCCCAGTCTCAAAGCTACTCTTGGCACACTTTAATAGAAGCATCAACAAACAAATCTTTACCTAGTCATATTTGTCTGTGCAAGTGGTCTCAGCATTAAACACAAAAAAAAAATCTGCAAAAGTTTTCTGCCAACACCCTAAGTTGACTACTTCTGAGCACTACAAGATTAAAATCAATGTATTTTACAGGTTCATAATCCACTTCAAAAGTTATGTTTCAGACAGTCACCAACAGCCAAACCAAACAGCTTGCTACTCTGAAATTAGTCAGCCGGGCTCCTCTAGCAGTCAGAGGTAGCCAATGTGCCAATGGCCTCTGTGTCTCCACAGAACAGTTTCTGTCTTGTGAATCTGTAGAGCCTCCTGCAGCACTCCCTATGCATGCACATTATCCCTGCTGTATTATGATTCCTGCTGTCATGGCAGGAGGGTCTAAAGAGAAGTCTGAAAATGATGTTGATAAAAAGGCTAGTGGATGTCCTGAGAGGAATCACAGTAGGTTCCTAGTCCCGCATTTTTTACCATTAACAGTTGAATTGCACAGATTCATTCCTGTGAGTGTACCATTTATTTATTCAGTTGCATAATGACAGTACTGTTTTGTTTTCTGCTTCTTCCGTAACAATGTCTAATGTGAGGCCTTTTTGACATTCTCTGAGCATTATGTTGATGTTTTTAGAGTACTAGCTGCAATAACTCCAGATCTCTTCTCCATGAATTGTAACAACTTATTCAGAGACAATCACTATGCATCCTTTGTTAGAGAGATTCTTTCTTCTTCAAACTAAAAGCATTCACTGCCCTTACTGGCACTGAAATTCATTTGTCATATTGCTGTGCAGTTATTCAGATGAGGTCTTCTCTACCTTAAATGAAACATATTGTAACGTGCACAGCAAACAAGCCAATACTACATAAAGTCATTGTATAGACATTGTGTAAAACACAGGAGAACCAAAGGTAAGAATTTGCAGTCCCAACACACATTACAGACATTCAAAGGACTGAACTGAAACATGTTATAAACCGAAGCAAAAGAGATTTTTTTTTCTTTCCCTCTTTCTCTCTGTTTCTCTTATTACCTGGTGGATTTCTCTCTTTCCCAGAATATTCCAGAAGAGGATCTCATACTCAAAAACATCACCGAATTGTACTCAGTATCACCAAACATTTCAAACTTAATGAGCTGTATTCCTTCAGTTACTTCATATGAACAGAAATTAGAAATAAAACCATCTCTATCCATTTTACTGTTAGAACATATCTAAATGCTGTTCATGCTATACTGTATTTGCCAATGAACAACCCTCTAGAGTTCTTAGAAAACTGTACCATATTGAATACCAGTAAAAACAAAGTGTTAATCATAATAGAAATGCTTGAAAAGTTATTTTATTTATTGCATGCATTTTTGTGAGGAACTGCTATCTTGAAAACAGAAGCTGTCATAAAATTAATGGGAAAATAAGGGAATAAGCATTTCAAACAATAAATCCCAGCAATGACTGAAGGACAGCATCAGCTGGCCCCACGTGTCACTTCTCTGTCAGCTTCAAATGAAATTTTTGAGGTTTACATGGCCACACTGCTCTCAATCCTAGTAAATGTGTACATACTATATGACTTTTACCAAAAGAGAAAAAAATACACCAGATATTACCTTCTAGGATATCCTGAGAAAAAGTCAACTGCTATTCCTGTTGCAGCAATGCTTAACACTGCTGATTTCTCTTGTGCAGGTCATGGTGCCCTAAGCAGGCAGACCAGATACGCAGTCATGGGGATCAAGACAGTGAATGAGATATGGGTTTTGCTTCTTCCTTTGTTGAATGATGTTTGAATATAAAGAAAAACTAAATGTTGAATAGGTTAGAATAAATTCCTGATCACCCTCAACACCATGTATTAGAAGACTCAGTGCTAACACAATCTCTTTCCCTCTGCTTTCTATCTTGGCTGGGTAGCTTGTCTATGTACTGTCCATTTTTCTTGATTTTTGACCATTTAATTTCTTATGACAACCACTGAGCAGGTCTTTTACCAAATTTGCAACTATGCTGGTCTCAGAAGTCCCAAGGACTTCCAAATCAGGAAGCAATGGAAAATTTCCCTAAATATTGTATCAAATTTATCTGCTTCTCCCTTGACCGCAGTGCTGGTCCTGTGTCTCCTCACTGGACCACTTCCCTGCAGAGACCTCAGATGAGAGGCACGGACATCAGGAACCTGACAGCATGCTGTCTAGCTCTCCTTACATATCTGCTCAAGCCAGCAGAGGTTATGGATATTCCCACCAAGAGTGACACAGCCTCTGGCTGAATTAATCTCTCAGAAAATGGCAAATGTCTTTTGAAATTAGTGTAAGCACCCCAAACATCAGTCCCATTGGTGCGGCATATGCAATCAAAATGAAACTCTGTAACCAATAATTATAAATTTGTATTCAAATGTGGGTATTTCAATATGTATTAGGTCCATTAAGCCAGTAGGTAATATCCTTGTGTTAATAACCTACTTCCCTGTACAGTGAGCTGTGGACACATCCATCTGACAGCTTTTTAAAATGCAGCAAATATATACAGGTGGATCAAATATGTACCATCGAAAATACCAAATGAGTAGACCAAACATATGCTAAAGCCTGCAACATTGATGCATAAACTCATTTCAATGGATTAGAAATCAGTGCAGAAACACTTCCACTTTCATCCTATTCCTGTTCTGGAGGGTGCTATGTGCTGGCACGTATCTCGCTGCCTGTAAAAAGTGGAATGGCACTATCGACTTGTCTGGGCTGTCCTCACCTGGGGATGGCATGATCAGAGACTGCTCCTCCTCAGGTCTGATGTGCTGGGCTCGAGTTTACCTTCTTATGACAGTAGGTGGGGGGGTAGGATCTCACTCTGGAGCAGACACGTAACATTCATGGAGGACCAGAACTGGACTTCAGATTTAGGAAAACTAAAGACACTGGTATATGGACACAGGCAGTTTAACCACTTCCTGAAGCCTGTAAGGAGGCTGCCACAGAGATGTAGCAAAACCTTCTCCTTAAACTGCTAGAAATGTGGCAGATTACTTCATTCAATCAGATTTTCTTCTTCTCATCAATGAAGCCCGAGGGACAAGTTTCACAGCAGAATTCACAAGGTCCTTGCTAAGAAGAGATCCTGTTATGACTCGTTGGTACAAAAGATGCAGTGTTAAAAAAGCAATGCCTTCGTTAGGCCAGGATGCCTAAGCTGCTTCAACAGGAGAAGTGATTTCGCCCCACCTGATGGACAAAGAAGACAGGCAGAGTCCCCATCTTAAAAGACAAACATTCTGTTCTGATTTAAATAGTTTCCCTTCCCCCATAACTTACTTAATCACTTGGGAACTATGAGATTGCATAAATAGATGCCACTCAGAATATAAACACTGGAGCCACTTTGATTTGTTTCCTTTTGGCAGAGTACATCTGAAAGGATGATAAGTAAAGATAACATCTCTTGAAATTCCCTTCTAACAAACAATAAATTACCCTGCTGAAAGCAGGCTTTCAAAGTACAATTCACACAGTTTCTCAGCCCAGCACACAGCCAGATGTCTTGAGGCCAAGTGAGCCACTTCAGAAGCAACAGGACATGGCAGGTCATGGAAAGGGCCAATAATAAGAGTATCACATGGATCTGTGAAAACAGTAGCAAATTAATTTCATTATAGATTCATTTTCAAAGTTTCAGAAGAGTAGGTAAAAAGCAGTTTTAACCGTCTTCTGTTTACTATCTATCCGAGGACTCTAAAAGAATTTGGCATATAATTAAAACCTTTCAGTGGGATGAAAGATCTCAACAGGAAAAATCAGAGGCTCAGAAATAAAAAGGTGGCTTCTAAATATAAAACCATACTACTTGTTACAGCTTTCATAATTAGCTCCTTTTTTAGTTCTTTTAACTCACTTCCTATTGCAATATATTCAGAAAGCCTAAGGCTTCCATTATTTCCATGTCTAGTAGGAAAAAAATATAAAAATTAGGAAGATAAAATAAACACAAAGGATTTGATTTAGACTGCATACATAAGAAGAAGGGCACAGCTGCATTTCCTTAGGTAATTCTGGTATAAATAACTGAGAGCAATGCTCACAATCACAAAAAAGATGAGTTAGTGTTTCAAAAAATGATCTTTCTTCCGCTGAAAGCTGCTGCGTCTCAGCTAAGAAGCAGTAACTAACTGATTTTGTGTGTCTTCTTAAGACTTAGACAGTGGGAAGTAAACAAGATTCACTGAAACCACCTTCAGGCTGACCACTAACGTGAAAACCAAACAGACCTGTGACAGTAACTCTTCTTGGAAGCTAGCCCAACTAGGGCATGGAGGAGTGAATTTACCATGCCTAAGGAAGAAAAGTTTATTTTGGTTTATCTCAGAGCATTTTCTCCTGGTTTATCACTGCAGATTGGGGTCTCTTCAAAACGAATTTTTTGCTAAGCCCAGAATTAAGCAATCTCATTCCAGAAGGCATTTTATTTTGTTATTTTGAAATGATAAACTAAATTTTCATTTAAAATATGTCAAAATGTTCACACTATTCCATCTTTTTAAAAGTTGTTCAAGTACTAGTAGATAGTCTCAGATTTATGAACAGATTTAGTTAATTGACATGTGCCATTCTCAATTAATAAAATATTCGAGTGAAAGATCATACATGGACAATATTTTCTTGTTTGTTGAAATGGCACAAAAGAGTTTTGGAAGAGAATGTGCACAACAATAATTAATGCTATGGTAGGCAGCAGAAGATGAAAGAGGGGATGAAACTGGGTAAACAGCCATTGTATGGAATCACTCAGAGAAGTCATAAATGACAGAAAAGCCTGGTTCTTCCTGTTCAACACAAAAGTCTATGAGATGGAAAAGAATATGGTTCCTATCTCCTTCTTGGAGGGGAAATCATTCTGAGAAAGAGGTCAGGGACTAAAGAGACATTCACAGGTGAGAAGCACAGGCTCCTAAGCTTTGAAGAGGAACACGAGCCTTTGTACCCAAGAAGAGAGAGACCATGAAGATGCTGGCAGAAAAGGCCAAAGGGAACAGCAGGAGCATTGTGATCACAGGCCATCATGGAGGCACTACACTTCCTGAGCCTTTGACAGATTGTAATAGGTGAAGTCTCATCCTGTTGAATTGTAACATCTAGATCTATCCTTTACAATCCTTTCATGGGTGTCTGCTCCTTACTAAGCATATAAACATCCTTCTTCATTGATTTACAGGTCACTACCTCTATGTTCAGATCTTACGGTTTGGTCTTCTTCCATTCTGTTTCTAACTATGGGATGTATTAGTATTTTCTTTAGTATATGTAGTGTAAGGATTCCTTTCTGCTTGTCATGGAAGTTACTTATCAATCAACGGTATCATGATTCAGTATCATATTTTAAAAATAGTAAGATTGTGACTGCTTTCACCCAAAAAGGAGAAGTACCTTATATTGGTAATTGTATATGGGCATTTACAACAAACATTTTCTAACCTCCTAAGACAGCAGGCAAAAAATGGTTTATGTGCGCTTTATGATACAGCAGTAGTGTAAATACACTGAATGTGTGATACACCTTGTCCATGAGGACTTCTGAACTACAGCTAGAATACTGATGGCAGTGAAGCTGCACATTACATACCCGTCCATTTAACAGTGTGGGAGCAGAGGACCAAACTGGGAATCAGGCACAGACAAAGCTAACACCCAGGTGGTGAAGCCACTTTCTTCAGCGTGCTACCAAGCGCACTCAACCAGCATCAGCAACCAAGTCTCAACATGGCAGCAACAATGACATATAATGTAATGGCTATTTGCCTGCCTAATAATAACTTAGCAAAAGAGCACCTTTTTCTAATACCATCATTTCTAATCAGCTGATGAGACGAAGCACAGAAAGCTACAGTATCCATCTTCACCAGGCTGCTCTCCAGTCCAGGGAGAGACTGTGCAGACAGTAACCTGCTCCAAAGCTGAAGAAGGAATATCCCCTGCACAGGAAAAAGGTGCCTGATCATTCTTCTTTTCCCTTCCCTCCCAGCAGCTCCTCCCAGTGGCCAAGGTGCCACCCTTTTGCAGAATACTCATTATTGGGAAGGGCAAGGCACACAAAAAGCAGGGTCATTACTGGGGCCAAATAACGTATTTGGGTTGCTACCTGGATCTGTTTGGGGAGACCAGTATAGGAGCTATTCTGCTGCCAATACAAAACTGAACTGTGTTGTTAATTTGTCCTCTTCCTGGGGCCAGCAAAACTCAGTTTTGCCTACACTCAGAGTTGGCTCTGTAAAGAATTCCTTGTTAGCAGTGGTAGAACAGACATACCGGAGCTCAGTACCAGAATTGCCCTTAAGCTCTAGGATGATTGCCTTAACTTAAAGTTGCTGTTAATGACATCTTTTTCATTCCTTGCTCAAATGTGAACCAAATCATCACTTTCCCACCCTACCTGATGAAGGATGTGCAGCTTGATCTTTGCTGCAGACCCAGCCTAAGGTCTCTCAATGCTCCCAAAAGCCTTTATTCTAATTGCATCTGTTGAAAGGTTCATTGCACAGTGAACAGGCACTGGTGAGAACAACAGTGTTGAGGAATAACGACATTTCATTTTGAGAATGTGGTTGCATTCAAACACATCTATAGTTACATATGAAACTATATGCTTTCAGACACAGGAAAGGTCATTTCAAGGATAATCTTTCTTCCTGAGATCAATTCACCAACGCGGTCTTTAAAAGCAGATCTCTTTTATACATTTCATATCAATCAGGAAAAATATGCATTTGTTACAGCACATCATCCCTTGAAACATAGCAGCATGACAGCATTCCTTGATGGTGTACTCTTTGTCATTTTTTAGAGATGTGATGGCTCTCTGAGCACTTCCACATCTGCTGATAAAGGATTATCTCCAGAAAAGATTATACATAGTGGGTTTGGACTAATGTGCAGCCACATAAAATATTACTCACAAACTGTCCAGCATGAAGAACCCAAAATAATAGTTCTGGTCTTTGAACACACATGAGGACAGATGGAGAAGTAGGAAAATGGATTAGCATTCACACGACTGCTAACATCCCAGGAAAGGTCTTCAGCCTCTGCTACTGGTGGCCTTTGGAGAAAACCCAGATGAGCCAAACAGTAATCTGAGTTCCTAGACAAGTGAGCAAGATTTGGAAAAAGCCTAAGGAAGATGTGGCTCAGATCAGATCAGGTTCAGAAGCTTTTGATTTAAACCTAACGACAGGAGCTTAAAGAGAATGCTTAAAATAAAGAGGCAGGGACCCCTTGAACACCTAACTTTTTCCATTTTATTTTTTTCCAAGTCAGAGATCAGAAATACTGAAATCAGAAAAAGTGAAATGAAATATCTACAACAGAGCCCTGTGTTCAGGGTTGAGACTAGCAAACCCACAACTTCTGTTAGCCTACCTTCAGGTCCCAACAGACTTTTAAAGTCAGCTTTTGGCAATGAAGTGTTGGGTAAGACACAGTGCAACTCCTGTGTCTGTTTTCATGGGAGTGAAATCACATTCCAGCAAGAACAGACTCTAACCAATTAGCAACAGCTAATTATAGAATGATAGAATTTTTTAGGCTGGAAAATATCTTTAAGATCATCAAGTCCAACCATTAACCTGCCAAAACCACCACTAAACCATGTCCCTCAGCACCACGTCTACTGTCTTTTAAACACCTCCAGGCATGGGGACTCCACCACTTCCCTGGGCAGCCTGTTCCAATGCTTGATAACTCTTTCAGTGGAGAATTTTTTTTCTAATATCCAATCTAAACCTTTCCCTGGTGCAACTTGACGCCATTTCCTCTCATCTTATCGCTTGTTACTTGGGAGAAGAGACACCCACCTCACTAAAGCCTCCTTTCAGGTAGTTGCAGANTCATTTACCACACTCTTTGGGCCCAGCCATCCAGCCAGTTTTTTACCCAGCAAAGTGTACACCCATCCAAGCCATGAACAGCTAGTTTCTCCAGAGGAATGCTATGGAAAACAGTGTCAAAGTCTTTACTAAAGTCCCGGTAAACAAAATCCGCAGCCTTTCCCTCATCCACCAAGTGCGTCACTGTCATAGAAGGAGATCAGGTTAGTCAAGCAGGACCTGCCCTTCATAAGCCCATGCTGACGGGGCCTGATCGCCTGGTTGTCCTGTACATGCCACGTGATTATCTCAAGACGATCTACTCCATAACCTTCCCCAGCACTGAGGTCAGACTGACAGGCCTGTGGTTCCCCGGATCCTCTTCCTGGCCCTTTCTCTGGACAGGCATCACATTTGCTAACTTTTAGTCAACTGGGACCTCCCTGGTTTGCCAGGACTGCTGATAAATGATGGGAAGTGGCTTGGTGAGCAATTCTGCCAGCTCCCTCACTACCCTTGGGTGGATCCTATAGACTTGTGTGCATCTAAGTGGTGTAGCAGTTCACTAACCATTTCCCCTTGGATCATGGGGGCTTCATTCTGCTCCTTGTCCCTCTCTTCCAGCACAGGAGGCTAATTATTCCCTTTCCCCTAACTGCAAAACTGTCACTACTAATGCCATTAAAAACATGTTAAATCAGAAGTCCCCACATAAGAATGACGACTAGCTACTATGCGGAATAGGGAATGCTATCTAAAATTTAAGCCACGTTTAATACTTTAATAAGAATTGAGGCTGACTCGCTATCTCGGAGCCCTCCTCCAAATATCTGTCTCCTGTGTCTAGTGTATCTTTAAGAGGTCTGGATTTCAAGATAATGAAAACTGAATCTTGGACATTCCCTACATGCTTCATCTCAAAATAATTAAAAATGCTGTTGGGAAGAATCACAGAAATCTTGGTAGGAAATTACCTCTGGAGTTCTCTAGTCCTATCTCCAGCTTACAGTAGGAGTATCACCAAGGTAAGATCAGTTCGCTAAGAATTTACTTTTTAGGCAAGAAGACCGTCTGCTGAATTTTACAATCTTTCTGCACAACAGGATCGTTTGCTTTGGAGTGCTCCGTATATTTTCCTTAAAATTTAGCCTGCCCCAGTGAGGCACCTTTCCACATTATGGCAGCATCCCAGGTGATTCTGTCTAGCAATATCTTACACAAACAGAAGTCTGCTTTCCTGAAGACCATAGTCTGAACTCCACTGCTCACCATTCTAGCTTTCTTACAGCTTTTAAACAATTAATTGCTCTAAATAATTTCAAAAAGCCATTTTTAAGAGAACTTGAGCTTAAGAATAGGCTAAAATCTTCATCATTGGGGCCACCAGACAAAGAAGTATTGGGTCACAAAATCGAGAAACTTTGACCAAGTTCCAGGCCAGATATGGATGCAATTTCAAAAATTTATCTATTTCATGAAATATTTCTCTACTTATAGCAAACTGAAATTTCCAAACCTACCCTGAATGAAGCCTACAGCAAATCCATGATACCCAACCTATAAGCCTTTGAGGCAGAACAACTTTCACACAGACCTGCCCTGTCTCCTGATAAGTCTCAGATACAGGCAGTGAATAAATTGCAGCTTATCTAAAATGTTGAGGCAGGTCACAGACGGCCACCCTTTGCCAAGTGCTCCATGTTCCTTCTTGTATCGCCTGTATAACTGCCATGTAAATGAGGCCCATACATGAATATCATAGGAGATAGCCTGATCAAGTGCCAGAAACGCAATAGTTCCTGTGTCAGAGGGAACCATAAAGGACAGCTTGAGAATTCCTCTGTGAGAGACCACATTACTTCGCCTCTAGAAATTAATTTTTATTGAAATTGCAGTTTTGAGTAATTTTTAAATGGCACTGCAACCACCTGTAGACTTTAAGTGACCCCTTCTGTCCCATATAAGTCACGTGACACAGAAACGCAGAGTGATTCACACCACAGTGTGATATGCTAATATAGTTTTATTTTAAAATACGGCCAAAATTCCTGATAGTATAAAACTTACTACAGTTCTTTCTATAAGAATAAATTCTTTCCCTTGGAATCTGCTAGACGAATGTGATACACAAAGATGTGTCTGTATGCTGCTCAGAGCAAGAATGGGGGAAGGAGAGAGGAGTTTGTACTCGTGCAAACCAGAGCCAGCAGAGCGAAGAACTATTTCCATTAACCAAGCAGTAACAACCACCAGGGACTGTTACCTCTTTTGTCACAAGAGACCTACCCAGAGGACAACCTCTATGGAAGTCCAGGAATGGGTGCTGTCATCTGCAGCCAGCAGAGAGGCTTCTCTCTGGCTTTGTATCTTTAATTGCCTTGTGCAGACTTTTCCCCTTCATTCAGCTTTGTATGGTGCAGCCTTCCAGGAGACTCCGGCTTTTGTGAAAACCAAAATGTAACAGCATCTGCCTACTACATTCTGCAGCTGGCAGCAGGAAACTCTTCAAACTTCTTAATTAATGAAAAAAGGACTAACAGAGCAGTAACTGTACCCCAAAACCTTTCTGCACGGATTATGGCAACTCCTGTCTTCATTCCATGTTCTCATTAGACATCTAACTGATGCTTTCCTTCGTTCCGAGCTGTGCCCTTAAACCTTGCTCGTCTGCATATGTTATATATTGGTCAACACAGTTTTCTAGAACTTCCCAGTGACATCTGTCAGTCAGTTCCAACCCAACAGTCAATGAGCAGAGACTAAGATAAGGCAAGTAATGCCGCAGAATTTGACAACAGGTTTTTTTGGAATGGTGTAAAGGAGACCAAAGAATGATTTATTGTAGGCAGTCTTGAGTAGTAAAAACAAGGATCAGGAAGTATTGTTTTTATCATAATATGTACAGAAAAAATTACTTTTCACAGAAAAAAAATCTTACTTTCACAGCTGTTTATCCAAATTACCTGATATGTAGCAGAATGTATTTTGACTTAGGCTTCCAGCCACATGCATAATCTTAGTTTTGAGACTCCAGGTTAATTTTCATTTGTTGTAATGAACTCTTGAACAGAACAGTCATTTGCTAAATGTACTTGACACTTCTGCGCTCTTTTTTTGGTTCTTTTTCCTATCTCTAAACACAGATATTGAACCTGACGATATATCTTTCCCCTGTATCTCCTAATTTGTGATGCCTTATAACATAGAACTTGTAATGTTTAATTTTTTACTGCTTAAAGTTCTTAACAGTCTCCTGGTACAACTCCAACTCCTCCTGTATTTATTGAGTACCTGTCATTCAAAGAAAACTTCAACTATTTTATAGCAGCTAGGATTCATAAGGCTCCCAGAAGTTCAGCGCTACGAACATTTTACAAGAATTCAGCTGGAGTGCCACGAGACAAGATAACTTGCCACAAGATCACACAGGAAGCCATCTCAGAGCTAAGAAAGAACCTAAGCCTCCTAATTTACCGGATCTGGGTTCAAGATTTTTCCAAGTCTCATTAGCTGCTTCTGTTGGGCTTTTCAGCCTCTTCTACACAGCAGGACACATCTGCTTCTTATTATGATCTAGGAGATATTTGCTCTTATTTGCTCAGAGGTCTAAGACATCACTGATGCTTGTGATCTCTCCTCCCTTCTTGTGACACATCACTTGACTATCAGTCTTCTACATGTTGGAAGTTTGTTACAGAGTACTAGGAAGTATTACTTGCTAAGTCTTTGTGGGTACCCACCGACACTGTGTATGATGTACAGGCATTTTCTAAATTTAGTATCTGCTGCATGGCTTCCTGTGATTTCAGGGAACTCCATGGTTAAGGTGGTTCTTTCCAGTTTTATGATCCTTTGAGTTTTACCTCTATAGTCCCTACACAAAGCTCCCACTAAAAGATCTCAATTCAGGTAGGCATTCAGTTAAGTCCATCCCCTCATGCATCACCACCACCTCCCTTAGTACATTCTTAACATTAAATGTATTCTTAGAGTCCCACTAGTTTCTATGTGATTTGAGTTTGCATTATAGGAAGACAATTTACGTGAGCCTGTCCTGAACTGTCTGGATATTTTGAACAGGAGCCAAAGTTCTTCTTATAAAATTAATACCCTTTTTATATTATGTATACCTTTTTCCATCCTGTTTTGACCATTAAATGAGCTCATGCAACTTGCAATATATACAATGAATTAATATAGGTAGGAAATGTAAGATTAAGTTGTTATGCTGAGAAAGTATATGGTCTTCCTTCTCACACTTCTGTATTTGCATTTCATTCCAAATGATCAAACATTGCCATCTACTACAGTTGTTCGAAGACTTTGATTGATATTGCCTGTTTACCTCACTTTGGTTGGTATGCCTTTCTCCTCTGCTGAAAATACTACGACTGTAACATCCCTATTGTGAAAGCAATAGGCAATGATCACTACTGAGCAACGATCACTACTGTTCCAAATCACATTTGCTTTCTGCATTTTTTATTGAAATGCACACATTCAAATGCAGACTTTCAAGACACTCCATTTACGAAATGGTCAATAATCCAAACTCTTCTTAGATTAATCCTTCTTGACTTTTTCTTGTCAAGCCTCTTTTGTCATTTTTATAAGAAATTAACTGCATCTGTGTGGGCAGAAGGGAAAACTTTCTAATAATCATCCAAAGCAGTGAAGCTGTGCAATAGGAAACCTGTGTTCCCAAATTATTTAACATTTTACTTTCTTCTTTACCCTTCTTAATTCATTCCTATTACTCTCTTCATTCCTTTTGGCTCTGTGTTTATTATACTTTCATTATCACATTCTGTTTTAAATTAGATAGTAAAGTCTTTGTACAAAGGTTTTCTATGAATTTTTGCAACTCAGCACACAGATCCAGTTACTGATAGTCTAGAAAACAGACTGCAATTAGAGCTGAAAATAGTTTGCTTTAGTATCAACCACTATAGACATCACGTCTCAGATCTTCCCGAAGTCTGTGACTGTACCACTTCACTGTGCATTCACACAGCTAGAAGGGCAAGAGAGAAGCTCAGTCTTCATTTTGAAAGCATTTATTTGGTGCACTTTTGCCATAAAAATATAAATCACTATAACCAAAGCAAAGTGGCCATGATGCCTAACAGAAAAAAGTGTACTGACCTGCAGTTCTGCAACAGATTACCGCTAGTCTGACAAGAAATGTCTGCATTATATGCAGGTTTTATTTGGGTAGGAATTCAATAAATAAAGGGGTTTTATAAGAAAGACAGAGATAAACTTTTTACCAAGGCCTGTAAGGACAAGACAAGGGGCAACAGTCTTAAACTGAAAGAGACTGGACATAAGGAAGAATTTTCTTACGACAGGGGTAGTGAGACGCTGGAACAGGTTGCCCAGATAAGTTATGGATGCCCCATCATTGGAAGTGTTCAAGGTCAGATTGAACCTGGCTTTGAGCAACCTGGCTAGCAAAAAATGTCCCTGGCCATGGCCAGGAGGGTGGACTAGATGATCTTTAAAGGTCCCTTCCAACTTTTCCAATCCCAATCATTGAGTGATTCCATGGTTCTATGAAATCAGGGTTACATTTATGATTAAGAGCTTGGCTGGAAGAAAGTGACGAGTGAGGCTAGTGCAGACAATTAGAAAGGGCTGTCAAAATAAAGGACTTACTGCTGACACTGTGGGTCATCAGATTAGGTTCTAGTTCAGTGGGTGTAGAGGTCATTAATTTAGGTTTAGGATTTAGCAGTAGGCCGATTGCAAGCCTATTTCCGAAGGCCTGCTAAGGCAACTAGTTACATTTTTGCTTAGAGCAAGCAGAAGTCCATCAAATAAATCTTAGGTCAGGGTTAGAGGAAAGTTTACTGTTCATAAGGGTAAAAAAATTGATAAAGAAAAAAACCTGCTCAGATCCAGAGCAGGCTGCAGGGTTGTGCGTTGTGTTAGGATCTGTCCTGTACCAGACTCCCTCTCTGCCTCGGGTGGGTGAAGGTCACTGTGCTTTCGGCTACCGTTAGGATCATGGTGTTTGAAAACAGGCTTTACAGAAGTTGTAAGCCTTAGAAAGGACTTATGAATAGCCTAAAGACAGCTGTAACTTTCTAATACCATGTAACGTAACTCAGATTGGTTGATCCACAACTTTCCCCGTTATATAGAATCCCCATGACTCGACACTGCTGCTCACCTGGTGTACACCACACCATCTTGCAGCTCATGGCAGAAGGAGGCCCTGAGCTGCCAGGCAGCTTTGGCCCATGCCAGGACTGCATATATCTAAAGGTGACACGTATTTATGTACATTCAACAGCCTGAAGTTGTCCCGATGCTCCTGACCCAATCTTCAGGGTATATCGATTCTCTGTTTCTGACAGACTTTGGAAGCCCTTGGCAGGAGGAGAGNCCGGCCTGGCCGCCGCCGCGGGGACGGGGGGCGGCGGGTTTGATGCGGAGCCGACGCGGCCTGTCCGATCCTGCCTGCGCCAGGGAGGCCTCGGCGCCCTCCCTCCGCTCCCCGGTTGTTGTCCCCGGCCCGGAAAGCCTGGGCCAGGCGGAAGGCAGAGCTGCGGGGGCGCCCGGAGGCAGCCCCTCAGGGAGAGCGGGGCCGGGGCTTGCCCCCCCCCCCCCCGGCGGCNCCTTAGAAAGGACTTATGAATAGCCTAAAGACAGCTGTAACTTTCTAATACCATGTAACGTAACTCAGATTGGTTGATCCACAACTTTCCCCGTTATATAGAATCCCCATGACTCGACACTGCTGCTCACCTGGTGTACACCACACCATCTTGCAGCTCATGGCAGAAGGAGGCCCTGAGCTGCCAGGCAGCTTTGGCCCATGCCAGGACTGCATATATCTAAAGGTGACACGTATTTATGTACATTCAACAGCCTGAAGTTGTCCCGATGCTCCTGACCCAATCTTCAGGGTATATCGATTCTCTGTTTCTGACAGACTTTGGAAGCCCTTGGCAGGAGGAGAGAACACCGCGGAGGCAGCTGCCCCAAGCCGTGGGCAGGAGAGCCCCGGCACCACCGGGAGACCCCACACCAGCACCACGGTGGAAGGGAACGAGGCTGGGACACAGCTCTCGGCTCCGAGCCACCACAGGACAAGCGTCTCCTTGGATTCAGCGTAACGGCAATGGTTGGGGTGGGCTGCTGGGGCAAAGGCAGCTCATGGTAGGGGGCTCCAAGCCTCTTCACCAGGGGACGAAGCTCAGGGCGGCGGGCGGAGGCTCCTCCCGCCGCCGCCGCCTCACGGTGCGGTGCGCTGTGAGGCACCGGGCCCGGCGGCGGGCGGGGGGGCGGAGGTGTTTGTCAGGTGCCTGCTTGAAATTATGAATTGAAGAAAATCCGTCGCTTTTCAAAACGCGTATATCTGTTCTTCTCACGCCGTATGACGCTTTTGGGTTTCCTAGATCATGTTGCCGTGGGAAACGAAGAGTGGAATCCGTGGGAAGAGGAGGAGAAAAGCGAGCTGGTCGCTTCTCAGCAGAGATTCGAAGCTAATCTTAAAATGATAAAAAATGCACAATCTCACCTAGGACAAACCAGTCTTAGAGTACAGATTTGGGGCAAAGCAGCAATTGGTAAGCAGGTGCAATCAATGTCTATTAATCACTCAGGTTTTCTGATATAGCACTATTCTCTGCTGTTTTTTTATTAAGTGAAATTTATGTATATGATTAAATAATGTGGATATCTGTACCTAAAGAGCATTAAAGAAATGGTAGCTGTTACTCAAAATTATGTTAATACCAATATAAGAGTAGCTAGACTCCATTTTCTTAGTATCAGTTCTTTTCAAGGCTATTTTTCACATGTGTCAAAGATAATGGTTCAAATGGCACAGGAATACAGTTAGTTTTTGAATCCAGTCTGGCTTACAGTACAACACAAGGACAGGCCTCTTACTTGGCAACAGCAGAATATTTATTTTTTGTCACATTTACACTTTGTGAAATAAAGAGTTGCACAGTGACAAATAAGGCATTTTCTGTATTGCAGTACTACTGCCACTGATGAACTTGGAAATTCTTCTATTGTAGAATACACCAAGTCTCTACATAAACTGTGGGCAAAGGTCCTCTCAGGCACTTTAGCTACTGCTGAAGACATATCATTGTTATTATTTTAGTTTTTTTGAAAATGTATTTCCGGCTTCAGTTGAACTTAATTGTAGCATTGTAGAACACATTGGTGATACACAATGGTGATGCATTCTATCACAAAAATTTGATATGTTTCACAAAAGCTTTAATGACTATGCCTGTCGTTAAAATGCTGTTTAATATTTGCTCGTTTTTAAGTGGTAGGAGATGCTAACATATGTGGTAGTGTGATATGTCTTCATCTACTGATATTTTGATAGCCAAAGAATCTTTTCAAATGCCTTGATGTGTGAAAAATTCATCTTAACTAATTCAAAGTCATACGGAATTAGGGAAACAATGTCCATATTGTATAGGAAGCTCTGATGTTTTTTTTTCCCCTGTGTTCATATGTTATTATACTTTTTAATTTCCCAGAAATACTTTTTCTGTATTTGCTGGGAGAGTAGAGCAGGCAAGATCCATGTATTTAAATTCTCCATCATTTCTTCATTTATGTAGGTCTTTACCTTTGGCAACATATATTTGGAGAGCACCTTCAACCAGCTGATGTGACTGCACAGTGGAGAGAAGGAAGCCAAAAAGCAGGAAAAACATATTTCAGGTACCAGCTGCATGATGTTGACTTCAGTTGGGTTAACTTTTAACAAATGGTGCATTGGAAAGTTAAAGAACATGGTAAGATGCACAGGTGCATTTTTTTGTCTATCTCAGAATTGCAGGTATTTTAATATCAGTTGCAAAGACTTTTATTTTGTTATGTTTTAATAACTGAGGAATACGCACACAACTTCTCATTCAAAATTATCACCAGGAACAGTCACATTTATTCATGGAAACACATACTTGATAAAACCAGCAAACTGTAGCCCAAACCTGTTGCTAATAAAAAACAGAAAACTAGGGAGCAATTTTGTCTGCTATTTTATGAAGATTTGTGTATTTGAAAGAAATGTGGAAAGACTTAAAAATGCTGAGAGGGAAGGCAGCCAGGAGACCTCAGGAGCGTGCTGAGGGGGAAGGCAGCCAGGAGACCTCAGGAGCGGGGGAAATAGAACCCTTAGAATAGTGTAAGAACTGAGGTTTGGGGCTAACAGTTGACTTAAAGAATCTTGGGGTTGCGAGACAAGAAGATGTGTCCTGCTGTTTGGTTTCTGTTGTATTCAGGGAAAAGGGACTTCACTCATTCATTCATAAATAGTATTCTGTCAAACCCATAATTTGTTTCTATTTATAACAAAAGCAACCTGTGAGACCTAGCATCTTGTTAACTACATGATTTGCAAAGCCTAATTTTATACGTAAAGGAAGATGACACAAAGCATTGTTTGCTTTAAGAAAGGATTTTTATCTGTGATCACGCATGTCTTAAAACTGTTGTCAAAGGATTTATATAATTTAGTGAATGATACAGAACTTTTCTCTAAGGTCCTTTTAATACCATTTTTAAGGTTTTCTGTAAAGATACAGTGAAAGTTGAAGGATTTTTCATCTATTTGGCCAGTTTGCCAGTTTGCAGTAATAGCTCTCCTACAACATTTAGTCACTTGCACCAGGACCCATCTGTTAAAAAAGTTTTCTTTAAAAGCATAAATGACATGCTTAAGTGAATTTAACTTCTGAAAAATCCATTACTTCAGAAAGGTATTTTTCCTCGCACAATAAGACAGGGAGTTCAATTTGAAATTTGCAGATAATGCTTTAAGTAAATATGTGATTTTGAATTAAAAGGAATTTTTTAAGTGATTACAAAAGCTTTTTATCAATACTTTGAATTGTCTATCAATGTATCAAACCGTGTACATGGTACAGCGCGTAGAATCTTTTCAGTAATGCCTACATGACGTTCATAAGTGGATGGTTAAAAAATGTTTTCTAGAAAGGCACATAGGCTTGATTTAAACATAGCAATTATTAAAGAGTCTGTCTTACATCTAAGGAAACAGGCAAAATTATATACTCTTTAAAAAAAATAACTTGTATTCCTTGTCTGCAAGGATCCTTGATCCTACAAGATTAGAGAATCAACTATGAATGATGCTACTGCATCTTGGTAGTCTCCTTCTCAGAGCAGTAGAGCTTTCCATTCATGAATTTGGAGAAAGGATACAATACTTTCTTGGAATAGGGAGCAGTGCCTGTAGCATTACCTTGGTGGGAAGAGACTTTATTTCCAGATTTAAAATCTCAGAAGCTATAGAAATCAATGACATTCTACCAGATAGATTGTCTTCTTGGTATGGATGTGAGGATTTTTTTCAAGCCCTTGCTTTTCGTGTTTATAATATGAACATAATTTGCTGCACTTAATGAGTCTCTCACTTGATTGATTATGGTTATTTTCTCTCTGGTGTGCCTGTTTCAGATGAATAATAACCTCACATGGTTACTTGGGTGTGCATCTCTCAAAGAAAGACTTCTGTACTAGCATTTAAATATCTTGTTATGTTTAGCGGAACCAGGGATAATAGAGTCTTTATTTAACCGATGTGAATGCTAGTTCCTATAAAAACATAAAGATTAAGTTTGGTACTAATGTAACAGAGGCTAAAATTTGACAGGCTAGTAGGAACTTGTGCAATGTGTAGAAAATATGCAAATATAACTGTTATTTTAATGATTAAGTTTCTGAAATTAAATAGCTGAAGTTATACTTTTTAGTCAAATTGGAAATACTACTTTGTATTTTTTTGTAAGGAAGAATCAGTACATTGTTTTGGCTGCTAGCTGGTTATAAGATCTTCTAGAATTGTTGACTTTATTGCCTGGCTGAGGTAAATTATCTCCATTTGATTACTAGATGAGGCTAGAGGGAGCTAGCTGAGGTGACGTATTTGGAGAATAAGTGCTGCTGTGCAGTTTTTTGTGGTAAGTCTAATGATTGTTAAAACGTAGAGCTCTCATGAATGTTTTTAAAGAATATCAATCTGAAGACACAAAAATGCCAAAATATCACTTGAACACAGTTGCATGAATAAGTCCATTTCATATATTTAGGATGGAGAATACACATATTTAATATAGATTTTGATATCTTCAAGTTTTTATTAAAGAAGTTGCCTAAATAATAGTAAAAGTATCAATTTTCACATGAAATGCAGGGAGAAAAACACGGGTGGAGAAGGAACTGCATAGCTGTGGAGTTTAGTGGCATGTTGGCACGTTCATACAAGTAGGAGAGCAAGGTTTAGCACTTTCCTTGGCCTGAAGCAATTAACTTTCTTCTCTCCTGTCATCTAGGAGGATGTTGTAGAGCAGGGAGTGCCAAACTTCTTATCTCTCATTGTTAAGTAAGAGTATTTCTAAATTTCTGTTACGCTGAGAGTCACACCCTCTCTGTTTTAACATTCAGCACTGCCTTCCCCTGGTCCCTATTAGCCCCAGTTGTTCAGCAGCTCTTCAGTCCATTCTCCTTTTGTCCTTATGCAAACTGCAACCATCTTGATTTGTGCCAGAATGAAGGCATATTGGTCAACAGAGTTAACCAGCAGAGATTTCTTTGCCTGCCAAAGGATTCCGCCAAGGACAGCTTGTGGTGATTTAGTTTCCTTAATAGCCTTTGATGAAGCTTTTTGAAAATCCAAATAGACTGTGTCTGCTGGATCCCCTTTACCTGTACTCTTATTGAGAAGCTCATAGATCTCCATCAGATTAGAGACTCATTTCCAGCAGTGTTTATCCACATATGTGATCGGTGATCATACCTTTTGCTAAGATCCAGTGATCTTACTATTTATTATAGACTCTTGCAGAGAGGGAAGTCATACTTTTCTGCTTCAGTGTCCTCTCAAGTTGTTTTTGTAGATGGGAGTGACACTGGCAGATCCCTTCTCATCAGGCACAGCGTCACTTCGTAATGACAGCTTTGACAGCAGTTCTGCAATTTTCATGTCTGTGTTCCTTGAGAACTTGCAAGTGAATGCCATCCAGGTCAAAATTCTCCATTTGATACAATACTTCTGGTGTTTCACCTTGTATTTCTTGCTGAAGAGAATGAATTAGGTGCAGGAATCATCTCTGCTATGGCTTTGTCATCCCTTTTTAAACACTTTTTAAACTGTTCTCAAGTAGGCTCCCCAGTTTTGTAGTTGTCTTTTTGGTATATTTTTTATATACTTTGGTTTTCATATATTTAAAGAACCTTTACCGATCAGCCAGAACGTCCCTTTAGGAGGTGCTTTTCAAATTACTTTTTAACCTTCATTTTCTGTTTGCATTTTGCCAGCAGTATTTTATGAGCTTTGCTCATATGAACTTCTTGTTTGGGCAAGTTTTTTATTGTTTTAAATTCTGACCTTTGCACTTCAACAGCATTCCTAACTTTTCTATTATGCCATATGGGTTTGGGGGCATGGGGAGATGTTGTTTCCTTTTTGGATTGCAGCACACAGTGTGCCTGCACTTCTTATACTGTGGTTTTGAACAGCGTACAAGCTGCTTGCAAGGTTCTGTTACTTGGGCTACTCCTTTCAGAGTTCTTTATTGTCTCATTTTAAAGTATGTGTATGCTGGATATACTTGGTCTATTCTCTCCTGCTGCAATGTTAAACTTAATCATATTGCTATTACAGAGTAGCTGTCTGACTAACACCTTTGGAATTGGGTCAGGAAGACTCAGTCTGGAGCAGCATCTTTTCGTATGAGTTCTAAGACTAGTGAGGAAAAACAAGGACTTCATAGGAAGCAAGTCATTTACTGAGTCCAGAAATGTAATCTACGCATATCAT
Source organism: Rhinoptilus africanus (assembly GCA_013400135.1). Classification (NCBI taxonomy): domain Eukaryota; kingdom Metazoa; phylum Chordata; class Aves; order Charadriiformes; family Glareolidae; genus Rhinoptilus; species Rhinoptilus africanus. The sequence continues at coordinate 681,533 of VXBO01002043.1, forward strand.
ACTGATGAGGCATTGGTCTAGCCTATGTGTGACTACTGAAAATCGCTTAGTACTACTGTCTTAATTTTGCAGCTTTTGTAATCTCCCTTAAATTTCCCAATCCCTGTGGTATTCAGACTGGAAGTTAATAATACAACCTTAGCACTGTGTTTTTATTATTCAAGTGTGAGATTTCCATAGTGTTACTTTTTTTCCACACTGTAATTTTATGCTGTTAAACTTAATATTTTCCTACATGCAGGTCATTGCTTCCCCACCTGTCCTGTAAAGTTCATAGCCTCACAGCACTATGAGAAACGTAGCACGTAGAGAAAACCCTGTTTACTCAGGTCTCTTTTTACAAGGTGATCATTGGATCAGCTGTTCACTTTTTTAGGCATTCTGATGTTCAAGGTGTTTTCTCTTATGAATGCCAGTGATCTTTTCCCATTGTCTGTTAAACTTTGGATTTAAGTCTCGATCTGACTCTATTAAGAGCCTTGATTCCAAATCATGAGTCTCCTGAATCTTGCTTCCAAAATATGCCACTCCCACTGAGCTAGCAGCATGTCAGCTTAGCTCAACTTTACAATATGCTTGCCTAAAGTCAATCTGCTTCAGATATCCTCACTGGAGTAGTTTCTACAGCTTTTGCTGTGAATTTACTTTTCCTCATGAGGCACACTTGAACTGAAACTAGCTGTCAGTCTCAGCACTTCATGAGTTAAAATTCATGCTCATTCTAAATTAAGTTTAGCTGGTAGCTGATAAACTACAGTAATGCAGAAGACCTAGAAAACCAACATTTCATTGACTCCTAAAAAAAAAAATAAGAAAAAAATGCTAGGTTTTTTTCCCCTCCACTCTTTCCCAAGCTGTGTAATCACTAATCTTTTGAGTTCAGTCAATAGTCTGTTAACACAGCAGTTAACTGAAGAGCAGGAGCTGGCAAACACTGGTTTGCTTCATTGCAGTTCATAAATGGCTGTTATTGGATACTTATAAATGATCAGTGGTACAATGATTCTGATACATGATTGAAATTCTTCTGTGAAATAAACACATGCATGCAAGATCTAGAAATACAGTTTTCTACCAAAAATGTTTCTGCTAACTAGCTTGTATCAAAGTGTCAAATTTGCCCTGGGTCACACAAGCAAGTTAAATTTGCATTTAGATACATACCTCTTGTGTTGCAGGTTTTACTCACTATCAGATGACACAGGTTTTTTTTGTTCTAACCTTAACCAAAATTACAGAGAAAAGTAGAATACCGGACCAGCCAGTTGTTCCTCATACTGATACCTGGTTTAGTATACACTTAGAGATATTTGGGAGAGCCTCTCTCTCTTCTACTGTATTCATTGGTTATTACTGGAATAAATAAAAAGTTTGACCTTTAGTGAACATAATAGCACATCCTTCTTTTAAAGTTAGTTGATTGACCCAAAGTTTTATGTTTGAATATGGTAGAAGTTCTGATTTATTGACAAAATACCTTATTTTCATTTAAGTCTAAATCTCTTTCTTTTTCCTTAATAAAGATGAAGGCAGCCTTATTCCTGCGTTATAGCTGTAGATATTAACAACAAGAAATGATTACAGTTGCACAGTTACTTTGCAGTATATTGCATTTACTGTACTGAAGGAAAAAAGTATCTCTGAAGTACAGACTGTTTAGTAAGGATGTTTAGGGGATTAAGGTCCATAATTTGTCTTAAAGGTGTTTACTGTTTGTATTTTGGTTTTCACAGCTTCATCACTGGTCCATCTGTAGTTCCTGGCTACTTCTCAGTTGAAGCTGAAAATGTTGTGCTAGTTCTGAATGGAAGAGAAAAAGCAAAGATCGCTTACGCCACGCAGTGGTTACATTATGCACAAACGTTAATTCAGACTCACAAAATACGGCACGTAGCGGTTGTGCTGCTTGGAAATGAGCAGTGCAGCAATGAGTGGATTCAACCATACCTGAAAAGACATGGAGGATTTGTAAATCTACTCTTTGTTACGTATGACTATGCATTGGTAAATGAAGAAGATATTTTCCAGTGGCCTTTAGGAGTGGCTACGTAAGTGCTAAAGACACAAATTACAATTGAGACTTAATTGTTATGCATGAGGTATGGAAAATACATCTGAATGTTACTGCTGATACCCAGAACAATTATAGTCAGTAAATTGTAGAACATGATCCTGTTAATGATTTTTTTAAATCAGGCGTTGGAATCTTTGGAAATTGCATTAAGCAATGAAAATGATAACAGTGGAAAAGAATGCTAATATTTAGGGAACTTTAAAAAAATGAACCTGTGTCTTGTGGGGTATTGTGTTTGTTTATTTTTTGTTCAGTAGATTTGCTCTTGAGATTTATCATAACTGCTGATGTAATGT
>VXBO01002043.1:685205-724200 GCA_013400135.1 Rhinoptilus africanus
GCATACAGTTTACATTGGATCCCAGGATTTTGCATTGGTTTGGTTCAGTCCAAAAAGACAAGTTAAATAGCTTGTATGACAAGCTGTTTAGTAGCCAAAAAGATTATATTAATGAAATCTACCCAGGTCAAAGTGACATTTTCTTTGAGAGGTTATCAGTGGTATTTTCAGTTGATAAGGATGCACGGAGATTAAGGTAGCTGAGACTTAAACTCCATAGCTACCATTAACCTGGCCATTTCAGTCAAAACTAGCATTTGTGCCAAGAACAGCGGCTTTTGAAAAAGCATGTTTCTCAGGGGCATTTTGTAACATGCTCACATAGCATCTCTGATGTCCAAAGATGACATAAGTGTTCTGGAACGTCTGTGAAGAGAGTGGTAGGAACAAAGGGAAAAAAAATCACCTTTTAGGACAGGGCTGTCACTGGTTTACTTTGTTATAGATGTGGATTGGCAACAAATAGTTGATTTTAGTCTCAGAATCTGCTGCAGCCAAGAGAGGAAATGGTGTAAAATGTTTTCTTCTTTGACATAAAACGTATCATTATCTAATGTATACATTGTTTTTACAGCTACAGAAATTTTCCACTTGTAGAACCCAGCTGGTCAATGCTACATGATCCCAGATCATATCTATGTAATTTCTTAGGAACAGTCTATAAGAACTCTTCAAGGGAAACCCTAATGGAAATTCTGAAGCAGGATGGGCTTGATAAACTTTGCTGGATTGCAGCCAGAGAACAGTAAGACTTTGTGAAAATCAGACTTTTTTGTCTAGTTCATTATTACCAATCCGTTCCTGACTGTTAAAAAATAGTATAAATAAAAAGTAACCAGTCATCATTAACAGAGAGAACATTGCCAAGACCCTTTATATAGGTCTTCATCATGTACTGGCCTTTCTGTTGCTATATTTTACCTAAAACATATTTTTTAATACATAGAAAAATCTCCTATGTATACTACATATAAAGGCCATCTTTTTTTTTCTTGTACACATTTTATTATGGCGGGAGAAGAAATATTTGTCTTGCACCTTGTGTGTATTAATGTGTTACCAGAAGAAAGAGACAGCTGTATTTTGTGGTGTTCCATACAAGAGAGTGGATTTAATCTATACAGCATGGGTCTTTTTTATTTCACGTAGGCAGAACCAGATCTTTTGACTGACAGGAATAGGGTTCTGATTTTATTTCTTCATTTTGCCAAGCAACAGCTGTGAAATGTTTGAAAGCAGGCACAGCAGCGCTTAGGAAGACCTCAGTTACTCTGGTGAAGAATCTCAGGACATGGATTCAGTCTGTGACATAAACTCTTAATCTCACAGAGGTTCTGAGGCACTTCAGGCAGATAGTTTCAGGTTAACAGGTTGCTTTACATCCTAACTTTGAAGAGCAAACCTCTACTGATTCAAAGTATTCGAGGCCAAAAAAATTAATGAAAAAATCCATCGAGTGTCTCCCTGTATGTCTATTTCTGAACTCTGCTGTGAAGTAAATTGACATATGCGTCATCCAAGTCATGAAGAAGATTTAAAATAGAGTTTCAATTTGCCTCTTACACTTCTGAATGTTAATAATTTCCTAAAAGGACCATATATAAAAAGTGTTACAACCTATTTTTAACAGTGACATTTTCAATAAATTTCTAGAAGACTCTTTAAGAATAGTTAGGGCTAAAAGTAAAAGCCTATTGATTGTGTGTGTAATATAAATTTTTTACATTGACAGCATTTTCAGGTTTATAAATAATTGAAATTAAAGCATATATCTATTTTTTCATTGCAGTGCCTGTGGGAAAAGTGTTAATTTTCAACCCCTTTACTTTCCTAGGTGGCAGCCTCAAGAAACAAATGAAAGCTTCAAAAACTATCAAGACGCTTTGCTGCAGAGTGACTTGACATTGTGCCCAGTGGGAATAAATACAGAATGCTATAGAATTTATGAAGCTTGTTCGTATGGATCTCTGCCTGTTATAGAAGATGTAATGACACCGGGTGATTGCGGAAATTCATCAATGTACCACAGTGCTCCATTACAATTATTAAAAACCATGGGGGCTCCATTTATCTTTATTAAAAACTGGAAAGAGCTTCCTGCTGTTCTAGAGAAAGAAAAAAAAATGAGCTTACAAGAAAAGATTCAAAGGAGAAAAAAGCTTATAGAATGGTATGGAAACTTCAAAGCATGGATGAGACAGAAATTCATTAATACTTTGGAAAATTCATTTTTGCCCAGTGATAAAGGATAAATTGTCCCTTTTGAAAATCTAGAATAGACTGAAAGCTTAATTTCCATTAACCTTCCGAGAAAGCTTTTGTATAAAAGAAATCTCAGAGGGCAGATGCATTCCTTTTGAAGTCAACAGAATTGTGCTGTCTTGGCCAAGAGCTACTGTTGGCCCTCCATCCTTAATAGTTTTCAGAGAGGTTGTTGACTTAGCAGGATGGTAGTCCATAAGATGAACGACAACAATTTTATTAACTGTTTTTTCAATTTCTGTGTGACCTGATAAATTTTTTTTTTAGGAGGATGTCTTTGAGCACGTGAACTTGTTAAAATTCAGCATGAGTATGACAGTTGTGTTTGAAGAAAAGAGAAGAATGAAAGCTACGTGGTACAGAGTAATTTATTATGTAGACTAAAGAAGAAAAGTATGATTATAGCAAAATTGCTAGGTTTAGCACAATCATTAAGCTATATCCTGGTAAGGGCTTGTTTTGAAAATGTGAACTGTTTACTTGATCGACATTTCACTTCCAAGAAAGCGGACATAAAGCTAATTAAACACTGTGGAATAAAAATGTATATTTCAAGGTAAAAATAGATAACTCTTTCTTAGAATTATTTGATAGCAATTTGTTTCCCTTTTAATTTCAGATACGAAAATTGCTTTCTTTCATTTCCATCTAGTCTTGGGCCATATCTTTCTGAAGTTGTGCTGCAGGATTGTTCATTAGCTGCGTGTTCTAAACACCAGGCTTTAAACATGAATTTGCTTGTAGCTTATCTGATTTCTGAAAGTCTGCTGAAACTTGTCAACTCCAAAAGATGGCAGAAGTGTATTACTGAATGTTTATGGTACTATACATACGACAAACGGTTTCTATTCAATGTACCCCAAGGGGTCTGTTACTGTTGTTGCACATGAGATGTGCTGTTATCTCTGGCGTGTCTGGCTGCGCAGTGTTACTGCATGCACAGCACTGGCCTACTGAAGGTGGTGTAATAGCCAGTTTTCTGTCTTCAAGCAGAAGCATGCCATAGGGGTTCATTCTCATGCAGGAATTCAAAAGCCAGTGCAACTGTACTGCTCAGTAATGTTCATTTGTGTAACGATACTACCTAGTTCTGGAAGATGTATTATACAAGAGCGCTTCTGTAGTGCTCCCCACTCCCAAAACCCCAAACAAACCTAAAACAGAACACCAGGTTTTAGTTTGCTAACAGTGGATGATATTCACAGTGTCTGCTCTAGATCCAGAATAAGGTGTGTTTCAGAACACCTTGATTTTTAGGAGTTGTCAGTCCCTATGTTTAGCAGACGCTCTCAGAAGACAAATAATCTAAGTCCAAATAATCGGAACTGTATGTTTAACATGAATTTCCAGTGACTATCCACCCATTTTATCTGAAGCATCATGCTATTGCAGTACAATGCAAACGTTCTCCATTCAGCTGAGACTGGAAGTGCAGCTGCTACAATTCAGCACTGAGCTGATGAGCCCTGTTTAGCAGTGGACCTTGTTAGACCAAATTTACCATAAATTTCCATACTGAGGATCTGAGGTAGCCATCTGTGCAGCACTTGGAGGGTTGGAGGAAGCATGAGTATCTGCAGTATTGTAGTGTCGTTGCTGTGATTTCCACCTAGTAGATTCTTTCTTTCTACACAGGCTACAAAGCTGCGGAGCAATGATCTAGAGCAGCATTTTCAACCTGTAGTCAGCAGATCTCTCGACACTCCTGCAGGATTTCAAGGAACTGCAAAAAACAGTGGAGAGAGAATTTTTTTCCAGTCAGCCTAGATTGTTATAAAAGGACGTAGCTCCTACAAAACTTTAATGGTATACAAGTCAAAGCCTGAAAAACAGTTCAGTCAAGTGGAAGAAACTTGCTGCTGTTCATGTATTAATTTCAAAGTAAACCTGAGTTTATTTCCAAACTCATGTGGCAGTTGAAACTTGAAGGAAGCCAAGACATGAATCAAAGTTTTATCAGAATTTCACATTGCAGCCACTTGTTTGCTCTTGGAGTTGAGAGAGAAGTAAATTGCATTTTATCTGTATTTAACCAGTTCTTGACACTTCAAATTCACCTGCTTCAGTCCAGCAGGAATTAGCACTAGGAGTTTTCTCTTGTGTTCTATTTCCAGTGTCAATGGAGCAAAGAGAGCAAAATGTCTTGAAGCCAAGGGGGAGGTTCCTTACACGTTAGGCAGGTTGCTAGTATTTTAATTATTTTCTTATTCCACTTTCCAAGAGAGATTATAGTTCTCCTGGTTTTACTTCCTAATCTTTCCTCATTTGGAAAACTTGTCAGTTCCATGCCCTGTTTGGATCCAGACATAAGCAAGACAACGAAAGGGACCTTGGCAAAAAGTATGAGACTGAGGGAAGAAAGACAGTAAGGGGTGCAAGAAATCAAAGAGGAGGTTGTATCAGTGGTAGAGGAAACTGGTTTAAAAGAAGGGAAGCAGCTAAGTCACTGATGCAAAAGGTAGTTTATCTGCTGCATGCCATGTCCAGGCGGGAGTAGATAGTATCTCCTGTCAGTGAGAAGATGAAGTGTCAATTCAGTTGTTTTATACTGAGAGGAGAATGGATGCTCTCTTCTTGCAGTTAGCCCCCTGCAGGTTCGGGACTGGGATGGTGAAGTACGGCTTTCCAGAGCATGAAACAAGGACTGAGGCCTCTTAAAACTATATGTGCTCTCTCTGTTGGAGAGGGAATTCTGCAGGGAACCAAGCCTGTCTTGAGTAAAGAATGCTGAGTGTAACCTGGAATATTGAACAGATTGCTAATTATGCAGTGTTTTGCATCCCACTTAGATTTGTGTATGGAATATATAATTCCACCAGTTCCATTATGAGAGGTATTTCCTGCTAATGAGGACATCGCAAATTAAGCTGCATTGCCTTGCTCCAAGAGGAAACAGATCCACAATTTAGTGTAACTGTTTCCTGCATAATTCTGAACCGGTTAAGAGTGACTGTAAACACGTGGTGTAAACTGTTTATAAGATGGTCTTCTAGAGAGCAGTATGTTTCCAAAGAAATGTAACCAGTCTTTGTTGGTAATCCTGTAGATAAGGAATTAGCTTGCAAAGGATCTGGCTGCCAATCACTTACCGATCTTGGACATTTAAGTTGTGATAGTGTATTTCAATAGTTAGGTTTCTGTGGTATTTTTAGGTACTTTCAGTGACTGCAACTTATACAAAGAGTGGTACAACTAACCATTTTCTAGAACCCTTTCCCACAGCAATTATTAAGTGTGAATTAGGATCGCTAAGTGCTGGAATCACTAGTTTCTCTCTTGGCTTATTGCCCTCGCCAAAGCACTTGCAAAACCACAGAAATGAAATCCTGTTACTTCTTGGCAAACCTTGCATGTTAGTAATAACCACCAAGAGCTGGGCAAACTCAGAAGCAGCTTCTATGCTACAGAGTCCTAAAATATTTCCAGGAATTCTTCCTGCAGGGAGGGGAGAAATGAATGATGGTTGAACAAGATAATGCTTTTTTTGGCGTGTTCATAAAGACTGATGTTAGGAGAGACAAAAGTATGTCAAATGCAATTCCAACCATGCCCTAAGAAACTGTTGCCTCCAAGAAAATTGCTACCATAAGGCATGTTGGGACTGCCATTTTCCAGTAGCGAAGTTTAATGTTTCTGTACAGCTATGAATCCTACACAACGGGTTTGATGAATCAGCCCCCCAAAAAAACCTGACCCAATGAAAATGTGCCAGAAAGGACGACGTACAGTTTACACTGGATCCCAGGACTTTGCGTTGTTTGCTTTTTGCTTTCCGAGTCCACAAAGGTAAGTTAAGTAGTTCGTACAATAAGCCCTTCTGGGACCTCTCCAAAGTGATGCTGTGGAAGCCATGCTGTGCAGCAAAAGTGACAGTGGTTCTAAGCTCTTCTCATCCTGGCAGCTTATGCAGTTACGAAGAATTGCATAGATTCCTTCTAATCACCAGTCCATCAATCATGAGTGATGATCCTCTTGATAGGGAAACAGCCTGTGAAAGGTTAGTTGCCAACTGATACTTAAACTGTTTGGGTGGGTCAGATGTCAGGATTTCTTCAGTCTCTCCTCAACAATAAAACCCAATAAACGGGTGTGTGTTTCTATTTTGACAATATAAATACTTTTCACATCTTTATTACTAATCTGAGCATGAAGGAGTGCTTTGAGTGTTAAAATCTCTCCTTCTGACTCTAAAGAACATAAAAGCTGAAAAGGCACTAGAGGTGAAATCTGAGGGCCAAGAGTGATGCTAATCCGAAAAAGATTAATGCCATTAATGCCTATGTACATTTCTGTTGTGTTTCATTCAAAGTGTTTGAGAGAAAATGCATCTCGGAACTGGAACAACACGGCAGTAAAATCGTGAGGCAAAGGGTTTCAAAACAGGCTATATAATGTTTGTCCCCTGTGGCTGGTGTTTCAGCGTGGCTGGTATTTTAAGCGTTTCTGGTCCAAGATCCCATAAAGAGGCCTCAGTCTTCAGAGGAAACTTGCTACATGTTTTGAAAATCAAGATCCTTTTAAGATTTCTGAAGTTGAGTACCCAGAATTCACTGGCTGGTTTTGAGAGGCTGGCCACACAGCCAGGTATTTGTACAGTTAACATCTCTTACCTCCTAATTGTCTGGAGTGCCCTGGTAGCACATGCTTTGTGATTCACATTTTCTTCTCGGAGCACCCTTGGGACCTGAATGCAACTCGGTGAATGCTGCTGTAGTAGGATACAAGATGTTTCTGATCCATAGTCCCACAACACAGATGTGTTTTGTCTAGCATGCCGTGAAGTAACCACTCATTCTCTCAGCCAGTCTTACAGCAGCTTCATCAAAGAGGGATAGTTGTAGGTAAATATCCTCAAATTGCTTCCTAGTTGGTATTCCTATGGTCTTAATTTTTTTCATCTTTGGGAATATATAATTTGTAGCTTGGGCTGCATTTTCAAAGCAAACAACAGAACTAAAGTATTATATGCAGTTTCCATTAAATGTGTGTTTTCAGAAAATAGGAGATGCAAAATAAATGCATCAAACAGAAATGAGTCATTCACTAAGATCTGGATGAAGATACAACCCATTGAAAGACAGTAAGTTTTGCAGGTGGCCACAAATAAAGAAAAACGAATCTCTGAATGACTGAAATCAGCCTGATTCTTTCCGATGAAGTTATTCAAACAGCATAAATTGTTAAATGTTGTATTTTGAAGTTTGCTGTATCAAAGGAGTTGTGTTCAGGGCCCAAAATGCAAGGTTTCTACATAAGTGAGACACCGAGGTTCAAGCCTTTGGTCCAGCTTGGGCAGAGCAGGGATGCTGCCACTGCCACTCTCCAGCTGACGGTTTAGAAAATGACCACAGGGAAGGTCTGTATTGAATCTCTTTGCTCCTACTTTTGACTGGGGGAAAAAAATAAAAAAGTTTGTCATGGTGGAAAGCTGGGAATAAGAAACAAATCTTGAAATTTTGTATGAGACATCAAAACCGTCGTATGCTATAGGAGACGGAGTAAACCATCTCTTTCTGAAAAAGCTCAAAAGACCCAAAGAAATAATCTCTGACAGGCTTTAGCTCAAACACTGGTTATTTTTCACGTCCGTTTTCTCTTTCTCATACTAATTATGTTTTCTGTTGAATGGCATTTCATCAAAATCACCCTAGGCTAGAATCAATTAAACTGTTTGAATGGGAAGATCTACCGTGTAATGGTGGAATGTAGCAGCCGTGTTTGGACCTTGCTTGATGCTGAGTTTTACAGGAGAAGCAATACTCCAGGGTGAATTTGAAGATGTCCTATATTCAGGACAGGATTGTATTGCTATTTAGCAACCTTTTATTCATCAAAATGTGTGAAGCCATGCCTATATTAGGAAAGGTGCCATTTCACTGAAATCTAGACTATTATAATAGCCCTGAGCAAACTTAGTAGCTGACATAATGCTTGGTAGATTTTGATAACATTATTATTTTGTTTGCTAGTAACATAAATTAGGCAATTCCTGCTTCAGGTGTAGCACAAAGATTTTGTTATATCCTTAGACAAAAAAAGAATTGTATCAGAAACTATGTACTCTTTTTACAAAAATATTCTCTTGTCTCCTACCATTGGGTACATGGAAAGAAGGCAGTTTGATTTCAAGAAAGTTACTCCTAATTTCCACAAACGCAGCCTGGTGGACTTCAGATCATGGATTCTCTCTTTCAATATGGATCTCCATGTTCATTCTCTCTGAATATGGAAATGGAGAACTAAGGACTGCTGTCTTCCCCTAAGGGAAAACGGAATGTAGTGGTTAATTGCTGTAGGAATATAAACGGTGCTTCACACTTCCTTCAAATGCTAGCATAGGTTTTAGACAGCCAGTGATGTGTGCTCTCTGGTATGCAGTCTTTAATTGCATTTTCCTTATTGCTGGAGGGTTCCGTTTATTAATTTAAAAGTCATTTATCAATCTCTGCCAATGCAGCCCTTTGCCAATGAGTGTGGAGTATCATGATTCTTTTACAGTGAAAACTAAGTAGTCTTACTAACGCTAAAACTGAAGACAATATACCATCTGATGAGGATGCAAGCAGGAATCTGCAAGTTACGCCATGTTTTACCAATTTTCCTCCCTTCTCCTGTCTAATCAGACTCTGATTGTTTCTTCTTGTATGTCTTGTACTTTTGCTTTTTTTTCCCTGTGAACTGATTTTACCCAGCTGACCCTCTTTTCCCATTGCTATTTTAAGATTATAGCAAATTGCTTTCTATCTGGTAGGGATATCGTTTCCTTGTCCCCGTGGAGAATTTCTACCAGGTACCAAATCTCAGTGTAGATGTAATTAGGCTTTTGCTGAATTTCTGCTTTAGCAAAGCTCTTACTGTTACACAGCATGCTGCCAGAATATCTCTTTGTAGGGTATTACGTCATCTGAGTGCTTGTCTCTTAAACATTTATAGTCTGTTGTTTAAGATTTTTGACTGACTGTATTAGAAGTTCAGTGAAAAGGATTATGTTTGTAGGAGCAGAAAAGAGGACTAACTTCAAACTTCTCTTTGCTTTCCATTTTACAGCAAGGAATGCTCCTCGTTCCCTGAAAGAAACCTCACACGCAACTATAGATACCTGAGCAAAGCTTACGATGTTTGACACCAAAGTCTCAGAGGTTGGCTCGTGGCTTTTGAGATCTGAATTCAGTTCCTCACGATGTAAGTTACCGAGGGCCGAATCCACCCGAGGGTGTTCCCATCCCATGTAAAACCCAGGGCAGGTCAGTTCTGCTGAGGTTAACTGTCCAGAGCACCAACCCTTTGAACGACTGCTGGGCAGCCTGGGGTGCTTGGCCTGCTGGGGAGCTGTGAAGCACCAAAAGTCATCCTTAAAACTCTTGCTTTTTTTTGTTTCTCAATTCCAAATGCATGTTCCCCTCATGCAGATAAATAGAAAATTTCCCGCTGCTGCCAGTGTTTGTGGTGAAACAACATCACTTCGTTTGCTACTGATTTTCAGTAAAGCATTTACAAACATGAAATACAGCTTTGTTTAAAAATTTATCTGTGTGTTTATAAACATTTTGCTGTTATTTCCTCTGTCATCAGAGCAGTATGATGTAAGGTGGAGGCAAAGCTCTCCTCTTCCCCTGGCTGTTATGTGCTCCCTTGGTTTAAAACCTCCTGGTTACTCCAGAGCTCCCACACTCTCAGCCGTGTAACCCTCTACTTCTGCACCCCCGCATGGCCCCAGGTTCCCTGCTCTGGTCAGGGCTGAGTGACTTCACGCTTACCTCCAGCCAAACGTCGCTCCTCAGACTATGTATTCTCATGTTCCTTTCCCTCAGGGCCCATTACGCATGCCCACAGCATGCCTAATGCACACCTCTTGGGTTGGATTCCTCAAAAAGGAAAGGCAACCGGTTTTGTTCAGAAAGCAGCACCTCAGAAGGAGGGGATTATGCCTGTTCTTTCATGTCACTGTTTGGGGGTGAGAGCACTTCCCCAGGACGTGTGAGAATTGGGCTCAGTTCCCTTCTCCACCTGTGAAAACTTGAACCCACGTGTTCCAGCTCCCAGAATGAACAACGCATTACGTGTCAGCATAGACTGGATTTGGCCCTTCTGCGTTTAAAGTCATCCCAGTCTTCACAAAGCCTTCCAGTATTGACTGGGATAGCGAATATGCAAATGCGTCCACCTAGAGGACAGGCATCCTGCGTTCCTGTTTCTATTCCAGATGTTCACGTATTTCACATAGGATAATCATTAGATAAAACACCAGTCCCCATCACTTATTGCAACTCCCCTTCATTGTAAGGCAACTCACTTTTTAGGGACCTAGATGCGTGACTCAGCAGGAGGGACTCCACGGCAGGTATCACCCACTGAAGCTGAGCTCTGCAACGCTGAGCATAACGGTGCTGCCGTGCCCCACCAGCTCCGCACACCTCTGGGCCTCTGGACCGCTACGAACGGGAGACGCTGCACCTGTATAGCATAAACCGCTGCAGGGCTGTAAGCTGAGATGTGAAATGCTAAATCCCTCACGCATCCCAGCGTGGTGGTGTGTCCCCAGGTCCCTCAGAGAGGCTCAGGAGGAGCAGCACAATGTGCACAGCAGTCACCCCGCTACCATGGCTGCCGCTGCCTCCTGTGCTTGCTACATGCCCCCAGTGGCAATGTATGTGTGGAATCAACTTAAATAATGTTAATAAAAAATAGCTTATAAATATTTCAGAAAGAAACAGAGCAGCAGGAGTACTGTACCTAAAATAGCAACTTATGAATTGCCCACTTCAGCCCCTCCCTGACAGTTTCCCTATTTGTAGAATAGCGGTATCTCTCGCTCTTGCCATGGCTGCAGCTGTTGGGCAGCTGTACCCGTCTGCTGGTGTTTGATCAGCAGGCTGATGGTTCGGGTTGTTGTACAAATCTGTATCTGCAATCCTGGTGTTGGACACCTATACATTTTTAAACTTTGGGTTTATCGGTATCCCAGAAATTTCTAGTCTTGGTTTGTGTTTTCTGGTTTTGATTTTATATATGTTTTACAAATGCATTAAAAATACTTTTTCTTAAACAGAGCTGACAACTGGACATAGCACATTTCTGTTTAATACTTAAATCAAGCACTTAACCTGCTTTGAGGCCTATGATCAACAAGACACTTCTGCTGTGTACAGCAACTATCAGTCTCCCCCCTTTTTCTCCATTGACTTCAATTAGTCTTTCAGTTATTGCTTGAATCTCCTTCATGCAACATTAAATTGTTTTATCAAGGGATCATAGCTTTTCCCTGCTGAATTGTCAACCTACCAGTAACACCCCATTCTCCGGTGTCTTGGTTGCTCTGATTTTTCATTAGAGGTGGTTCTTCTCCTTCAGGGCTTTGGCTAATTGTAGTTCCTCAGACTGCAAAGTCGTTTGGTGTAGTCACTCACGCACAGCCCCCCAAGACTATTCACAGTCATGGCTATCCTTCTGCTACTTTCTGCTACAAATAGAGGTTCTGATCCAGAGTCTTGTAATGACCATACATCACTTTGACTTCACAAATCTCAGTATTAGAAGTATAAATCTTGCAAAAACTTCATTAACAATTTCTCAGCTGCTTAATGTAGCAAGAATAATGTAACGATCATGCAAAGGGTGAGTTAGATGGCAAAATGCAAACAAATGACTTGCAACAGCTCAGTAAGAAGAAAAGAAACAGAGACAAATACACTCACTGTATATCTTATGAACTTGCAGCAATGCTTGATAAAGAAATATTCAAGTTGCTAAGAAACAAACACAGTTGTGCCAAAATAAATATGAAGTTTTCACCTTTGTGTTTTCTCATTTATCACCCACAGTCAAATAGCAGTCTGAGTTTCGGTCACCCTATTAATAGCAGGTTATCTTGCATTTCACATGGATGGGACTAGGGGACGAGACTGAAAGAGAGGGAGAAGGACAGAAACCTGAGGCTCTAACAGGGTGGGGTAAAAGAGGACTGAGGACAGCAGTAGCAAGGTCTGCTTCAAATACCTTCAAGCACTGCCCAAGACCATAGCTTTGCTTCCCCACTCTAAGTAGCTTGGCAGTGTGATACTTTTACTACTGGCATTAAGCGGTAGTACCACATTACTACTACCACATTAAGCGTACATCCTGGGGGCCAATAGTCACCAGTGAAGTGACTCAGTAATCCAGCATAAATGCACTTTTGCCAGAGACAAGAGACTGCCAGTGACTGAGGCAGGAGGATTTGGGTAGATTTTCCCTGGGTTTATCCCAGACACGCTTTACCTCCTGTGTCGGGCTCACTGAACGCTAGATCCACAGGCTCTGAAGAGAGCTGAGATCTCTGAGCACATGAGTTTTATTTAAACAATAAATGCATTGCATGGTGGCAGAAGTCATGTCAAATAAGAAGCACCGAAGACAACCACAGAGACATGGGGGCATTTGGCAGTGGTAACAAGTCCTGCTACTCCAGTTTTTCAGAAGCACTGCGATCACTCATTCTGAGTCCACTCGTCATGGACTGCACGAGCTGGAGAACAAAATTTGAGCATTTTATTTGAGGACCAGCCCCTGAAGGGCAAAACAGAAGAGGAGTGATGTGTCTGATAAGATTATCAGCTAAGCTGTAATGCTGTATTTTATTTTGGTGACTAAGGAAGCAAAATTTTATAATGTTTTAATTAACATGTTTGAATAAACATTTTGTCTCCTCCTCTTCTTCTACCCTAACTTCAGAAGGTTTAGAGGCAAAAGTGAATTGGCATACTGAAATGACGCATGTTAGAAAATCTAATTTGCTACTGATTCAACGCTTACTAATTGCAATTGCTATGCAAGTCAAGAATGTGAGGATGTAACGAGATGCTGTGGGGTCTCAGTAATCCCATAGGCAGTATCTATGTTACTGCTCAGTGCTGGTCGTTAAAGAAACACCAAACATCATTCTGATAATAGCCCAGTCATCATGAAAAGGACCAGACAGGTACAGATGGGCAAAAAATATACCAAATCACTGCGTGCACCTGGCGTTGGTATATCATTAGACATAACAAATGTCTTGTAAGAAAGTCCCATGGAGCAGAAGACACAAAAGTGAGCCAGTGCCCCTAAGGAAGGCCAGTTTCACAGTCCAGAGATAACTTTTGCCAACGCCTGTCTATGGTTAGCTCTGGCAAATAGATCTGAGCCAACAGCAGTCATTCACTGCCTCCTACACGCAGACCAATGCCTAGCCAGTCTCCAAACAATGGCTGCTTTGGAAGACAAAAATCCCCTTTTTTCAGCTCTGACCATGACACCGTGTCATAGGAAATATCCCCGTGGTCAGTTTGGGTCAGGTGTCCCCCCCCCAGTTTCTTACCCAGCCTGAGCCTACTCACTGCAGGGCAGGGGGCACAGCAAGAAAAAGAGAAAGCATCAGCACTGTGCAAGCACTGCTCCGCAATAGCCAAAACATCGGTGGTACCAACACTGGTTTAGTCACAAATCCAAACCACAGCACCACAGGGGCTGCCATGCAGAAAGTTAACTCTGTCCCAGCTGGCGCCAGTACAACTGCTTCTGCTGTCTGCCTTCCCCGAGCATCCTCCTTCCCCCAAAAGGTCAGGGGTGGCTTTTCATGGCTGAGTGTAGACAAAATCAAAGAGCTTTTGCTTCAACGCAGCTACCCTGTGAATTTCAGCTCTGTCAGATGCGATTGCCAAGTGACTCTGGTGAGAAGCCGTACTGGGATCATTCCAAAAGCGTCTCTGTTCATCACAATAGCAAAAGTCTCATCTTACCAAGTCATCCCTCTCTGTTCACCAGGAACTGAGGCCATGGAGGCCGCAGTGCACATAAAAGCATTTAGAGAAGGCCGATGATCCAGACAAGGCGTTATAAGCTTATATTACCCCACGTGCAAGTGCTTTTAGCCCAACTCATGGAGGAGTGCCTCTGCACCACAGGTCCAGTAGTAAGTCTATTAGAGTTTAAACACCTCTGGCAGACACAGGAAGGACAAACAACAAAGGAAGAGTTGTAACAGACGTTACACAGCATGAGATCTTTGTGGTCTCTGGTTCAGACTAATCAGCTCAGATTATCAGTAGGTACATTGAACAGAGGGACAGTTTGTCACATGGACGGCACCGTAGACACCACATGTTTCTATGTCCTTCACCGCAAGTAGCTGAGGGAGCAATATGGACTCAAGGAAGATGCCAGCTGTTCTCCTGCGCCCATGCTCTGTTTGTCATCCCAGCTTGCCGTTCCTGTTGTACTTCTGGCTGGTAATTCTGGTTCGTGCTTCTCCTGCTGAAAGCTGAGTCAGGAATGAGGAAAAAAATTACTCAGAGGCTGCTTTTTTAGAGCCACATTTAATTCCTTTCATTGGAAGTAAATGAGCTCTTGCTCATCATTTCCCTACCCCCTCCAGACTTTTCACAAACAGTACTGGTTTGCTGGAGAAACTGAACAAACAGAGAGTGCAGAGAGCAGAGCTGTAGCTAGTTGTTATTTAAGCAATAAAAAAGCAATACTGCAATCCTTAATTGAAGGAACTTTGAGACAATTATGTGGTTTAATGATCTGGTAGAACCATTTTTATCCCAAGAAGAGCTACATTTATCAAGAAAGGAACAATCAGGGGAATATATCTACTTTATCTCCCAACAGGACCAGCATCATCTCCTGTAAATAGCAGAGAGTACTCCATTTTAGGCAGTGCATTTATAGTCAGCTTCCCAGTCCCCTCTCCTGCCCCTGAGTAAATGTGGACGGAGCTATTTATACAGGAGTCTCCTCAGAAGACATGCAGCTGGCGTCGCCTGTTTGGTAACATCTATTCTCATTCGTCACCTCATCCCAGTATTTTAGCCATGCCAGATAATAAATTGCAGCACTGCAGAAGAGTATTGCAAAGAGCACTCGGCAATCCTGGACTACCAATCTGTGTGGTTACAGAGTTATTTCTCATACCCTCCTTTGCCCAGCTCTCGTCAGCTCTCAGTACCCCAGGTCATACATGTATGAGCTGCCTCTACACAGAAAGGTGTCCTCTGTCTCCACACCGGTAACATATTCTCTACCTCAGATCCATGATCTTTCATCAACAGCAACTTGCCTGTGAGTGGGAATGGGAGGGAACACGCAGAGAAGCACTCCCATCCTCCTTTGCCTGCAGATTTTCCCCTAGGGTGCCCTGAGCAACTATGACTAGCCAGAACAGTATTGTGCTCCTTTAAGGTCATACACAGACACGTAATAACTGCAGAAATACTTTGTGTTCTTAAAGGTTGCTTTGCCCTAAAAGCGGGTTGAATTTACGCCTCACTTTTCGAGAAGCACAATGCCTTTCTCAAAGCAGCAGGTGGCTAGAACCATTTAGTCACGTTTGTTCCAGTAATTTTCCTCTGATGACTGCATTCACTAACGTTTAACTCCTGGGAAGCTAGTGAGACACATGCCCCTTGTAACAGGAGCACTACGCAAAATGTTGGGAGAAACATAATAGAATAACAGAATGGTTCGGGTTGGAAGGGACCTTAAAGATCATCCAGTTCCAACCCCCCTGCCATGGGCAGGGACACCTCCCACTAGACCAGGCTGCTCAAAGCCTTGTCCAGCCTGGCCTTGAACACTTCCAGGGACGGAATGCTCTCTGCCTTCACGTTTCTAAGGTGCAGAATCACAAGTCCACCCCGCCAGTGGTCAGCTCAGATAAGGGGCTGGTTGGTGGAACCACTCTAGCATATGAAGAGCGTTTCAGAACTGTTTTATGACTAGGATTTGTAATTATCATTAAAAACATAGCAAGAGAGGATTTGTTTCTACTATCCCTCTCTTTTGGGGAATCCCCGTAAGTGCTAGGATATTAGAGTACGGGTTTTTCCAGGAGGCATGAGTAGAAAAGAGAGATTTTTCAGTCGTTGCAGGATGGTATCAATAAGGAATATTGAAGTGCAGTTGCTTTGGCTTTCTTTTTACCCCCAAATTTGCAAATAGAGCATTTCCATGATGACTACTGAGAAAAATGGCATGTAGCCATGACAGTTTTCACCTTTTCATGACACCTTGACAACTTTTCACTGGAGGAAAATAGTGCTTTATGATGTGGTGCTTTTCAAAGGAAAATTTATGCATCTTTTTCTGGAAATCCTCTTTCAATGCATATTTTTATTCACTTAATACATATTTACATAATTAATTCAAGCTGTTTATTTATGAAAGTTCTTGCAGACCGCGACTCATCCATACAGTGGAATAAAAAGACCTGAGCAGACCAAAGGAAGCAGATGTGTGAGCTGTTCCGATAAGGTCTTCACATCTGAAAACCAAGCAATTAGATTAAACCTGACACCAGGAAGGCTGAGCCCTGGCAGCAGAGTTCACCAGGTAAGTTCATGAGACGGGACTCAACCAGCCACGGTGAGAGGAGAACAGAGGATCCATGTTGCTCCATGTGCATGGGATGTCCAGCACGGAAAAGGCAGGTGGACGCCCTGCACAGGGCATGACCAAGGGCACCTGCCCGGCTTGTGACTCTCCAGCCTCCCCACAGTCAGTTGAGCAGGAGGGCGCTCCTGGGGTGCATGTTCTGCTAGAAAGAGCAAAGAAAATCCTGCCACAGGAGATGAGTACGTAGCAGGAGGGATGCTGAGGGGCTCCCGGGACACCCTCAGAAGACTGTGAAAAGCAGAGGAAGATTGAGACCACCTAGAAGCTTCCTATGGATCTCTGCAATCAGAGGAAGATTCAATTCTTCTGTAGTTGGTCCCCATGGGATGGAATTTGTTGGTGAAGGCACAACCAGTGATGGAGTCTCTCCTGGCTACCCAGCTTCAGTCCTCATTGCACCCTGGCAAAAAGGAGGAAAAACTGAGCCCTCATTTCACCTGAACTCGGGATGCCAAGATCAAGAACTGATCTGGACGCCTAAGAATATAAAGGAAAGAAAGAAATTAATTGTAAGATGAATTAAAGCCTTTCCTTTAAGAACATGAATTCTGCCTACTTGCTGTTTTTCAAACCTGTGGGATGATTCAGACGATGAGACTGTTAAAACCATGGCTTACAGCCTGCTGAAGAAATACAGAGAGGGCAAAAAGGAAAATGGAGTAGGGCTCTGTGTCGAACATGTCACCGTTTCTCTCTGAGTCACTAACAGCTTGACAATAAATTGCCATGGTTACATCTGGATCAGCAGAAAGAGCCTCACAAGTTGGTATTTGCCACAGACCATCGTATTGCTTTAGTAAACACGACTACCAGCACATAAACAGCTGTCTGTAATGTGCAGGGAGAAAAAAGCAGCATTTCTGTGAGGGATTTCAGTATGAGCGATTTAAACAAAAGATTCATAAAGCCAGAATGAAAAATACTTAAAACTCTTAAATATTATAAATGATGATTTGCTAACTAGCAAAATACTGCATCTAATATCAGGAGACTAGAATCTTGCAAAAACTTAATCTCACAAAGGAGAGGAAAAAGGACTGTACAACAAAAAAGCAATAGTTGTTTGGATTACGCTGATAGTGTTTTGGCCATAAACAACCTGTTTGGTGTGGAGCAGAATCTCAGCCAGCACTGCCGGCTGGGGTCCTTACCCCCAGGATCAACTCCGTCCGGGTTTGGGGTGTTCTGGCACTGAAAATCTTTAAACAAAGACTGTACCTTTTTCTGAACAACACTTTCTGTTTCAATATGAACTATTAGAAATGAAGCAGCCATTAATTCCTGAAATCTCGTGCTCTGTATAATGCAGCAGATGCACCTAGGAGATCATAGTAGCTTTTTCTTAATAACTTAGCCGTACTAACTATAAGCATTAATGTAGGCTAGTGTCATAATTTACTGGTGATGCCATATGCCCAAACACTTGGTATTCTCAGTGTAAACACTATAAGCTAAACTTTAGAAACTAATGAACTGTAATGTTTGAATTTCTTTATACACTTCTGCCTTTAGCAGGAGCACTCAGTTTACATTCGCTGTATATGCTGTATGTTACTTAGACAGAGATTCACTGTCTTTTCTAACATCCAGATGATATGGAATATCATGGCAAATACAATGAGAATTGCTTTCATGTTAGTAAGACTGAAGAAAGGAATTATCATCCAGAGAGTCAATACTCTATCGACAGATGTCCCCCAGGGACCAGGAGCCAGTGTGTTTACAAAAAGAGAGGAGGAACTAGTGCAGTGTCAAGCCGCCCTAGAACCTACAGTCATCTGTCGCTTGCTTTTGATCATCATCTTTTGCCAGCTTTATAGTTTTAAATTCCTGGTCAAGACAGAATGTCAGGTCCCACTCTGATACTATAGCTGAATAATAATACGTAATTATTAATAATAATGATTATTATGATAACAATAACATTAATTGTGCTAAAATAAGATCTTGGAAATTACATCTTCCTTTTCTTTCTTTAGAAAAATAAATTATACTTTGACATTTTAGGATTAACCAGTTATCATTCTGGTTTCGTGCTGCGACTCCTAGATTTTATAGAACTAAATCAACTTGTGAGCTTTACTGTTACAGATGTCTATCAAGAGGAGCTTGAAAGGTTAACAGACTTGTTGGGTTCTTTTCTGCTGGCAAAATAGGTTCCTGTGTCTATCACTGGATCAGAACAGTTAGTCAAAATTCCAAATGGTGTTTTAATTGGCTTGTGAACTTGTGAACAATTATTTGGGAAGATACTATTACACTAGTCGCTGTATCCCTTGGTCTACTTGCCATGAGGAAAACTGCCTTGGTTCTTGTAAAAATGCCATATTCTGTATTTCTCATCAACTGTACTTCCTGAGGCTTTTTTTTTTAATCCAGTCATGGGAAAAAATTAA
Organism: Rhinoptilus africanus; assembly: GCA_013400135.1. NCBI lineage: Eukaryota > Metazoa > Chordata > Aves > Charadriiformes > Glareolidae > Rhinoptilus > Rhinoptilus africanus. Next base: position 704,276 of record VXBO01002043.1, read on the forward strand.
AGCAAAGATTTATATAAAACACCCAGGTAGAGATAGCTTGAAATAACCAGGAGTTTGTCGATAACAATATAAAGAAAGTGAGCTTTAAGCTAGCACTGAAGTGCTTTCAGACTCAATTCTTGCTCAGTGGGATGTCCTAAATGACATTTGTGGGAGGAAAAGTCAAGTCACCTTGAAGTGGAAGAAAAAGGATTATGTCTTTTCTGGTAGAAACACTGCTCATAGGCTTTTCTTGTGTCTTTGTAACAGTATATTTAACAATGCACTGATTTATTTTTTTAAAATGTTCTTTATTTTTTTCTAAATGTTCTTGTTTTCTAACTGGTCATTACAGGCCTCTGTGTTACTTGCAGTTTCTGTTCTCATTCAGCTAATAAGCCTAGTCCTACCTGCGTGCACCAAAACTGCTGCATAGTGTTCATATTTTCTTTCCACCAGCAAAATTTACCCTATTCCCCCAAGAAAGGCTTGTTATTTCAGTTGCAGAGAGGAAAAGCAAGCTCTCCTGAGGGTGGACTTTATGGATGACAGCAGACTGGGCATAGGCAGCTGGAGGAAAGGGATGCTTCCCTTAGCATCTCTGGCCTGGCAGCGGTGCCTACAGGAGAGAGCACATTGCTGTTGGCCACTGAGGAACCACCGTGGTACCTCACTGTTCTGTCTCTATGGAGAAAAAGGCTGGTTGAATCTGAAAAGGCAGACAGTTCATCGCTATTATTTTTCAGCTGCATGGAGCTGTTTTTAAAAAAATTATATTTACCTGATTTAAATTGAGAAATCCAGTGGATTTCATCATCTTAGAAATATTCCTTATGTTACGTATTCTTTAGAGATTAATGCTCTATTCCCGCTGTAAATTATGACAGGATATGTGTAATCTAACAGTGACACACCTCAGTGCCTTAAAGCCTTCAGCCTCCAACCTTGGGCATATCAAGGACGGAGCATGTTGCTCTTAGATCATCCTCTTCACTCCCTCACAGCTTAGTGTTTGAGTCACCAAACCTGCCCCCACTGAAGTGAAGGGCAAAGCTATCTTAGTTGTTTTTTGCAGAAGCAGTTTAAGCCTTTTAGCTGTGGAGACCTTTTCATTTCACGAGCACAGGGTCAAATCAAGGACAGGGAAGAGTCCAGTAGCTGTTTGTCAGGGTGAAAAAGACAGGGATGGTGGAGAAAGCCCCAGATTAGAAACTGAGGGATCTGACAACAATTTGCAGTTCTGCACGGACTTTCCACAACTTAGACTAACTGAATATGGCTACGCTGCGAATCCAAGCCTGGGCTGGCTTGCTGTAGCTGTTCAACTCTGCCAGCTCTCTCCCAGCTTCTATTTTCAAGACAGCTAAATTTGCATTCACACTATAGATGTTGTTTCACAGCACAACTTTCCACATGGCAGGTGGTTTTCTAGTGAGATGACATTTTGTTCTAGTGAGATGACATTTTGTTCCTAATTAATGTATGCAGTTCTTTGCTCAGGGCAGGTGATCAAAACAAGCCCTGCCAAGAAGAAAGGAAAAAAGCATCCGCAGTTTGAACACTGGGCCAGCTTTCCTAACTCTTCCAGACAATTAGTTCTGAAGAAGACATAAAATGTATCCTTCCTTCCTGTTCCTCCTACATCTGTTCGATTATGATGGTATTGCCTTCCGCAAGATCACGGACAAGGTGAGACCATTGGAGAGCATGCTGCTCTCGGAGATCTAAACTGGCAGCAAACCTCTCTGTTCTTGCTCAATGAATTTTCATTCTTGTGTAATGAAAATGAATGCTGAGCTGTCGCGTATCATCAGTGTATTGACAAGTCCATCCACGGAAAGATCTTGGAAGAAGGATAACCTTTGCAACTTCATGATCCCTTTTGGATAATGGAAAACAGAGGACAACAGGTGGTGATACATGTCATCTGGATCAGCAGAGCTCTGGCAAACCACTGGAAACAAGGTTGGGAGTCTGCATCACATATAAATTGGGAAAGGAGAACTGGTGGAATAGTTTACCAAATTCTGGTTTCCATCCCTGACTTTTAGATGACCACTGCACGGTTAGGAGAGGCTCCTGCTCTGCAGCTGCATTCACACCCGTACAGCCCAGTGCAGGCTGCTTATTGTGAGCAATAGTTTAATTTTCTTGCCAGGAGCTCAGGTTCTGGAAAGTAAGCTAGAAACAGCTACACACAGACTCAAGACATGTTATGGCATATTTTGAAACTGAAGTGCGGGTTAGTCTGCACACATAGAGACAAAGCCATTACTCCCATGCGAGTGTAGGAGACTCTGATGCAGCCTGTCTCCAAGCTCTTCATGAAGGGAAAGCCAAACACCAGCAGAGGTCCAAGGTATCCTCATGCAGTGTGAACACAGCCAGCCCTGGCCGTGCCAGGTACAGTACAGACCAGCAAATAGATGGACCCACATTCAGCTTTTCTTAAGTACGGCAAAGACACTACAGCTGGGTTGACACGTCCTTGGTCCAGACAGAAAGCACACAGTGGCAGCGTGGTGTCCTCCTGAGGCCAAAGCACTAAAACCAAAGACATGATTTCTGTGCCTCTGATCGCTGTTCCTAAATCACAGAATCACAGAATGGCAGGGATTGGAAGGGACCTTTGGAGGTCATCTAGTCCAACCCCCCTGCCAGAGCAGGGCCACCTTAGAGCAGGTTGCACAGGAACGCGTCCAGGCGGGTTTTGAATGTCTCCAGAGACGGAGACTCCACCTCCTCCCTGGGCAGCTTGTTCCAGTGCTCTGCCGCCCTCAAGGTAAAGAAGTTCCTCCTCATGTTTAGGTGGAACTTCCTATGCTCAAGTTTGTGCCCATTACCTCTTGTCCTGTCACTGGGCACGACTGAAAAGAGCCTGGCCCCATCCTCCTGACACCCACCCTTTAAGTATTGCTAAGCGTTGATGAGATCGCCTCCCAAATGGGGCACTGCAGAACTTGTCTCTCATTGCCAGGCCTTGGCGAGGACCACCACGCAGCAAGAGCTCCAGATGCTCAGGAGGTGCCATGGTAGGGCCGTGTAAGTACTGCAGACACAAAGTACCTGCACTGCTCCTTATGTTTAAAGGTTTGTTTCTTCCTCTGGACTGTTCCTCAAATGTGGAGGCAGCTTTCGTCACCTGGTGAGTGCCACCGTCTCTCGGTACATACAGCCGGCCATGTCCTCCCTGCCCTCCCGCAGTCTGCACAAGAGACCACAGGTCTGACGAGCAAAGCCTGTGCCGCTGTGCCCCAAGCCTCGAGGACGCTTTGTGCCCATCTGCATTGCCACGCGAGCTCAGAGCACTGGCTTGCAGTGAAACAAAGCTCCCTCATGCTCCATACCGTGCTTTGCCTCCCTCTGTGCCCTCCTCTGGAGGCAGCAAACTGCTGCTACCCTCTGCGCAACTCAGGTAGCCCAGCAGAGAGTGGCACTGTCCCCTAGGTGTGTTCAATGCCCCTGGCAGGATGGATGCACATGATTCTGCAGGTTTGTATCTGCAAGAGCCAGCTTAGCCTCTGCCCACCAGACTGGCCAGGCCAGTAAAACAACACAGACACATCGCCTATCCCTGAACTGGTGAAGAAGGAATGGTGGCTGCTGCAGTCATGGGTGCAACTTACTGCAAGCAGGAGACCTCATTTTCCCCCTAGAAAGGCGAGCGTGCCTCCTCCCCTCCCAGGGAAGGACAGTCCTTCGTAATGCCCAGTGAGTGAAGAGGACAGGGTAGGTGTGTGGTGGGCCAGTATGGGCCAGAAAGGGTCAGAGAAGGGATTGGACTGACTTTCCACACCTGGAGTGAACATGTGGTGACTTCAGCTTATCACCTACTGGGAGAGTACGAATGGCAGGTGTGTGCCTGTGGAGGTGCAAATATCAATTAAAAAGGAAAATACACAGTGGGGAGGGCAGGACAGGGGAAAAGTGAAGCCTGCTCTTGGGATGAAGAGGAACTGTTCTTCATCTAACTCTGAAGCCTCTCCTCAAAGGGTTTATTTCTTTAATTCCTCCCACTACAGAGGGAAATTATTAAAACATGAAAAGATGCTGGGATAAAGCACATACATCACTGTGTGATCAGTTTAAAAAAATCTACACCAATATCCTAATGAACTTTTAACTAAGGCACAGCAGTTTCTTCTTCTTACCTGGTACTGTGAGGAAAATTATCTTATTTGTCCTCACAGTATGAGTCATCTACAAAAAAGGAGCTTATTTCGTGTGTTTGCCATAATTAATGACACCCACATAAAATGAGACTTTTGCCCCCTCTGTGAGCTAAAGCTTAACTTGCAGAAGGAACCTTTTGAACACAGTGGCACTAAAATTATCGGTGGCTTAGCACAAAGCATTTTCATCTTGCTTTGAAGCTCTTTATGAGGGTCTTGCAGCAGCAGAGAACAAAGTTACCTTTCTCTTCTACATGCTCCTTCATTACAAGTTCCCCAAGGATCATGGAAAAGCAAGGAAAATAATAAATATTCATTTCAAAAAGTTTAGTTGACACTTGTGCATGAAGACTTTAGGTGGATTTATGCAGCACTTTGAAGACTTTGCTGCGTTTCTGTACATAAACCCCAGAATATCACCCACTCAGAAACAGTCATGGTTGACTCTTTCTTTAAATGGTACTGCAAGACTTTATTCCTCCTCTACTTCATCTATTTATCATCAGATGGCTTTAAATAACCCTTCATCTTGAGAAAATTACAGCGTACAGTGGTCTAAATATGACATGCAATAATCCTTAATAACTTCGTCATAAGACTATGGGTAAAGCTGTCTCTTTTTAATTATTTTTATACCTTGAGGAGTTCCTTCTTTAAAGCATATGTGCAGTCTTCTTCATTAAAGTTAGTAACCATGCTGGATCACTTCAGACTTCTTTTTCTGGTCATATATTATGCATAATAGATTTTTTAAAATGTGACCTTACCTCACAGAAGATGCTTCACCTGACAGTTCAGTCTGAGTGACAGAGCAGTATAAGCATCTACTTATTCTTTGCTTTCTTCCCAAAGTCACCTCTAGTTTCCTCTTTTTGAGGACTGAAAAATGGAACAAAACTATAGGTGCCGGTATTTTGAGTTTTCCTTATTACTTTCTGGAATAAAAGACTTCCAATTTTCATCATCTAAGCCACTTTTCATGGCAATGCAAAATTGCAGACAGAGCAGCACTTTGACCTGCGCCTCCGTGATCACACCACCATCACCCCCACCCTTACCTGGGAGGTGGCTGCTCAGGCAATGGAGCCTCCTGATGTCCCCAGCTGGAACCCAGCCATTTGGAACCCAACCCTCTGCTCTTCCAGCTCCCAAACATGCAGGAACCCTGTGCCTGGCTGACGGTCACAGGGACACCACCACTGCCCCCAGGCTCCCAGCATTGCGAGGAGCAGGGGTCTGCATCCAGGGGTCTGGATGACAGGTCAGGCTACAGGCAGGAATCCAGGGGGAAAGAGAGATCATCTCTGGTGTGGTGGCAGGTTAAATTCACGGGGACAGTGTTGCAGGAAGGTTTAAGGGGAACAGGACTGTTGCAAGAGCCCTAGAGGTGCAGTGAAGTAGGGACTGGACTCTCTCTGTCTATGGGGCAGACAGCCGTGCCAAAAGTAGTGGAAATCCCACTCATGGTCTGTGCTCCTTAACTGGGCAGTGTCGGCAGAAGGAAGGGAGATGGATCAGAGCTACAAGAACTCCCTCCTGCCTTCTTCAACTGGTCACCCCGGGGGCTGCACAGCTTTATTTCCCTATAGCAGCAAGGAATTGCGGTGCTGGAAAGACAGAAGCCTGTGTCCCACTTTTCGTTTGGTCTCATCTCACCCACCAGGAATCCATCTTTGAAAACAAGAATTAAAAAGGCTTAGTTCTTAGTCTGATATAAGGCAAAAGAGAAGATACATTTTGGCCCGCATATGAGAGTTGGACTTTGAAAACCTTTGAACAATTCCAAAGAGCGACATGAAAATCATAGTGTTGTGGCAGGACACAGCAACTGAGAATGGGATGAGGTCTCAGGTAACTGAGTTGAAACTAAAAGGAGCAAGAGCTCTGAGACAGCAGAGCTACTTCACATGGACGCTGCAATCCCCGTGTTCTGCTCTGAAAGTGAGGTTCAGCTGGGATGTTGCGATTACCATTTAAAGTCTGGTTTAATATCCTAGTGAACAAGCTACTGACAGCATAGCTGAAGGGGGAAAATACGGTTTTTTCCCAGCAAAAAGAATACAGAATATTGACAAGTAGAGAATTGTTCTCAGCAGAACGTAATTTTCTCTTTGCCTTTGAGCTGCTTTCTGTGAGAGGCATTAGCTTCATACTCCCTTGGTAAAGTCAACCGCAACAAACATCCAGTTTGAGCCATGCAATATATGAACTTTGAAATGTTCATTTTCAGAATAATTATTCCATACTCACATTAAAATTTCAGTTGCCATGCTAAAAAAGAAAAAAAAAAGGTTAATGAGAATGAGATTTCTGGCAGTGATTAGATAAAATGCTTTCTGAACATTAAATATAGATTTATTGTATTACTTTCTAGAAAGGAATATTAAATCAGAGTACTTGCCCTTTCTTCCCAGTTCAAGGTAAGTTGTAGACACTCTTTCAGAACATTTCTGGGTTGACTCATCTCAAGTTAATATATGAACTGCTAAAAAGAAAAGTGACAGAGGTTTTTTTCACTATCTCCACCTTTTTTGAAGAGCTAATGCAAGACAAGCTGGTTGAAATTCTGTTTGCCTGAGGCAAACAATTTTTTTGATGTGTGAGTAAGGTATTATTAGGTTTTTTCATCATAGTAAACAGCGGATAAGTAGGACTATGTGCCTAAGCTTGTAAATTTTCATGACAGTTTTGCATGGAATGATTGATACTGGAATGATTCATATAATGAAATAATGCTGGAAGTTAATAAAAGAAATGCAGCTTCTCGCATCATCCAGATGCTCACCAAGATATAGAATCCTAGAACTTCTTGAAGTCAGTAGAATGATGCCAAATGATTTCAGCAGCTTTGGAACATGCACATAAAGACCAATTCAAATTTTCCTTCCACATTGGTACTTCCTTTGCATGGTGATTTATCCCGGTTGTTACTCTAGCAAAAGGTAAGTAGAATACTTACTTAATACTAAATACAGAAGGATCACTCCTGTGTTTCATTAGCAAAGTAATGAAAATCAGGGAAAAGAGATGGTCTAGCTCTAAATACCAATCTGGACACAGACCTGTCCTAGAAGAGAACTGAAGCAGACCTCAGATGCCTGACTCTGTAAGTGTGATACAAACATCACTAAGAAGTTGGCCAGACACCTAACCTTGTTGCATACACACCTGTCTGCTTGACCTAACCATCATCTCCATTCCTGCTTTTGGGCATGCAGAGGATCAGACTCATCTGAGCAGCAACACAGCTGTTCTAGACCTGTAATTAAACAGATCCAGAAAACAGACAAAAGAAGAAAAGGGAACAAAAGGTTTAACGTCTAAAATTGATGCCATGAGTTCAAACTTAGGCACTGCAGGGCTTAGTGTTGGATGTCTGGACCCCAAAACGGAGCCCAGGAACCTGCGCTACAGCTTCATATTGAATGCACAGAGATGGTCGGGCATCTCAGATGGGCGACCAAAAGCTCTGTGCAGAGCGTGGACAGTCACTCGGCGTGAGGCAGCAGGGAATGCTGAGCACAGGCGTGCCTGTGAAAAGCTGCTCCTCTCAGCACTGAGGTGCCACCTTCCAGGCAGGACCCAGCCGCTCCCAAGGGCAGGCGCTGGCACTCAGCTGGGGGCTTACAACTGCCCTCAGCAAGAGGGGAGCAGCTGATTCAACTTCCACTGCCGTTTGCAGACTTTACATAAGTAGTCACTGGATTATTGAAGGGAAAAGTAGACTTTGGAGCCGGGAGCAGCATCCAGGTTTCTATGACTCCCACTGACTACCCCGAGCATCAGGTTACAGAATTGCACTCCTCCCTGGGGTCCCTTGCTCCCTCCCTGGACCAGCGAATACTTCATACTTTGCTGCACAGCAGGGCAACCCCACCAGGAGGAGAGGAAAAGATCTTGCTCTTCCACCAGCAATTAATGATGGCATCTCTTTTCTCTTCAGACAAGTTTTAAAATGAATGTGTATGCCACGATCAGCCTTTGGGAAGAAGGGGTGTGGGAAGAAGAGGGGATTTCATCTTGGATCCTGAACCAACTGGTACCAAGATTCTGGTGGCAGCACTTCACCCACTCTCACCATTTCCTACTAGCTACTATTATGTTGGCCTGCTTGCATATTGGTGTTCTAGGTCTCCATCCTGATATGATTCTTTGACTTTGTACAAACTTGGGAGACACCTGACTCGAGCCTTGGGACGCTGTTTTGCATGCCAAATACCTAAAGGCCAGTACATCATCTGACTCACCGTCACTGCAGTCCTCCGTTGAATTCAGCCAAAGGAAGCAGCAGTTTAAATCCATCAAACCGAAAACTGGACCTGAGAAGAAAAGGAAAAGTTTAACTACATGGATAAATGTCAATGTGCTGTGGGGTGTTTTGGGAAGGTGCAGCTGCAGTTGCTGGTGTTCTTCAGGAGTCGGCAAAAGCTTCAGCTCTGCAAAGGGAACCTGATTTGACTTGTTCCCTGCAGCTCCACGAACTGAGTCATATTGCTCAGTATGTCCAGCTTTAGTACAAAACCTGCTCATTACATCACCTGCAGATTAACTATGCAAGTAAAATGGATCTGGCACACGTTTTTAACTTGCAATGATTGTCTTTGCCAACTTCTCCTAATTAGTGCAGATTCTCTCCATGACCTATTTTCAGCAACTGAGGAGTGCAGACAGGACTGGCTGATAAGAGCCTTTGCTTTTACTTTTACAAAATAACAAAAAGCTCATCTGTAGCTTCAAATTTCCCTTTAGCTGCTGCAAAAAAGGTTATAGGTACAAAACAGGCCACTTATTTTCAAGGTTAAACCTTGAAAGTCCTTCAAATCTTTCAAGTCCTCAGCACTGCAGATATTTTTAATGAGAGAATGCCTACTCTTCTTCATCTCCACATTATCTGTATCTATATAGAGCAGATGTGACTTTCCAACCCCAGTTCCTCAGCAGGCTGTAGACTAAGACTTGCTCTCATTTTCTTTCCTTTGTGGTCTGTCTGTTCATGCTTCAGTGAATCTTATTATCCTATCTGAACAGCCACAGAGTTTAACAGGTGGAGCAGAGACCACTTCCCTGGACATCACTGCTGATAGTCTAGTGGGCAGGACACTTTCTTGTGCAGTAAGAGATATGGATGTAAATGTCTCTGGTTACGGCAGGTATGCTTTCTGAGGGAGTACTCTAACCCATAGGCAGTGCTGCCCAGTGGAAAACATTGGACTGTGCTCCATTCTTTAAAAGAATAACTGTAGCTATCAGACCTATGTGACCGGTACGGCCAAGATACCCATTCCCATGCTAGAGAGTTGAGGAGGGATTCCAGGCTTACCCCCATGCCTGTGTCTCCTGGCCCACACAAGGCAGCTCCCACACAGCACACAGGATTTTCTGGGCAGTCACTTCTCCCCACACACTATAAGAGAGAAGTGAACAGCTGAGACTGCCTTTGGCATTAGGCATTGCAGTGCTTGATTTGTAGGGACTAAAATCTTACACTGGGCCAATATAATGTATCTAAAACACACTGATAACCTTGAGTGAGTCCTTTTTGGTTCTCTTTATGAAAAGAGAGATAAAGTCCTCCCAGCAAGAAGCCCTCCAGATCGTTCTGTCCTGACTGGTTAGATAGGATGCATCAGCTGCCAGTCCCCCAGCTCATTGTGGCTGCTTGGGAGCTGCCCATAAGGATCTAGATTTAAGAACTGGCTCTTTGCTCTGCTCCACAGACTGAATTTGCCAAATTCTGAGTCACGTCCTGTTGCCACAGGTTTGGGTTTTGAGATTGGGTTGGGTTTTTTTCTCTGTAGGTACTTTTAAGTGAGGTGAGAAGGTTTGGGGGAAGGGAGAGGCAGATATTAATTGGGTCTTCTGATTGGATTCCCTTCACTATACATTTTACAGAATCACAGAACAGCTGAGATTGGAAGGGACCTCTGGATGTCATCTGGTCCAACCCCCTCTGCTCAAACAGGGCCACCTAGAGCTGGTTCCCCAGGACTGTGTCCAGGTGGCTTTTGAAGAAGAGGGGAATTCCTAAGTCCCTTAAGAGGTCCAGTCCAAGAAGTGGTCTCAGAGTTTACTGAAAGGTCTCAAGCAGGCAAGAGTCCACAAAAACAGAGATGTGGTGAAACTGTGGCAGCCTTTCTGTCACTCACCTTCTGGTTAGAGTATTCACTCCGAAAATAGGAGAGCTACTGCTAATTCACTGTGTCAAAGTGGGCTTGAGTAGAGAGGTGACTCCCACACCGCAGAGTGTGCTGCCCGGAATGGTTGACACGGCAGGGTCTCCCTTTCCTGCTGAAGCTGAGCCTGCAAAGATTCACGAGATTTAGAGTTTCTTCTCTACGTACGTTCTTCACAGAGATCAGTGCACCAAAGATCATGAATTGGAGTGTGCATCAGAGCTGTGGTTTTTAAAAGTGTTTTATTAATGTGTTCCACACTCAGTCTTTTTAAGATACAGTACAGTAGCTACAGTTTACAGAAATCTGGGAATATAGTATATGTTGGATCTAATTTTTCAGTTATCCTTATCTTACTTAAATCCAGATGGAGCGTGTTGTAAACTATGGGACAAGATGATCTGCATATTAGCGGCTTTCCTTACACAAGGTAGAGGTCGAAGCCATAGGAGAGCAGAACAGCCCCAATTTCTTGTCTCTGTGGGTACAGAGATGTAAGCACAAACTGCTAGTGAAAACAGAAGGAGCATCCCCTGTCTACATGAAGGATGTTTTGTAAATTCTGTAAATCACCAAACATTCAAGGAAAAGAAAACAGCTTTTGTATAACTATCCTTGAACAGCAATACTGTAATGTGTGCTTAGAAACAACAGCAGAAGCACAGAATTCTTGATTAAGACAAGGCATATTGATGATTGGGAAAGCAGCTTTATTTTTTAATAAATGTAACTTTTAAAGCAATCGGGCAGAGTCGGTGTTCTTAATTCTGTGGTCATGCATTATCACAGGGACATAATTAAAAACACTTACTTTGCAGAGCTGAGAGACATGCAGTTGCCAGGCAACATCTTATGTACCTTGAGAACCTATAACAATGCACGTGATTTATGTAGTGCTGTTGTTGTGTCTCCAGATGCTGATACCGTTGTATCTAATACAGGTAGTTACAGGCTGAGCCATCATCTAGCTATAGCCATCATGCTGACTCTGTTCCTTGGTTTGCCAGCACCATCCATCAGTCACAAGCCCATTTTTAAACCTGCAGCTTGAATCACTACTCAACGTACTCAGTAATGTAAGCAGAAGTTGGTACATATTTTGTGGCAGAAGCCACAAAGATTTCTGGGATATGAAAGTCACCAAAAAAATTACACCTAGAATTAGAAATATCTGAGATCTCACAAAATAAGTGCTCTGTTTTCATGTTGTTAGAAAGAAAGAATCCATTCCCATTCTGTATCTGTTACTTAGACTGGGATAGACTTTGTCATTCACATGAATGTGGCTTCATCCACTATCACACTAGAAAACCCACAAAAGAAGGCACCAGCTACTGTAGAGGTTCAAAAATACCGGTAATCTGTGTTATGAAAGCAAACCTACACCAATTCATGTATGCTTGGATGAATGACATGTATTTTGTGTATTATTTGTTGCAGTTATTTGATGTCAGAGAATGACACTGGGCGGATGTTAATATGGGAAGCCTTCCTCAGATATTGTCTGAATACATCTCAGACGTTGTGGTTTCGTAAGCCATGCCACCCTAATCAACACGAACAAATGCATTTACATGGTAGTCAACAGAAAATAATCGTTCTGAGATTGTAGGAAAATCTGGCACACGTAGGTCAGATTTTATATAAATCATTGGTTCAAATATTATTATATTGTGAGAAGGGAAGGGAGAATCAGCTATTGAGATTTTTTTTAAAGTTTTTTGAATATTTTCTTTTTGAGGTTTGGAAGCTTTGGGTTGGTGTTTGCACAAACTTCCTCCTGGCAGTCGCCTGCTGCCAGCAACTTCCCACTGGAGGGAGCTGTGACATTTGAAATACATCAACAGCCTCGGCTGGAAACTGCCCTGGAGGCCCCAAGAAAGATTTTTTGCACATCTTTTGTCTTCTGCACTTTTGAAAGCTATGGATCATCTTAAACAGATATTGTCAGTTACATTAAGTCTTTGGTCAAAATACAATTGAGCAGTTGGTGTTAACAGAAAGCTTTCAGTTACGTGCGTGTGTATGAGAAAAAGAGAGATGACTCTATAAAAACCAATATTTGCTTGGAGACAAGTATTTGCAATATTAGCACACGCAATTACTGAGACATTGGGCTGCTGACAGAAATACAAAAAGGTCATCTGCAACCTGAGGATATGACAGAAAATCAGGGCCAGTAACGGCCGTGGGTACCCACAGCATCTCCTGCCTCCTGGGCCCCAGCAAGTCCACACCTCTGCAGCAGGAGCTTGGGCATTGCATGAGGAATCATAGGTACCTCAAAATTCACCCAAACCCCTTCATGCTACATGAAGAAACTCTCACAGCCAGGCGATAAGAAAAGCCAAGGACAGAGAAACGTCTGAAGTCTCCCTCCTGCCCCAGGCCATGTGTTCAACACAGAGTTTTGAGAAGGAGACTGCAGCAAGGACCACCTTCCCTTTAGGGAGTCACACAAGTATCAAGTCTTTAAAAGAACAGTGTTCAGGTTAACCCTCATCTTTTAAAACCCAATGGCAGGAGAAGGACATTGTGATACCTTTTAATACAGGGGAATAGCAGCCCGAGAAGCAGGAGGTCTGGATTCAGTTCCTTCTGCAGCCTGAAACCATTCCAGCTTCCACCACCCAGCTCACGCTAGCAGCTGGAGTTTCGAGTGATGTTAAACTGGCATTAAGCAAAATGTAGAAATACCAGGTCTCTCCAGGCCCAGCTTGGTGTCCGTATCCCTTCCTACCTCCGTCTGCCCAGGTAACACCACCTGACACCCCTCCTGCATGATTCTGGTTTGTCTTTTTGCAACAGTAGAGGCAAAGGTAGCTGAGGGAAAAAAAGGACTCAGGAAAGCAGCACACTGCTGCTCTCAGTAATCAAAAGAGAAAACGCTACAGAAATAGCCTTTCTTTTTGCACTCTTGTTTCTCTCCACATATGCCTCGGTCCTGGGCAACGGCTCCGGCAGAGGGTGGGCCAAGGGGCTGAATCAGAGAAATGGCAGCGTGCTGGGTAGACCATTAACAGCAATGCACTTTTTTAGCCCGATGGGCTGCAGCTGTTCCCACCCCTCTAGCCCACACTAATGAATAAGCAGACCGGCTAGATGTTTCTGCGAAAACGAACAAGGCTGACTTTTGAAGTGTCATTGCTGGGCTTCAAAATTAATACCCTTTTGAGATAAATGAGGGCGGTTTGTAACCTTTAAACTACTGGCACGGACTGTAGCAGCCCAGAAAGCTGAGATTCTGCAAAATCTGGATGGTGCATGAAGGCCATATAAGGCTAGCAAGACCAGGAGCTGCGTTCCCCTATCTAAGTTCTGAGGGTACAATCCAGCAGCCTTAATCATATACGCATTCTAGTTAAAGGCAGATAACAGCAGCATGATGAAGTACACAGGACTGATTTTTAAAAATACAATGTTTTTAATCCTCTGATGCTGCTTCAAGTGGTTTCTTCTCCTTTTAAACTCAACTTTTAATGCTCTCCACTGGAAACCATTAGCATGAGAAGGTCAGGAGTAATGAAGTAGCTGAAGTATTTCATTTTTAGCTGAGAACTGATGGAACAAACATAAACAACGCAAACAGAAAATTTAAAACCAAACGCTAATTATCAGAGTTGCAATTATCTGCTCATCAAAGACTTGAATTACCACTAACATGGCCCCTTAGGCTCACTTGGAAGAGTTCTCTCAAACAAGCCTGAGTTTTCTCACCAGGCTTGGACAGAAAAGCTAAACCAAAAAACATCTTAGTACTTTCTGGACAGTATAGCTGTTAAATTGAAGCAGTAAGATAAAGATACAGAATAAGACTAGCCCATATAATCTGGCAGGTGTAAGGCACATGCAGTTGCCTAAATTTAGGTGTGTGAAGCTTACAAATTGGTCATTCAGCTCATTATGTTGAGAAGTGGTGGAATACCAGAGTCTCAAAGGCTACCAATGGGATAAAAGTGGCCCTACAGAGAAGATAAACCCTGCAGTGAGAATGCAATTACTTCTGTATTTCTTCTTCAGAATGGCAAGACTGCCTCAGTCTCTTCTCATTAAGTGAGAAAGTTATTACTCGGAATCCATTCCTTCTTGTAATTACTAATTGGGAAGTGAATAGCAACACCATATAAAAAAGGATAATATTCTTAACAGTAATAGGCATAAAGTAGTCTCATCACTTCCTATATATTAGTTATGTCATTAGTCCTATTAGCATGGCTCAAAATGAACAAGTTAACAAGGAAACATTAAACTGTACTTCATGACTGTAAAGCCAAAGGACTAAATATTGACATACCAATTACTGCTTCAAGTCTCATTAATTTCTTCAAACAAAATAGCAAAGAAACTAATGTGGGGAGGTTTGGATTTGGTGCTTTTCTTTTTGCTTTAAAAGAAATACAGTGCTTGTTCGTGTCCCAGGCTGTATCAGTCCTCCAGGGCTGAAATCTTACCTTATAGAGACAGAAGGATCTCTTTCATTTCAAGTCAGTGATTTCACTTGGAAGATTTTTTTTTCTGTGATGTGAACAATTCTCCACTGGATTCAAATGTATTTCATGCTGAGAGAGATATGGCATGCATTTGAACGTGGCAAATTGGCTGTATACGCACACACATAGACACACACACACACACATAGAGAGAGAGAAGGTTACCTAATGGTATTTTTCCTGAATCCTCATTCAGACAATAGGCCGACAGGATTACTTTCCAATGTGACTGAAAATAGTAAATGAACACACACAGTCTGCATAAGCTTAGCTGTGCATTTTATTCACAAGCAAGGGGCTATAAATAATAAGCATATTTCTAATAGACTGTTGTTAATATTCTGTGTATTACATTCAAGTTTTATGACGAGGATGTCATTCCTGTCTTATGTGACCCCTGGTTATGATAGTAAGAAAAACTGGAATAAAATCCAAAGTAAAGGAAGTGTCAAAAATAAGTGAACTGTAGTGATCACTGCCAAGGACATGCCCACCTCTCTGGGTTGACTTTTGAAGAAGGTTAAATTACATGAACTCATTTAGCTTGGGCATATGACTTTAGTTGCCTAAATTTACACGTGTGAAGCTCACAAAATGGATGCTCAGATCATTCTGTCCAAAAGAAACCCAGCAATTCCTAAACAGACAAAAGCGGTAGTCTCAAGAAGTACACAGTAAATGCCTAGGGCTTAAAAACGATTACGGATTCAGGTATAGTGCGAATTTAAAGCGCACTACCAATTCTACATACTCCACCTGCGAACACTCTTTCTGTGAAGTAAGAATGCCTTTTCTTCTTTACTCTGCTTCTGGAAGAGATTTGTGTCCACAAGCCTTTAAAATCAATACACCCGTGGCAGTGGTCAGAATACTATTCCTGGAAAGGAAAGATTAGTGAGACCTTAGTCTCACAGAGAAACTCAGGTGAGGAAAACATCTTTCCTCAACAACTGAAGTTTGGGCAGCTCGTGATCCTGATTTCATCACTGTGACGGTCCAGCTGAATGCTTTAAAGCCACTCACTTTCAGGTCAGCTAGGGTGAAGTCCTGGCTCTTCTGTAGCCTCTGACAAACCCCATAAGCCCAGATTTCATCTCCATGTCTCAGGAGTTTATAAGCACAGAGCAGCGTTAAGTGCTGCACTGGTTGGGGGAAGGGGAGAGAAAAAAAGCCTCACTGGTTTTCTATCTTAGATAAGCAACTGTATTTACTAAAATAATCTCATTCACAAGCAAATAGATTTGATTCTATAGAAATGTGCATCTTATCAGCAAAAAACGTTTGAACAAGCTCTTTGAATAGTGCCTCTTACTGATTTTTCAATAACAATCAAATGTTTCATTGTTTCAATTAAAGCTTGGTCTTTTATTTAGAGACTTACTGTCCAACCGTAAAATGACTGATTGACTGTAATCATAAAGTACAATGAATTACTTCTGTCTTCCACCTAAAGAAAATTAGTATAGGTTTTTGTTGTTTAAGGGGGTCGATGCATTTCATTATGAGCTCACAGAGAACAGCTAGGTGATATCCAAGCAATCAGTTATATGGTCTATTTTTATTAGCAGCACAAGAAAGCAAATACTGCACAACTCATCAGGCTGTGTAAATGAAATGCAATAATGAAGTTCTCACGCAAGCAAAATCCAGCATGCCCGCGTCATTCCCTTTTTGCACTGAGTGCATGAAGTATTGCAGGAACTGCTCTCTGTATAAACACATCTCTGGTTTATCATACATAATTCAGGATTTCCAATTCCCTGATGGAGTAGATTATCTTACTCCATACACTGAGGTCCACAAACCCTGCAGCAGTATTGTACCGCTGCAGTACCCTACTACGCTGCATTATTGATACAACTCTGCCTCTTGCAACAACGTATGTGCTCTCAATCAATCAGCTTTATCATAGAATCATAGAATCATAGGGTTGGAAGGGACCTCGAAAGATCATCTAGTCCAACCCCCAATACTTTTTCAATGTCTATAGCATCCTCCCTGCCAAAGACCTGGATATGCTCTACATGCAGTAATTCACAGAACAGCACCGTGGATAAACAAGCGTTTTCAAGCATCGTCTATGGGTGCACAGGGGTTCGTATAAAAAGACTGTTCCACAGCTCTAGCACTTGCTGCTCTTGAAATTGATGGGAAGTCTGTGGGGACCTCTTTGGGAACAGGTCTCAAAAGAGGAATTTCGTAATAATCTTCTGTGTTCTGCAAGTCACCTCAGACCTGGAATCACAGAGCCCAGGCAGGGTCTGCTCCTGTGCAATCGCTGTCCTCGCAATGGGATTGCAGGCTGTGTAAATCAGTGCGGAATTGAGTCCGGAGACTTGAGCTGCCACGAACATCTTAAAAGAAGATTACACCCATGTAATAATGCACAATCCTTTGCCAATCCCTAAAGAAGGGCGGGGGGGAAATCAGATTTCTCGGCCAGCTCAATCCTGGTTGTCCTGGAGGCCAATCCTAACTTAGGGATACAGAATCTGTGCAGCTCTGAGCCTGGCACGCTCAAGCCAGCTGGGGAGATGCATCCATCCTTGGTTGGTGGTCTTGCCACAGACACGCAGCCCTGAATTGAGTGGCTGAAATGCAGGGAGATTGATCCAGAGCCAGAGGGTGGCATCTTCACAAGCAGTTGCCCTTGAAGAGAAACAGAAATGCTCCATTTGCAGCCTGCGGTTTGGCTCTCTGGAGTCAGGCCCATCCGCTGGCTGCAGCATCTAGCACAGAGGGAAGGGATGGTGTAGGCACGAGTGTTCAGGCCCCCTGTGCACCATTCTGAGGAGAACGATCTGGGCAGTATTTCCCAGAATAGGCTTAGTGGCAAGAGAGTGTCCTTCAGTCCCCAGGAGAGGAGGATGCAGATAGCTTCATGGCTACACCTCCAACCACATCTCAGGCAGGGTCTGCGCACCCACCTCCTGGGCAAGGGAGACGTGGCCAGAGGTGCCAGCCGGCATAGTCTCACCCAGGGCACAAGGGCGCTTGATCACCGTTCTGCGCCCTCACCATTTGCAAAAACACTGTGCTCTGCAAGACCAGGCAAGACTCACAGCTAATCTCCAGCCAGCACCCTGTGTCCCCAGGGAACGTGGCCCACTGTCTTGTAAATCAGCCTGTCCCCAGCCTAACAGATGGACTGGAACAGCCAGGAGGAGAGACATGAGCATCAAAGGCTGAGATGAAAATCAGAGTTGGGTGGGATTACGGAGATGACTGCTCTTTTGAGGTAGGGCTTCTTATTCAAGGGATGTAATTTGACCATCCAGCTTGGAGTTAAATTGTCTTCGGACAATAACCTTCTGTATTAAGACTGCTTTAGGTGATCTGAATTGGAATTGGCACTGGAAAGGGATTGTGCTGGGAGGACAAGGGGAAGAAATGTAAAAAAATTACAGAGAACACATGAAGAGGGAAAGGAGAATAGGAATCCTGTTACCCCAGTCCTGTAGCAGGGGAGAGCACAGTGCCTAACGAAACCGAAAAATCAACTGCAAGGGACAGATGTACACTTACTGCTGAAATGCAGGCATGGAAGTGAGTGACTGCAATGCCAAGGCAATGCATTTCTACGAATTAAACATAAACACAGGCAAGAATGTCAGCATGAGTATAGCAACTGTGCCATTTCCCTCTGAGGGCCAGTTCCCCGAAGCACTAAAGCTTCAATCCAGCCAAATTACTTGGTAGCCAGCTTGGTTTTCCAGCAGCTGATGATCTCACCGTTCACTCCTGTTTATCCTGAAGGGTCAGGCCCTGTCAGTGTCAGGACTAGCTGTCCAGGATGGGATCTCCGGGCACTTTCATCCCACTAATAATCCAGCAGCCACCTTTGGAAACTCCTTGTGAATAGTTTTCAACTTTGCTTAATCGCCCCTGGACCTATCTGAAGCCAGCAGAGCGCTCTGTGCCTCCAGAAAGTCCCCTGCCCGCCTCTAACCTCCTCGGAGCTGACCTTTCTGTAGCCCAAAGTCCACAGCTGAGGCCTCGGGGTTTGACTCTTGGCCTTGACCCATGAATGACAGCCACACTCTGCCCATCACAAGGCAGCAGTGTCCATCACTCTGCTTTCTCCATGGGTTTTTTTTAGCAAGATCTTCTTGGGCTGAGTTTCAGAGCAGCCAGGGGAAAGAAATTGTGCAACCTGCATCAATCCTGACTCCTTTTGCAGGTAACTCCCAAGTTTAGAGCCTGGGACCTAGGAGAAGTGTGGCTACTGGGTCTGTGAAACACCATGTCCGGCTCCTGGCACGCACAGCCTCATCTCCGCCTGCAGAGCTGGCAGCAAGCTCATCCTCCGCAGCCCCGGAGGGCTGAGCCAGGTGCCAGCTCTGCAGGCAGAGACGAAGGCTGTCCCCATCGCTGCTGGAGTCACCTAGGAGCAAGGACATGCCTGGGCCACCTCTCCCTCTTGGTGACTCGCCCCATATGCTCCTATCTCCAGCTCTTCCTGCCCTTCTGGACCATCTTCTTTCCCTTCTCATAACCCCAGCTTCACGGGGAGGGGGGGTGCTGTGCACCGTTGCTCACAGGTGCTCACAGTCCATCTTTCTGATGGTGACATTTAGCGTGACTGTCCGACCGGGCCAGCCCCCACGCATGCCACGCACAGGAGCTCAAGGGAGCCGCATTTCGAGTGGCCTCCCACCCTGTTTCACTGATGGGGTGAGTGCCCCACACTGGGCTGCTGACAGCCCTGCCCTCCACAACAAGCCGCTGCCAAGGGGAGCACCAACGTGGGCAAGGACAGTGGAACCGAGACCTGCTGTGCCGAGGGACACGGCTCTCCCCTCCGTGCCGCCATGTCCCCAAGCCCCGCTTGGGCCTGGCCGCTGCAGCGGCAGCCCCGCTCCGCACAGCCGTGCCCTGCCACCACGCAAACGGGGTCCCCGGAGGACAAACCTCCCCTCCAGCCTCCCCCTACCCCGTGGCGGTGGCGGCCGCCTCGCACCCCTGAGGGCACCCGGCCACCACATGCTCGCTGCGGCCCGCGGGGCGGTGGCCCCTTCCCTCCCGCCCGGGCCTGCTAGGCCTCCGGCCGCGGGGCAGCGGCGGCGGGGCCTGCGGTGGGCGGCGGCCGCTCTGCCGCCCCCGCTGCCGGC
>VXBO01002043.1:724784-865360 GCA_013400135.1 Rhinoptilus africanus
GGGAGGGGGTGGCGGGCGGCCGCGCTCCGAGCGGCGCCGGTTTGTGGGGGGAGCCGGGGGGCAGCTGCGGCCGTTGTCCGCTGCCCGGCCCCGGCGGAGCACCTTCCCTTCCTCCACCGACTTCGGTAACGCTGGGAGGGGGCGGTGGGCGTAAAACAAGGCTTGGCAGTCAAACTGAGGCGAGAGACAATAGTAAGCCGTGCCCCTCTGTTACCGCACATGGCTGGTGCCCCCCACCCTCCCCTCAGGGTTGTAGTTTCTGTGTTGGGGCTGTGGAAGATGGCTTATAAAGAATTATCCTTGGCTATTGAATGAGCCCTTTCAGCCATCCCAGGAAGTATTTCAGCCTCGCATCGCCCGGCTGTATCACATCCAACTATTGTGAGGAGGAGAGCGCCGGCAGACCCTGGCTGGAGCCACCAGCGCTTCCAGACCCCCGAGTTTCCTCTCATCTCCTGGCGCAGCATTTTCCTTTCTGCCAGTGTCTTGGGTGGAACAGAGGATGGGAAAGTAGTGGCATGGGCGGTGGAGCGTGGGTCCCTTGGTGCACATCCTTTTCTTCTGGATGCTGTCGGGGAATATATTGCATAATCCACAAATTGCAATAAATCTAAGCTTTGAGGATGGATGTGAACCTGAAATGCAGTGTTTAAAAAGCTGTGCAACACCTGAACTCCGCTTATTAAAATGATGTGTGTATGCTCTTTATGTACCTGGGGTGGACCCTCCTTGATGCTGCCCGTGGTCCCTTGTGCAGAGACGGAGCGTGTGCCCACGCAAGTCCGTGGGCTTGGGGAGCCCTCTGGCCCCACGCAGGCAGGGTTGGCAAGGTTTAGACCAAGGTGTCTGAAACAGGGTCTGAAATATTCAAAGATTTGCCCACCTTCTGTAATTGCTCTATGTTTTTTCCTCTTTCTTGATCCTGCAAGATCGAATTTTTCAAGACAATTCTTGGGGCTTCGTTGTCTTTTTTCCTCTTAAATGGAAAGAGGTAGTTCATGACTTTTCTTCTTCCTAAGCTTAACTTTTTGTGAAAAATACCTCTCACCAATTAAAATCTTTTTGGATCCAGGAAGGGATTTAGGCTTAAAATAAGAGACCTGCCAGATAGGTGGGCAGTGAGGGGTCCTCTCTGAGCTGTCAGGTAGGCCACGCTTCAAGTGTCTTTTTGACATGGGCAAGGCTGAGACAGCTCTCATGTAGCTGGTGGATTCACTGACATCGAGCCCATGGAGGATCGGTGCTTCTGCCTCTCTGTGGGGATTTGTCTTGATCACTGAGCAGAAAAAATGTTCAAGATCTTAAGCTCTTTGCAGAGCGTGCAGGCTGTTCTTTGCCTCCTCCTAACACGATTGTTACGGGCTCAGCCTTTATTAACTACAGCCAGTTGCTACATAAGCCATTCTTTTCTTTTGAATAATGAAGAAAAAGATATCTTGCCCTTCAGCTACATATATCGTATCATTTCATGAACAACAAAGATTATGGTAGCTGGCATCTCCGATAACCTGGCTCCTTGGTGTCATGGTCCCTTGTCATAATTGCAGAGGGAGGCAGCATTTGTAAATGTGGCTTAGTGGGAATTTTGACTTGCTTTTGCTCCTTTGTGGTGGTCTGTGCTGTGTCTGGTCCTGACTGCCTCGATTGAATTGTTGATTAGCAGCTGTTTGAAAAAGTATGCTGGGCTAGAAATTGTGGCCAGAGCTGCTTTTTATTTAACCCGCATCACCACAGTTGTATTTCAGGTGGCGAGAGCCGTCTGTACTAAGACATAATTCTGCTCGATGCCAGCTCAGTGTTACTGTAACAAAGTGATAATACCATTGTGTGATACCTTGAAAATATTTTTGATATCAGGGGGTCAAGGGCTAAGGAATGAGTCCTAATTAGCCAGCAAGGTAACTTTAAGTGAATATAATTGCAGGACATGCAGGTCCTTATATGCTACCTGGGATTTCATGCATTAGGGTAGGAGAAAGGGTGTGGCCCAAACCGCTTTTGCTGATTATGATTTCTGGTGTTTGCAATGGCTAACTGATTATTCCTCACTGCTGGCATGTTTAGTTGCCTGAAGCATCTGGGCAATTTGGCAGCAAACTGTGCATTTGAGGTCCTCTGGACAGGCGCGTGCAAAGGAGTGTAACACCACATATATCCCCTACCTTGTTACGAGATTGCATCGAGCCCAGCATGCTGAACAGCAGTGTTGGCGGCTCAGAAACCGGACCACTGGTGTGTGCATTTGTAAATCCTGTCATGAGATGTCTGAATATTGATACTGAAGAAAGAGGGGCCCCTAATGTACATGGGCTGTAGGGTATGTGTATGGTGCCATATTTGGAAGTGAGGATTTAACAGTGCCATTCTTCACATAGCTTTTCTGCTCTTAACTCCTCAAATAGGAAGCGGTAACAGATGTTAATTGTTCTGCCTGGTTCCTGGGTGGTGTAAACTGACATCTCCTTGGACTTCCAGCAATATCAGTAGATTGGCTATTGCTTTAGTGGAGGTCATACAGGAATGGCAGAAAGCCTGCAAGTGTTACCTGCTTGTCAAGCTGAAGTGGACAAGGTACTTCCTTCTTGTTGGGCAGAACATCTTATTGCACATTTTTTTGCAATATCCGTGTTCTTCAGGCTAACTTCAGTCAAGAACTACCCCAATTGTAGTAGTAAGGGAATTGTATTCACTTCCCTGCACATCATATAGAAAACAGAAGTATATTTCTTAAGGATGTCTTAATACCGAAGTTAAATCTATGTAGATGGATACCTATACCCATTGTTTTGGGGGATGTAAAGATTTTGTGATGACATAGGCACCTTAATTTTATTGACATAAAGGTGTGTGGGTAGTATTGCTTGGTTGTGTAATTCTCACTTGTTGGAAGTGAGCTATTGTGATAGACTTAACTTCCAGTATGACCTTGTTACTTGATAATTTTGCTGAAGCACCTACTTCTCAGCAATATTTTACTTCTAATTCAAAAGCTTTAGGAAAGGCATCAAGAGCTTGTTTATTCAAGAACAGTTTTGACAGTTCTGAGGAACAATTAATCTTATTGTTAAAATGGCTTGGGCAGTGTGCCTTGTAGACTTTCTGCAGACTGTCTTGGATTACTAAGTAAAATCACTTCTTAAAATATCACTGATCATCAAGACTATCAATTGTATGTGTGTTTTCTGAAGAATGTAATAATTTTATAGGCCATCTGAAGGTAGTTTTCCTACCAACCTTGTAGCTGGGGTGGGGGATACGACTAGAGTTAGAAAGTGGAGGGAATCCTGTTTAAATGAGTAACAGACTGGTGGTATAGTTAGGAGTTGAGTATTAACTTTCTGATACATGACCCTACTTAGATTTATACACAACTTTCTTTAACTCAAAGCTCAATTGACTGTTGTAGCCTATTATTATCCTACCTTTTGTATTCTGAGGACCAGCTGCTCCTTGGTACTACTGATAATGTAAAGTAGTGTCTGTTGGTAAAGTTACTGAGCAATGCACAGTAGTGAAGAAATACTAGAGTATCCTCTGATGTCTGTGTGGGTATCTCAGGTATGGTGAAGGGTGAGCTAGTGAGATCTCGAGTACCTGGCTCACTTCATAAATTAATAATTAATCCCGCTGGAGAATAAATGTGTAGTAGTAGCAGAGGATCAGGGGATGCTGCTCAATAAGTTTCAGATGATTCAAGTGTTAAACTTAAGAAAAGACTTGTAACTGGCCTTCCCTGTGCCTTGAATTGGTAAGCCATGTGCTGACCCATTATCTGGGCCTGTCTGTTCAGTAAGATCTTCCATATGGTTTGAACTGTTGAGGATCTTTGGAGTAGGCCTTCCTACATGACTGTATCTCCAACTGAAAAGGATGGAAGGAAGAGCTACTTAGATGCTTCCTTTTTCCACCGTCATTTTCCAGTTGGAAGTAACTGACTGGAAATATGTTGCTTTTAAAATACAAGCCCAAAAGAAAACTTTATGAAGGGAGACACTTCACAAAGATCAATATTTGCATGGACTGTTTCCAAACAAAGTACTCCTATTTTCCACCAGAAACAATTTGTTGGCACTCTGTATTACATTTCATTTTCCATAAAAATTAATTAGGCAAATTCTAATTTGTGAAACTGAATTTCAGCTTACTCCATATTAAACCAATCTAGAATTAAAACAACAGAAGACTCTCTGAGGAAAAGCTGACTTCTGAAATAAAAATTGTGTTGATGTTTTAGTAAAGTTATCTGATAATTATTTTGAAAAACTCTCGTGTTGAAAGTCTTTGTGCCTTGGATGATGCCAGAATTCTCGAGTTTCATTTTGAAAAATCCTGATGAGGCAATGTCAGTTTCCAAAGTTCAGGTTTATCAAGTGTGGTTCAGTAGAAATTTTTCTGATCAAAGAACTTGACCACAATGAGTTTTGTCTTATACAGAAAGGATATTGTTCTCCCTGCTGTTTTTCAATTGGAGTTACATGTTGTTTGAGGGACAGGCTAATGAAGGGGAGTTCCTTACTTTTTTTTTTCAGAGCACAAACTGCAGTTGTCCAGGTAAATGTTGATTTGTTTGTAGCTGGCCACACAGCTGCAAGGCATATCTGCAGGTTTAGATATTTCAGTAATAAACTGAACAATTTTTATTTTTTCCTGGTTTGACCACACACTGCAGCCACACCCAGCTCTGCAGCAAAACTAAATTTATTATTTTACTTGAAGGTGAATAAAGTTCTAATTGCTATAGCACACATGAAAGGGTGAGCAATAAATGGACGGTCTGGCCAGTGTTTCTTTCTGTCAATACACCAATCGTAATGCATACTTAATGTGTATGTTTTATGTGTACCTGCACTTTTTTTGTTAGTATCTAAGAAAGATTAATTTGCCTCTGACTCTGAAGCAGTTTGGATCTTTTTATGATCACTTCTTTGGGGCTTTTTTTTCCTTTCCAAATGTACTTTCTGTGCAGTTTTGCTGTTGCAGAGCAAGGCTTTAAATCACGCAAAGGTTCATTTAATTTCCTGCCATTATCTTTTATTGGTCACTTTTTTATGAACTGCAGTCCTAGTTGCTAATAAAATTAAACCTATAGCTTTGAAATGGCTGCTGTAAGACAGAGTGGGATCCAAATTTCATCTCATTTTCCGCCTCAAACTTCGCTTGGGTTAGGTTTTGCCTTTTGTGAAAAGCGGTCTCCTTGTCAGTCAGAGGTGATGGATGGTAGCACTGGGAAAAAGTGGGTCAGCGCTGTTGAGACTGGATAAGAAATCCCCTGCTGACCATTACACAGCCTATTAGAAATCACTGACCATAACCTGACAGTGCAGCACGTCTGATCTCTGTTTTGGACAGGGCTGGACGTGGAGGAGAGCACAAATGGAGCCAGGCAGCTTCTCCCCTTTACCCTCTTTTTTCAAGCCCCCGCTACATCTAGCTGTCGTGGTATCCCACATCTAACCTTTCTGGTCTCTCAAGTGGAAATAAGCTCTACCTTAACTTGTATTAATCCCTATTAGAGTCTAATCTACTCTTACTGCTCGGCTTTCACGGAGCAAAATAGGCTTTGGATTGTGGGGGTTTGTTTCTGTGTGCGAGCAATTAGTCAAAACATGTACCGGGGGCTCCTTGCGCTCTGCCTGCTGCCCCCTCTGCTTCCTGCAGGTTTTAGTCTCATGGCAGCGTTTCCTCTGTGACCAGCTTCTCCCACCTTCCCAGTTACTGACCCGACCCTCCTGGGGCCCCGCTGTGCTCTCTGCTCTGAGCTGTCTGGGCTGATCCGATCAAGTGCTGGCCATCTCCGAGGCAAGGCTGGCTGACCTTGCTCCGTGCTGGTCAGTCCGGGAGCTGTGAGTCATGAATAGTTCTGCCTGAAGTTACTTTTATGTCTTTTCCTTCCACACTTCATGTCCCTTGGGCACTGGGCCAGATACCCTGCGATTCAAGAGATTGTGGGGGCATGTATGTACGTGTGTGCATATGTGGGCATGCTAAGGAAGAGCAACAGTTGAAAACTGGAGGCAGTGGTTGGAGGGCATCGCTGCTTATATACTACTAACAGGGATGAGGCTGGTGGGCTCTGCAGTAGCAGATACTTGGGATGAAGAACAGAGGGCCATCGCTGAGAGCATGGGACCATCTCCTGGGTAAGAGGTGGTGCTGTCTGCACAGGAAGACTCCTTGCTGCGTGTGTTTTACATTACCAAGACCATATCTGGCACCAAAACCAAAGGAGCTGGTTATCACTGTGCCTTTTCCTTTGTTTCCAAGACTTAAACAACCGCAGGCTGTTCGGGCAGTTTGTGTGGTGGCTTGGCCCTCTGGGAGTGCTCTAAGACAAACAATTCACTTTGATCTGTTGTAATGGGAGCGGTAATCCTGAGGCACCACTTCCTCAGGAATCTGCTGTTTTCTGCAGCTTGTGGAAGTTATCTTCTGGTAGACAGAGAAGTGTGTCACAAGTCGGTTGTAGCCACCTGGTAGGCTAAAGGTGATACATTACGTTTTACCTATGCTCTGCCCACTAATCCATCTTGTCCAGGCAAAGCACTGGTATTCTCAAGCCATTTTCTGTTACCTACAGCTTAGTAACTGAACAAGGAAAATCTCTTCAATAGCCCTTTCCCTCTTCTCTGTTCATGCCACTATTTCTCAGGCATATACCTGTATGAATTTCAAGATGCAGTATTCAGTCTTGCATCATACAACCCACTGGAAAGCGGGATTTTACCTGGAGGTGACCATTTGATAAATCCTGAGACTGAAATGCAATCTCTTTATGGAAAATGAAGAATGTTTTGGAAGTAATCCTAAGCAAATCTAATGTTCTGTTTCTAAGAACTGGCTTGTATAGGAGCATGGCCGTAACCTTCATATTATTCTCTGCTAGTCAGTGACTGTAAACATAATGAACAGTTTGTCTTCTCTAGAAGGCAAAAATGCTTGTTTTAGTTCATGGTTGGCACAATAAAATAATCCCACCTGTAGCTACATGTTAATAAGGTAGTTGTTGCAGTTAGGAAGAGAAGGTGCTCTTCATAGTCTTTCACTTGAAACATTGGGGCAAGAAAATGGCCCAGCCTCCTATGTCAGAAAAGTCTCTAGGAAACAAACACCAGCAAAACCCACTAAATGCTCTCAGAAAATGCTGTGGAGAAAGTGTATGCTTTATGATTTGACTCTGTAGTAATTACAACTGTGAAATGGGTTAAGACCTCTGTCGTTAACATCTAACTCTATGCAGCGAAGGATACTGCAGTTGATCTGTCTTTAATGAAATCCCTCCAAAGGTGTGTGGGTACTTGATCTGCATTTACCTTGGTCATAGTGTCTGGGGGGTTGTTTTTAATTATAGAGTGGTGAGAAAGTAAAAAAGATTTTCTTTGTCTATCATTTCTCTAGAAAAAGTTTCAGGAGAACTTGCTCAGAAGTGTGATCATGGATTCATCAGTTAGAACATCCCTATTAACTTTGTTACGTTATCTATTATTGACTGATGAAACCTGTTTGAGTTGCAGTTACAGCCTCCTGGGACTTTCCATTACAGATGTAGAAGCACTGACAAGCAGGCAGGAGAACTGTATTAGCATATTAACCAGAACATTCTCAAAATATACTACACATAAAATTATTTTTTATTGTGAAATAGAAATTACAAAAAATATAATTAGAACACTTATGGTGTAGTATTTCTTGTTAACTATATTGGGAGTAAAAAGCAAATGCAGCTGGTTTACCGGATGATGACTTCCAGGAAGTAATGATTATAACCCTTTACATAATTAGCTGTTGTGGGAAATATAACTGACTACTGCAGATTCATGTAAACGGACTGTCCAGACTCCTTAACTGACTCAGTGCTTACTCATCTGAATTACGCCGCATGTAGGATCTGCTAGCAGTTTGTTGGTGCTGTCTTGTGTCGGGAGCCTT
This sequence comes from Rhinoptilus africanus, assembly GCA_013400135.1. Taxonomy (NCBI): domain Eukaryota; kingdom Metazoa; phylum Chordata; class Aves; order Charadriiformes; family Glareolidae; genus Rhinoptilus; species Rhinoptilus africanus. The sequence goes on from VXBO01002043.1 coordinate 732,711, forward strand.
CAAGATGCTGCTTTGACTTGTTTCTTCCAAGGTATCAGAAGTGGAGTGGTGCACACTTCTGGCTTTGCTCTGTCTGTGTGTTAAACTAAACAAGGAGACGTGCTGATCCCCTTTCACTTTCCAATGTACATTCTTTCATATAGTAGAAGAAACCAGTCTCTACTGTTCTAGCCGATTCAAGAGTATCTGCTTCCTGAAAATCAGAGGAATCTGCTCATGTTTACAAAGTACAGAGTACAGCAGAAGTCTAATAAGATTCAGTGATAGCTCTTGTGTGGCTCTGTTCTTTCAACAACTTGTTGACTTTCAAGCCTTGCTGTTCTCTTCTTTCCCCCTCTGACTGTTTATATTCTCTTCTCTTAAAAATCTAAAGCATTAGGTCAGAGGCAAGATAAAATAAGTGTTCATTCAGTACCAAGATGAGCAAGCATCTGAACCGAAACATTCTGACTGAACAATCAAGTTACTGTTTTAGAAAGTAAGAGAAATTAAATGGATTACAAGTCACCTAATTCAATTTTTTATATTATAGAACAAGAAGATCTATTATTCTGCTTTTTTTGATGAAAAAACCACCCAACTTTAGCCTTTTGTCATTAACTTTTTTTTTTTTGAAGATGCCAACTGTCCAGTAAATAATCTTTTAGGAAAGATTATGAGATAGGATTGGCTGTGGTAACAGCAGACTGGACTTGATGATCCACACGGATCCTTGAAGTTCTATATTGCGGGTAGTTCGGGGCACTGTGTCAGACAGCTGTCTAGTGCCTCTAGTCATTGTTCTCCTTGCTTCCCAAGATACACTGCAATACAAGCCTCTGTAAAAAAAGCTGATAGGTATGAAGTTACTCTTACTCCTTAGACAGTATTTATGCAGGCATTCAAAAGGTATCCTAAAAAGAAAAAAAGTTTTCACCCTTATTATAGGATATTTAACACACCGAGGTTGTTATAAGTGTTTAGACAGCACAGCATGCTCTTCCTCTTGCAAAACACTAATTTGATGATTAGTAGAAATGAAAAGTGTATATATTCTTGTTCATACGTGCCTTATGCATGTGGCAGATTGGGGCCTCTTCATTCTTGGTATAAATAATATCAGGTCCATGAAGAACCAGCTGTGTAATGGAAAGCTAGCTTGCTTGTTTTGTGTTGCAAATGGGTAACTGGTATGTTTAAGAACTCCATCGAAGTTAAGAACTTGATTTAAGAACTTGACAACTATGCTGTCTTTGCTGTCTAAGAGACTACTTGAGATTAAGGGTAACAAGGTTGTGTGCGTTATGTGCCTTTTTTAAGACTGCCTTCATGTATTTGTGCCTTCCTAATTTCCAAGTAACAGTGCATAGAATTAGTGAGATTCTTAATGACATGACAGAAAATAGACCAAAAGTGTTAATCTTCTCAGGTACCCTTGCATTGAAGTCAGCCAAGTGCAGAGTGGGAGAAGGTCCCCTGTGCAGAAGAAGAGATGAGAGTGCCCAGTGCAGGCAGCAGGTCCCCACTTGCTAGTGGCTCCTCTTCTCCCAGGGTGCTGCAGAGGAGCATCACGGCAGCAAGCGCTTCCCCAGCAGCCTGTTACGAACAGTCTGTGCACATCTGCAGCTGAGCTCATCGGATTATCGTTGGCTGTATTGTAATCTTTTAATTGCCAGCCACTTCTGATGCTATGATGTAGTTGTGGGTCAAATCCTGTGCTTCTTAAGCAGTACTCCCACTACTGTCTTTAACCGTGGGGTAGTAGAATACACTGCCCCTCACAAACCTGATCATATGGCCTTGTGGAGAAACAAGCAGCCAGGTGCATCTCGAACTATCCTTTTCCTTGTACCTGACTGAAATTACTGACCTTCCCTGGAGTCTAGACAGGCAGCTCTCTATCAACAAACTTGTTTAAGTTAGAGCCTATAAATTGGAAATATGAAATAAAATGTTACTTTTTGAGGTTTCTGTTGGGTCTGAGAGGTTATAGGGTGCGAGAGTTGGGGCTTTCATTATTTTTCCTCCAACCCTCCTTTGAGACTTCTTCCTTCTTCAGGTAGTTTCTGCCAAGGGTTTAATGCATTATGGTGATGACTATTCTGAATAAAGGCACCTTAGGAAGGCACGATATCTGGTCTTGTGGAGTTGTATCTGGTACTTTAAGTAAAGAAAAATATGAAAATGTTAATAACAAAACTGTGTACAAGAAAAATAGCCTGTATTTGAGCAGAGCTCCAGTGCGGCTTCCACCTGCTAACACAGGAGAACAAGGAGAAGTGAATACTGAATTATGGGTGGCTTTGGCTGACTGTACCTACGTACAGAAAACTGGACCATCCTTTCCTTAGGAGACTGCTTTTATGTCTAAAAAAAATATGGTGAAGTATATGTATGTTGCACTAGTCTGCAATGAGGCATGCGGTACTGAGAGGCTGGTGCAAGATAAAGGGTAGTTGTTTATCCTGGAGAAAAGGAGGCTGAGGGGAGACCTTATCGCTGTCTACAACTACCTGAAAGGAGGCTGTAGAGAGGTGGAGGTTGGTCTCTTCTCCCAAGTAACAAGTGATAGGAGAAGAAGAAACTGCCTCAAGTTGCACCAGGGGAGGTTTAGACTGGATATTAGGACAAATTTTCACACTGAAAGGGTTATTAAGCATTGGAAGAGGCTGCCCAGGGAAGTGGTTGAGGCACCATCCCTGGAGGTATTTAAAAGATGGGTAGATGTAGCGCTTAGAGATATGGTTTAGTGGTGTTTTTTTGTCAGAGTTAGGTTGATGGTTGGACTTGATGACCTGAAAGTTCCCTTTCAACCCAGGCAGTTTTGTGATTCTATAACGCTGACCACCAACTGACCACCAAAGACCAAGTAGTTAATGTGCATAAAATTTGCTTAGCAGCTTTTGCCTGTCTTTCAGAATATCTCTAGGAACCCTTTCTGGACAGTCTCTGATAACTGGTTTGAGCAAGAAAACTCTCTTTTCATATCAAAAGTACAAAATCAGTGAAAATCACATTCATTGTGATTGATTGACACAATCAATCAAAATCGATGACAGTAAGAGCCAAAGTGTAATTCCTCCAATATGTACCACCCTGACTAGCAAAGTGGTGGGTTACTGGTGAGAGGGGTTGGGTTGGCAGAGGGACTGGTCAAGGAGATACCAAGCGTATGCCTTGCTGGTGGCCCACCAGCCAGTTCAGTACAGCTCTGTGTCATTCCCTGCTGGCTGTAGGATGGCTTCTGTGCCATGGGGGAGGTCTCTGCTCAGGCCGGAGAGAACAGACATTCAGGCTACAACAGCAGTTTTCACACTCTTCCATATGGGCTCAAAGAGGCTTAGGGTGAAAAATATCCCATGGGATTAAATCCATAAAAGAACTCTAGCTCCTGTGTTTGCCTTTCAGATGCCACATTTAGTTCCCCTTTGGCTGCTGTCTCACTTCAGACGTGTCTGTGGGTATGTTCATGCCACTGCATATACTGGATTACATGTTTATTCTGCAGACTGACTGCAGGAGTTATAATTTGAAACACAGCATTTTACTAACATAGCTCCCGTATTTATAGACCAGAAACTGCCATGCCTCCAGCTGGGAGAGGTAAGAGATAAGTACAGCTTCATCCGTGCTTATGTCATCTGAGTTGCCACCAGAGAAGACCTGAAAATGTTAGCTTCTTTTTCTGACCCATGTGGAAATACGTCTGAAATTGCAGCATTGGGAATAAGATCAGTGCATTCTTCCTAGTGATCAGAGCATTTGCATGAGGAGTCTGGTTTCATACCTTGCTACCTTTATATTACTCAAAATTAAATCTTGAATCTACCTCTACCACCTTGCAACTGATTGCTCTGAGAATTAGCGAACAGAGAATTCTGGGACAAGTTTCCCTGTGTTCTTGTTTGTTTCTTGCCTTTCCCCTAGACTTAATGATTATTTAATTATTTACAGGGTGATTATGAATCCATTGCCTGGTAGTTAGAGCAGCCACCTGAGAGATACAGGTCTCACTATGTATTCCAGCAAGTGTGTGTTGCAGCTCTACTTCTTTCTTAAAGAAGTGGGAAAAGGGGAGAGCTGTAGGATTCAGATGTTTGTGTGATCATTCTAAATTAAGAATACTTACTTTATTAATCTGGAGGGGGAAGTATTCAGAGGATGCCTTATTTATTCATTGCATGTGGTCACAATATACAGACAAAAACCCAAACCCTTTCCTCTGTATGGATTCTTAATCTTAACTCCAGCATTTAAGGCAATTTTTCGGAGATTGTCTCTAGGTTTGCAGACAGTCTGTGAAAAAAATGTTTGTTCAGAGTTATTTGAAAGGTTCATGAATTAATGTTTGTTTGCATGAACCTTTGCTCCCATGACTCTTCCTGCAGCGCTCCCTTCATACAGCATATTCAATCTTCTGTCCCATGGCAATTCTGCTCCCCAGTTGCCTGAGTTGCAGATTCACAAAGAGCTTTCATTGCAGCCACCAGAAACTTACTCTGCAAATATTCCTGACTTACTTAATATCTGTGAAGAGTAGTAGGGTTGGGATTTTTTTGGAGGTGGAGAAATTACCTCAACTGATGTTTGAGGAGGAAAGAAGGAGAGTGGGTCTGCAAATATTACTGAGGCAAGCCTGCAGTTGTTAGTCAAATAACAGTGAATGTTTTGGGGTTTAGTGACTTGAGGTGAATGATTACGGTGCGCTAATATAGCTGTAAGAAGAAAGATACCTGAACAACTCTTTATCAGTCATGGCAGTTGATCAAGCTATTTCCTTTGCAGACCTGTTTTGGAGGACAGCAGACAGTACTTCAAAAAGCCAAGGCTCTTGTAGATATTGGGCTTTACTTGGTTGTATTAACATGCCACTTCTTTACTTGTCCTACTTCAGCTGCATGCGGTGAAGTCAGGTTGTTTGAACAGCTGTATGCAAAGTACCGTAGCTCAGAATCAAGCAAGAAGATGGAAATGTCCAAATTCTTTTCAACTTAATTTAAAAGGGGGTTTTAAGACCCTTCAGGCATGTTTCTGAATTTTTGCACTGGCATATTTTGTGTTGGAAAGGACAATTTGGTTTTAGTTCTGTCCTGCATTCCATTCAGTTACCTGGTAATTTATCTAACTATTCATTTGATTACTTAAAAAAAAAAAATTGTAATTGACTGTTTTATTAAATTAATAGCTAATGCATGCTAAATCAGTAGCAGTTCCTACTGGATAAAAGGATGCTTACAAGTTTATTAAAGATACTGTAAATAAGGAGATAGAATGTATGTAAAGACTTAATGGAAACTTCAGTTCCCTAACTAAGTATTTATATGTAAACTGTTGTGTTCTCAGTTGTAACATCTGACTTGCAGAGCACATGCTGTTTGTGTTACGTGTTTATTTTTTTTTCCTTAGAATTGCTTGTGTTAGGATGTTTGAAAGTAAATTTAATTCCAAAATCGTTTGGGGTTTTTTTGATGACATCTCTGCGATTACTTTTTTCTCAGTTCGTAAGATATCAATAGTTAGTGAGATCATGGGATTATCTCTGATCCCTCTAGTTGAGGAACCTCCACCTTGCTTGTAGGTTTATTTGCAAGATGCTCCAAATGAGAGTTTTGAAGTTACAATGTGCACATTGCATAGTGTGGTGGGGATTCAGACCTGTTATTAGGATCATATGGGTCGTTACTCCTGTTGCAGTGTGTTTATGACCTTGTTTATGACCCCTTTGAATCTCATCTCAAGAGTCTGTGATTTGGGAGGACATACCTCTTCTGGAGTTCTTCTGCAAATATATGTGGCCTAGGGAAGAAATGCTTTTGGTCTCTTCTCCAAGTCTGGGACAGGACTCTGCTCTAAACTGGGCAAGAGCACTTAATTTAAAGTGAAGAAAGATCTTAATTTCAGATGATTGAATGCACTGAAAAGAGTCTCCAGAAGTGACTGAAGGTAGCCTTACTCAAATCAAAAACCAAGTATCGGGTTCCTTGTAATTTGATGCAGACTGCACAGAGCCTAATGAGTATTGATGAAACTGGTGTTTCTGATTGGAAATGTTATTTTTTCTGGAATTGCTAAAATTTTTACCAACATCTGTTAATTTGTCAGGTCTCCTTTACTTTAGCTCGTCCTTGCTGAAGCAGTGCCCCACATGGATGGGGTGGAGCTGGAGCTGGTCAGTGCTGCTGAAACTCCCCAGTTGTGTATAGACGTGTCAATTCTCTCTAATGAGCCTTTGCTACAGGAAAAGCTTGAGACCCACTGCTGTAAAATTTCAGTCAGTTAAAGCATTAGGCTTTGTAATGTATTCAGTGCTCTGAATAGTTGCTAACGAATGCGGGGCTGGGGGGATGAATGAAGTGGTGTTGCTTTTACAAGCAGTATAGTAGCTGCCGCGTGTGTTCTGTTATGTACAGCCTTGTTTACTTTACACACATGAATTTGTTGACCTCACCAGAGCTCTTAACCTTCCTAGGGCTACTAATCTCCATAAATATCTGCAGGATTGGTCTTAATTTTGGCATGGAAATATACAAAACAAATGAATCAAACTGTGAGTCATCGTTTTTTACAGTAAAACATTCTGACTTAGTCCCACAGTCCACGTGCCTGGCTGATGCTTGCCTGAGAGCTTGTAGTGTCTGACCCAGGCTTTGGGAATCCTGACTTCTCAAGTGTAGCTGAGACTGTTCGGAAACAAAGGAAATGTCATGCAGAATATACTGAAGCAAAGCAAGAACTGGCACCTGGTTCAGATGCAACTCTCAAGATAAAATTAATGTAGGTTGTGGTCAGGATTATGCACACATTACAGAAACATTTCTGTAGAAATCAAGATGCCTTGTGAAAACTGTAGTGGAGATGTTTTCAATTCACTGAATGTAGTTTTCCTTTTTTGCATATAGCTTAACTAAAATACGGTACAGTAAAATAAACTCACTTCTAAAATTTATCGGAGGCACTGAATTGTGGAGCTAATGCAGATAAATGATGTGAATGTCACTTTCATGTCTGCACTATAAAATGCAAAAGCACAAACATAGTAACCACAAGGCTCTTTTTTGATATTTTAATCTTTTAAACCTTTGAAATGTTGGTGTGCTTGAAAGGGCTTCTAAATCCATTGGTTCATCTGCGCTGTCTTGTATTGTGTTCAAAATCACAGCAGATAAAGGAAGAGTGATCAGAAAGCTTAATGCAGTCAGAGCATCATGACCTGTTATGTAAAGCAACATTTGGCAGGGCCTTCCCAGCTGCTGTAAATGAATGTTAACAGCATTTTATCGGCTGCTTTCACTGTCTTTATTACATAACCTGAATATTTATGACCCTATTAATATATTTAGCTGTGAAATTGCAATATCGATGGAATGAAGGTTCCATAGAAAATTGAACGAGGAGAATGACTTTTGCCTCATGAACAAGAGTTGTGTTAATATTCAAAAGCTCTGAGTTCATATTTCAAAGAAGTTTGCTGAATTGCTTTACAGATGTGGCATGCTATTTTACTAAACATTGTCATAGAAAAAGTACCGTGGTGACAGGGTAGTGCTGCTGAACACTCTGTGTCTCTGTGTGTATAAAATACAGAGCACTAATCAAAAAGTGGTGATTTTTTTTTTTTTTTTACTTTTAATGCGAGTCCCTGAATTCATAATGATGATACTCTGTAGCCTTGAACAAACATAGACAACCTGTGGACCATAGACCAGACCCAGTTTATCAGAATCACCTCCATCCAGAATGCTGCTCAAGGTAGGATTTTGAGGCAAGCTGTGGGCCGAGTTATTATTACAGCGATTTTTTTTTTTTTTCGGTGACTGACATCTTGCTTTCTGCCCTACTTCCTCATGACCCTACATGCCCTTCTTCTGTTGTGACTAGATATACTGTTGTCTTGTGACCTGAAATGCATGTCATGTTATTAGTATGTGTGCACCGCATTATATGGCTGGGGACTGGTGGCAGGTGCTGTCCCATTACTGAATGCCCGCTTGCCTGTGTTGTGATCATGCTTGAAATGTGTGAGTTGGTCAAGAGGTGAGTGAGGAGCTGCAAGGCATTTCCCTTGGGAGCCTCTTAGATTACATTATGCCCCCAAACAGAACTGAACACCACCATTTCAAAAGACATCTGTAGATCTCTAACAAGACGATGTTCAGAGGCTTGACGCTGTCATGTTCAGTGGCTCCCATCGATGGAATTTAGAAGTGATGTTGGTATTGTGCTTCTTTATCATTCTGCAGGATAAATAGCTCAAATATCTACTGGCTTGTGTCTGCAGGTTGCCTAAAAAAAGCTGAGTGAGTTTTGCACTTACTTTGAGAGGAATGAGGTGGTTGGTCGCTCTTATCTTTGAGTGCAAAATCTATAGCCTGTCTGAAAGCTGCTGTCCTTCATGTCTTGCCACCGATTACCAGGGCTAGAGTTTCTGAGAAATGCCCCTGTTTGTGGAGGTCCCTTTTGTTTGCAAAAATTTCATGGGTGGTAGTGCAAACGTTATGGTGTGTTCTGGCACTAGCTAGTTCTGAGTAACTCTGTCTCTTAATGATCTTTACTTCCACCCTCTTCACTGTTCACAGCTCATGAGCTGGTATAGGAGGCAGCTGCACGTGACTGCAAGTGTACAAAATGTTAGAAACATAAAGATAAGTGGGTACAGGGTGTGGAGTGTTAGAGTCAGGAAGAAAGTTTAGATTAATATATATTTTTTTTATTAGTATTTTGTCCCCAGGCCAGTTTGTTATAGTTACTGCAGAGCTCAAAACGGACTCTCTTCTTCCCTTGTGGGGATTAGAGATTTAAATATGTATTGTTCTTCTGGGCAACAGTATTGAGCAGTCAAGTGAGGTTCATAATAGAACAAAGAAAGCTTTAATTAGGACAGGAGTTTCAATTGCATTCTTTTTTGCTTTGTGTAGGAGAAACTTGTATTAAATCAGATAAATAAATAAAACAATGGATGGGGTGGAGGAAGTTTGGAAGAAGCACATCTGTTTACAAAGTTAAGTGCTGAGTTTACAATAAACCAGTAATTTTTACTTGGGAAACTCTTAAAATCAGATTTGCCTTCTCCACATCTTTGAGCATCTGAGTCAAGATATTTTAAGGAAATATTTTTCAACTTACTCAGTGGTTTGGTTTGGGGTTTTCTTGCTCATTTTAATTTTTCATACAGGAAATACCTTTATTGTAATGTAAAATTAATAGCAATGTTTATACTGTTAGCATATTTTGGTTTTAGGTCTGTACGTGCATTGTATTTACATCATCCCTTATTCATATTTGTATTTAGCTTGTATGATCTAAATACAATGTAGTGTTAAACACAAAGAATGACAATAAATCTGGTCTGGTCTGTTCTGATGTGTACATTGCTCTCTGTTGCTGAGGTCCTGAAGTCAATAACCTTCGGCACAGCCTCAGCAAATTGCCAGTGTGCAATAAACTATAAAACCAGGACCTTTAAGGAATAATATGTAGTAGCTTCAAGGGTTTCTTAATTTGTCTCTGAAATGACTTTTGGCAAAAATGCAAACTATAGTTCCTCTTCCCGACAGACACTGGTAAGAGGAAACCTAGCAGATTTGAAAATGGTTCTTTTTTGCCCTGGCTTATCTAACATTTGCTGATCTATTATGTGTGATGAGACAATGGAATAATCTCCTGTCTTGAGTGAGTTTTTTAAAGGAACACCTTAAAAAGATGGTTGTGATGAAGCTTTAGCCATCTGTCCTATTCCTGTCCTCTGCAGTTTAAATACCAAATCCAGCAATGACAAAAGACCAGTGTTGTCTGGGAAACGATTGATTCTCCTCCTTGTTTGGGTAGAATAGTTCTCGACATGGCTCAAGATAGTCCGTTTCCCTAATTACCTATCTGTCTTTGGGTTATTTTACAGCCTCCTGCTCTTTCCTATCAAGAGAGTGCTTTCCAGAACAAAATCCATAATGTCTTTGTAAAGGACTTAATCAAAACTTGCTAAATTCAGAAGAAAGCTACTATTGACTTCAGTGTACTTTTGGTCAGGGTTTTGGAGAGGAAGGACGTAGCCCTTGGCATTAAATAACTGATGTGATCTTCATTGGTAAAAACTTTATTTTGTGGGCTATTCTAGAAATATAACATTCCAGTTTTATTAGGTGAAGCGTAAACTCCATTTCAAGTGCAGAACACAGTGCATCTTACTTGTGGAAGTGCAAAGGATATTTCACAGTAACAATATACTTGGGTCTTGTTTAGTTCTCCTACCCTGACCCACACCTTGCATCCCTTTTGGTGCATCCTATAAGAGTAATTAATTTGGAGACTAAAGCTATTGTCCTCCCTCCCCTTGGAACAGCCTCAATTGGCATGTGGGATCCAGGAAGGAGAGGCAGGGGCATTGTCTTGCATTTATAGAATGTGCTGCTAAATGGATTTTCCTGTTGGCTGGCTTGATCATGACTGGTTCTTGTTTGTTGCAAAGATCAGTATGGTAACCCCTCATAAGGGAGATTTAGTAACTTGAGCATGGAAATTTAAAAGCGTCTTTCTCCTGAATATCAATTATTGCCCATTGCCTCTTTTTCTTTCCATGGGCATCACTGAGAAAAGCCTGGCTCCATCTTCTTTCTTCCTCTTTCCTGACCCCTGTCAGGTATTTTTGCACATTGTTAAGATACTTCTTGAGCCTTCTCATCTCCAGGATAAATAATCCCAGCTCTCTCACATTCTCTCTGTATGTCAGATGCTCCAGTGCTTTAATCATCTTTGTGGCCCTTTGCTGGACTCGCTCTAGTATGCCCATTATATTGAGGAACCCAGAACTGGACATAGCACCACAGAGTTCATCAGTGCTGAGTAGAGACAAAAGAAATCACCTCCCTTGACCTGCAGGCAAAGTTTTCCTAGTGCAACCCAGGAGGCAAGGGCAACTTTCTGTGTCTGGTCTGCCAACTTTTCCCCTGCTCACCTGCGCAGGCACACAAGCAGGTATAGAGAAAGGGGCTGGCCTACAAATTCGAGGGAACTTAGGAATCGATAGCTGCCATGTCTTGATGGGTTTCTGCGTTGCTCTTCTGGAGACATTTTGTCATACCAGGGTGGCTCTAATACGAGCTGACTCTGCTGCTGTTGGGTAATTCCCGAAAGAATGGAGAAGAATGTGTTGCTTGTAAAACTCCCTGTGGCTGCTCTTCAGGTCATCTGTGTAGATTAGGAGTTTTGTTTGTTTGTTATTCCCTAGCTCACATTTAAAACCATTTCCTCACCTTGATCCAAATAGGACGGAACACCTGGTAGCCAGCAGTGAACATGGGCTTATGATGGATGGATTTGTGGAGCTAATTAACTAAATTTAATACAATTTAGATTATATAATTAAAGTAATCAGGAAAATACTAGTACATAGCTATTAAAGTCTGGACTGATACTTAAGATTTTGTGAGTTAACCTTTTTAGTTAAGCAGTGGTATTCTTCTGTAAACTCTCTAAACCAGTCCTGTATTGAATGATGCTAGAATAAGTTCTGCAGGGTGGATTTAGGACAAGAATGTCCCTAGGTCAGTGACACTTGCTGACTGTAGTCTTTGCAAGAACAGAACTGCTTCTTAACCAAAAAACCCCCAAACTGTATCTTCCATCTTAATTGAACCCTCGAAATCTGTGCTTACAAACCAAATGAAAATGGAAACTTGATACATCTTGTCTGCAAATTGTAAGCTATCAGTCACAGCTACAGATGAAAGCTAGCACGACCTACATCTGTCGTGTTGCTACAATGGTGCAGGCATTACAGTTCCATTGTTTAGGTTTAGGGTCAAGCCTGTTGAGACCTTTTTTTATTCAGCTTTGAATGTATCCATTTACATTAAGTTTTTCAAAGCCGTATGAAAGACTCAGCAGGGCAAGATGTGGTGATGTTGAACCTAAGTTAGTCTTGCAGCTATCAAACCATCTTGTAGTCGCAGATGGTCGCTGTGATTGTCCACACCACTCTACCACCGGAGCTGCTATTGAAAGGGCACAAAACTGATGGTACAAAGGGACGCCTTTTTTCCCGCCAATAAATGAGGCTACTGTTGCTCTGAGCTGGCATTGTTGGAGGTTTTGTGCAGGAGAAGAATGGCTGTTGACAAACTAGTTTCCATGCCGAAAAATGCTACTCTTATTCCTAAACTTAGAGATCTTTCCTTGGGTGAATAATGTTGTCTGACTAATAGTGGAGTGGCATTTTGCAAACTATTTTCATTGATTATGTGGATGACGGCTGTGCTGGGAGGTCTAATGCTGACAGCAGTAAATGCAAGCTTGTTAACGTGCTAAACAAGGCATGCTTCTGTTTCGTAATTCCATTAGAGGAAAATCTCTTTGGCTGTACACTGTTAAAAACATCGGGGGCATTAATTGCAGCATTTCTGTGTTTAATCCTCAAATGTTGAAGTGTCCTTACATAGACAGAAGAAGCTCGGCCAGTTGTCTCCCTGAGTTATGTAACTTGGTTAACCAACTACAAAATATCTTATTCTTCACGCTAAAAAAATGTAAGGTTTTAGAGCTAGGAAGTAAATCTTCCAAATCCTCCTCATTGACAATGTGAATGTGCTTTTTGTGTTGTTTTGCTTTTAAACAGAACTGCTTCTTCTAAACTGTTTTCTACCATCTTCCTCCTTTTCTGGTATGGAGGGCTGAAGCCTCTGCACAAATGACCTGCCAGTTTGTTAGCCACCTGACAACGGTTCTGGTGAGATTAAAATAGCTCTTGCCTGAAAGAACAATAAAAAGCAATAAAGCTGATTCCTGCTGCACGGCATCCTTTGTGGCCTCTGACAAATCAATTGGTGAGGGAACCCTTAAAATTCAAGTGACCACAGTGATGAAATGAGTGCTTGTTCCTGGACAGGCAATATCAGGTGTCTGTGGAGACCAGCTGAATGATTCACTCCATAACATTTAGAATTTGTATTTTAATAATTAGAGTGTGGAGTTGTTTTTTTCTTTTGGTTTTTTTTTTTTGTGGACTTTTTTTGGCCACCCTTATCCGACTGAAGCTGTCTGTTGGTTAGCCTCCTGTGCTATAGTGGAATTTTTCAGTCCCCTGAGGCCCTCTAATTTCTGAGTGGCCTGTTGCCCCGGGAATTTCGTAGCTGTCCAAGTACGTGAACTTTTGTTTGCTTGCTTATTTGTCCCTTCCTCTAGCCTGGGAGTCTGTTCCTACGTGAAATGTCTTGGCCAGACAGGTAAAAGTTACAGAAGAGTGTATTACTACATGTAAGAGGTAATGAACCCAGTAATGTACTACAGCTTGCAGTCACTGGAATTAAATCCCCTGCACCAAAGACAGAACTGAAAAAGAGGAATATTTTTCTCATGAGATGAAAATCATTTGCAGAGGGATGGATCTGACTGTTCCAGAAAGAAACTTCCAACGTGCTTCTGCCTGGATTATTCTATTAACAGGGGAATCTAAAGAATGAGACTTCTTGCCAGGCAAGAGATGAATATTGATGACTTTCATGATTCTGAAAGAACCAACAGGAATTTGACACTGACCTAAAGCTGGATCTCTTGAGAAACTAGTCCTTCTTAACGACTTCAGTCAACGTCCTCTTGCTTTTACGATTATGCTTTCTGTTGCCTTGCTTGGGCTCAAATCTAGTATTATTTCTCCCCTTTCTGCCTTACAGTATACTACATGCAAATAATACCTAAACAAACATAATGTGAATTATTAGAATTTGTCAATAGTCACTTCCTGGAAGCTGTGTCCTGTTTTAAAACGTTACTTTCTTATCCTATGCCACTTCTTTTAGAAGATACTTGTAAAGTCAATTTTGCAATTCCACACACAGTAGACTCTACTGTAACTTTTTGGTAGATTGTAAAATGGCTTCTGGATGTTAACAAAACCCAGAACAGTATAGGATTTTCTGCCTTAGCCGATGATATAGCTGAAAGCATCTCCATCACCTTTAGAGAGGCATCACGTTCTGTGACAGTATTAAAACGTCTGGCAAGCGTATGCTGATTATTACCATCGTAATTTCCTTCAAGACACCTATTTCCAATGACCTATCCTGGGTTATGCCTTTTCCTCAGACGAAAAGGAGAGATTCTACTCCGGGTAATTGTGTTCAGCCAGACCATTTTCATACTGTCTAGGAGCCTGAGGGATGTTTTAACATTCCAGCCTGGCAGGATCAGCTTGGGGCTGTCACTAGATGAGAACTTTCAGTGTGAGAACACTTGGGAGTTTGTGAACTACTTCTAAGGGGGTCCTGCAGCCATAAAACTAGGAAGACAAACCTGTTGATAATAGGCTTATATTTGCTGTTAGTGTAACCTCTTCTGGAAAATAATTGTGGAGTTGCTCAGCTCAAACAGGATTGAAATGCATTGTGGCCAGGGTGCTGGGTATTGCTGTATGCCTCAGCCTACAATTAATTTTAACTGCTAGGACCGTTTCTCACTGCTCTCTGATGCTTCCCTTCTTTTGTGTTCACTCATTTTGCATGCCATGTCTCAAAGGTGGCTGTTGCTACCCTTCTGCCTGAGGAATGCTGGCAGCATCTCTCCTCTGAGCTGTTACACCTACATTTTGAATCAAACACTCTGCACTGTGAGAGCAAGGGTGCTGCCTCCGCATCTCACCTGCCAAGAGCACTGAACTGGTGTGTTTGTCTTTCTGTGGTGGATGGACCTTGCCCCCTCTGTCTCTCTGGCCATGGGAGGGTTAAGCATCTTAGTTTTGAAGGTCTTCCTGTGTTCTTTGGGGTGTTTACTATTGGTTACCAGTTAGATAGTTCTGCATGACAAACTGCTGCCACTTTTAAAGCTCTTTGCCTTCCATCACTTGACTTCCTTTCAAAAATATGCAAAAAATAAATGCAAATATTTCAGCTACTGCTGTTATTATCAATGCAAACCTTTCAAGGCATTCTCCTGAGGGAAATTAGCAACACCTTATTCATCAGTGTACTAGACAGTAGTCTCTCTGGGTTGCATTGCTGCTGTTGTTTGGTTACTTTGTGCTCCCATCCAAAGCATGGGGAAAACTGTTTGCATGATTTATGAGCGGTTTATATCAGGAAGAACTGGAATTTGCTTTCACTCTTTAAGCGTATAATTCCTTTGTAAGTTGCTTATTAAGTTAAAGACTAATTACAGCTGGAGCTTTACATAAAACTGAGGAGTGGCAGAGAGTAAGAGACTTCCAGTAATACCTTGAAAGTGGTATGTTGCAACGGGGGCTGGAATTGGGCCCCATATTTCCCAAAGAGGTGGCCAAACCTCTGTGTTTTATGTTTGTCTTTCATCACCTTGACTCAAGAAAGAACCGATTTCTTTCTCCACCTTGCTGTGTGGTGCTGTTTGAAAGTAGGTGAAGTTTGATTTTTTTAAAATTTTTTTTTTTTTAGGTGGAGTTTAACCTCAAAGCTACTCAGTACGTTTTTAAAGAAATATTTTTGGAAAGCGTGTGGTATAAAAAAAATATCAAAATAAAAAAGCACAAAGGAACTTCTAACTGCTTGAGCTGCATATGCTTAAAGTTTATGAAAAGAGGTATTCAGGGTGCAATGTTGTGTCTTGCATCCTCAACACAGCTGCTTAGCAGCGATAAGGAAGCAATGCTCTATTCATGCTGACCTTGTTTCCAAAGAAGCCTTGTCCTATGAACTACTGAAAATAAGGAAGAATTTCCTGTGACATGCTGCTCCTGTTGGCTTTTAAAGGGGAGTAGAATGAAATCTCTGAGCCCGACACATACTGTATCTAACCACACAGGATTTCCTGTGCTGGAATGGAAGCTTAGTGGAAGCCACATTTTTCTCTTCCTCTTAATTCATTCAGAAAAACAGAGGTCAGCGTCATGAATTGATACGGCTGTAGTCGCAGTTGAAAGCTAAATCAGCCACTGCCTAATGGATACATTGTGATGCCAAGAGGACTGCAAGGCAAAATTGTTTCCCTTTAACACAATAAAGCCTACACGTACCCCTCATTACACTTTTAAACTCTCATAAGAGAAGAGTTGCCCGTTAAAAATTCCACCTCACTGAAAGTGAGAAAAATAATACATATTGTTGCATTAGACTTCAGTGCCTTTTGGTACTACGCTTTTTCCCCTCTAATCAGAATGAATTAAGCTATTGATAAACTTGTGAAAGACACGGAATGACACTTGGATTTTGACTCTAAAAACATTACTGAAACTGAAGAGTGTTAAAAATATTTATTTTTCCTTAAATTAAACTTAATTTAATAATACTTTAGTTACATAAAATTCCCAGTGTTTTTTTCTGTTTGCTGCTTGTTTGCACCATTATCTTCCCAGTAGCATTTTATTGGGTTTGACTGGTAAAATCGGAGCTTCTTGACACATCTACAGAGAAGTTTGGAGTTACGGAAGTGATTTTGATAGGACAGAGTGCATATATTTTTAATCCTGTTTAAAAAATAATCACCCTGTTTGCAGTAGATCTTCAGAGAGTGAGCTAACAGCCTGTGCCTTTTCCTCACACCCTACCTGTGCTTAATGGCAAGTGATCTAGATGTGCTCGCGCTGTGTAGTGGGACCATGCGACCTCCTTTTGCTCCAGAGCCAAGCTGACCAAACAGCCTCCTGACTGTGCTGTCTTGATGGTGAACCCAGAGCCTCCTTCGTACTTCTTGACCAGACTTCAGTGTTTTTAACTAGCTAACACATTTTTATTCTTCCTTAGTCCGAATTGTGGTCTGGTGTTATCCTGGAATATGAGTAAGAGTGTGTTTACTGACTCAAGTTGCTTGTGTGTACTCTGGTCAAGTCTTTTCTCCAGCTATAGCATTCGCAGTGAAGAGTGATTAGTTCATCTATAGTTTTTACTCTTACTGAAGTGATGTGATTTGTATTACCTTAATGTATTCTGGATTTGGTTGGGCTCATCCCCAAGCAATTTTTTTTTTTTTTTTTTTCCTGAGAAATATAAGTTTTCTTATACCTGGAATGGCTCTACTTCTCTGTAGCAATTCTGAGATCTATCTTGAAGACCTTATTTTCAAAAAGGGAAAAGTCATCTCATGGCACGCCTACAACACTTCTGCTTGGTAGAGTATTTGTACTTCCTCATTTTCTTCCAAAGTGTTCATAGCCTGGTTCTGCAGCCCCTCAGTGGCATGAGAGCCAATGAATGGTATATGCAAAAGGCCTGTCTTTATGGACTCGACCTGCTTTTTAGCATAGTCCCACTTGACATGTTTTCATGTTACACATACCAAGCAAGTGCATCAGCTGTTTCTGTACGATGTCTCTGCAGTTCAAATTTTACTTCAGTCAGGACTTCCATTTGTATGTTACTGTGGGGATACTTGGATCTTGTATGTCTCACTTACGTAATTGATTAAATATTTTAATCTCAAAGCAAAATGATAAGAGGCAAACTATTAGGGAATTTTTGTGTGTTGTACATGAGGACTTCCTTCTGTGCCATTTTACATATATTTTGGTTGTGTATTTATCTTGAAAGAGCAGAAGAGTACCCTGGAGCCACTACAGACAGATGGGTATGTAAACAGTTTGCAGAAGTAAATACAACTTGTAGATCAGAACATTTCCACTCAATTGGATGATCTGTTAAATAAGGCAGAATTTTAAAGCACTGCTAAACAAAATGTGGTGAGGTTTTTCGTCTCTTTCTCTTCCCCCAACCCCCAGCTCCTCCCTGAATAGTTGTTTTAACAAGCCTTCTGCTTATTACTGGAATTGGGTAGTTAAAGAGGGAATTTGATGTTTCTTATTTTGAGTTCACTATAAAACATTTTGAGTTGCATAGAGAAAAAGTAGAATAGCTTTTTCAAATGTGTTTTACTCAGAAGATGATGTATCGCAGGTTTTAAAGTGACAGTAACTTTAAAATACTGTATATCTTTTAAGACATTTGAAAATTGAGGTGATAATGCCTTTTATCTTTTTAGACAAAAGGAAGTGTTGTTCATCTTTGGTTTTCATAGCGTTTTATTCTAGGTGAGGATAGTAGCATATGCTGTTCAGTCTGAGCAAGACTGTAGGTGTGTTGGCCCAGCAGGAATAGTTTGGCAACCTAGGGTAAATCCTAGATGTATTTTATTGAGAGGAATAAAGTTTTCTCAGTTCTTCCAAGTTTTAGCACCGTTTCCAAGCTTCCTGTTTCTTTGGTCCCCCAAATGAACCACACTTCTATTCATCGGGTGAATTTCCTCTTCTAAACAAAAATTGTGGATTTGCACGACACAACCCAAACTAAAATCTGGTATACATGGGTCTGCTGTGCACTGCTTATCTCAGCCTACAATTTATTTTACTTGCCCATCACCTATTATAACACAGCTAAATTCCAGTAACGGGTTTTACGTGGTCTGTAGGGAAGCACTTAGTGCATTTATGCTGTATTTTCTGAACCTTTCCATTTAACTAAAACTTAGCTTTGCTAAGAAGGCACAAGCAGCCCACATTTCAATTTATGGCTTCTGGGCTTCTACCTGACAATTCTTTTGAAATTCTGCAAGCGATGGCAGGCACAGCTTGGCATGCTCTTATCTGAATTACAGTTTGACTTTATTGTAAAGTTCTGCAGCTATGTACTAAGATAGTGTGATAATTATGCTCTGTACCTGCCTTTAAGGAAGAAAAAGTAGTTTTAAAGTGATAATTTGCTGTTAGCAACAATCAGATAAGGTCCTGGAGTTGATAAAACCAAAAGGGAGGTATCTGAAACTACATGGCATATACAAGCCTGTGTGTGTCTTACTGGCTTAGAGGGAAATTCTGCTGTATGTTGCTTACCACATGCACTAAATTTATATACGTAAGACTCCAGTGTTCATTACTCTGGTTGTTGGTCTTTCTTTCAGTGCTGCTTGATGAATGAGTTGCAAAGAACACCTTTGCATTCTCAGGTTGTGAATGGAACATTGGATTGCATATTAACATGATGGCCTTCCTGTGTGGCATTTTGCTTGCTCAGAGACATCAACCACACTTCCTTTTGATACCTAATTTAAATACATACATATGATTTTGTGTGTGTGTATATATGAGACACATAGTATGAGGATGGCATTTTAATTGCATGTGGTCATCTTTTCCTATGTTTGTGGTAACCCAGAAAACCAGTTAAAAAAAAATAATCTATTGTACTTGAAAATCATACTGTAACCCTGCTGTATCAGCACTTTCCTGACACTCTTTATGTGGGTGCCTGCTGAAGGCTGCATGCCCGAAGGCTGTGAAGGGGAAGGTGGGACATGTGTTGACCTTTTTGGGTATCAGACAGACTGTTACTGGGCGATAATCATAGAATCATAGGGTTGGAAGGGACCTTAGTAGATCATCTAGTCCAACCCCCCTGCCAGAGCAGGGCCACCTTAGAGCAGGTTACACAGGAACGCGTCCAGGCGGGTTTTGAATGTCTCCAGAGACGGAGACTCCACCACCTCCCTGGGCAGCTTGTTCCAGTGCTCTGCCACCCTCAATAATGATTAATAATGATTAATGCTTGCTCTGAAGATGCTGAAGGGCAGATACTGAAGACTATTCCAGCTCATCTTTCCTTGTATTTTTTCCCTCACTTGTTTGAAGATAAAGAAATTTTGGTGGGAGCCCAGGAAGCCAGTCTGACAGTGACTTGTCTGCTTGCTTGTTAAAAGGTTTATTGCTCATGCCCATCTGGGACACTAGCATGGTTATCTACACAGGAAACAAACACTTGTCAATAGAATAGACACAGTGGAAAGAAGACAGTAAATATTTTAAATTTCATTTTAAGCCATTTCAATTTCAATATATGAAATCATTGTTCTTACTTTGTAGTGGCAATGATTGTTTCATGTTGCCTGTAAACAGAAAGATTCATCAATAAACATGAATCGGTCTACTAGCAACTGCATTTGTGTTCTGTGCAGGTACTTATAAATGGAAGATAAGAAAATATCCCTGAACTGGTCTGTAAGTAGTAAGGACACACTTCCAGAATTAAAACTGGAGAATATTTTGTAGAATAATAGAAGTGAGGAAAGAGGAATCTTTCTGAGTGTCCACTATAATGTGTCTGTTGTACACATGCAGAATAGGAGAAGTTGTACTACTGAACAGGAAATCTTTGATATGGAAGCACCTGATAAGGATTTCAGGACTTCTTTGTATTAATACTTCGTATATTCTTTGCACTCTACTAAATCTTTATGGCTACTGTCAATGAAAACAATTGCTAATCTATCTAGAGAGTCACTAGTTTTGGTTTGCTCAAGTAGACCAGGGATCATCTCCTAATACCAATTTCCAATTTTACCATTGGCCGCCCCAGTGAATTCCACAAGGTTCTCCACACACTCACACTTCAATGAATAACAAATAGCAGGTGCCACTGAACTCATGATATTAAAATATTGTTGCATACTATTATTTTTAACATGTTAAAGGTAGGGTGGAAAGAGTATTCTCTATTTTTGATGAGGACTATGAAACCATAACGGAATTCTTGAAAAACATCTGGCTTTGCTTTGTGAATCAAATCATAGGAGATAAATAAGTGTTCTTGGCATTTGAGAAGGATCTGGTCTTTGGTAAACTGTTTTATTCATTCCACACATTACAAGAGTTCATGAAAGTTCTTCCAAGTTTTCTGAGTGTTTTTAGTTCAGGAGTGCTATTAGTGTCAAAGATGTAGCAGAGTTGGACATGGTTATTGTTGCCTCCAGCTGAAGAGGCTCAGTCTCATAGTTCCCTTCCTTCATGAGAATGCTCTCGTCATCAGACAAAAGCCAATCCCAAAGCCTGTTTTGGGATGAGAACCTCCTCTTGCCTTCCCCTTGGCAGCATTTAGCTTTCCACAGAGTCCTGTGTAATTGTTAGAAACTCTGAGCAAAAGAGGAAAAAAAAAAAAACCAACTTATTTTTGAAACTCTAAATTTTCAGTGGGAATTTTCTTACTAGCCTCTTACTGGTAAAGTGGGACCTTATTTATTTTTGTTTGCCAAAGACTAGGTCCCAAAGACTACGGTCATCGGTGAAGTTTTTCTTCCTGATGTCTTGAGATAATGACTCTCTGAATTCAGGCAGCATGAAGTGAGGGTTCTCAGTATAGTCTGCATCTCAGTTTTTGGGATGGCCTGGCTCTCATTTCTTTCAGACAGAAGAATCATACTTAGTGACCACTCTTCCCAACAGGCTTTTGAGTATCATCATCTTTTTTCTGTCTTGCTTTCATGGGAGAGTTAGAAGTTTGAATCCTCTCTTGAAGTGAGTGTGAGAGGTGTGCATATATCAATGCACGGAGCAGTTTCTGAGCCTCAGATACAGCCTGTGAAGTCCCTTCTGTATCACAGTGGAAGGCAGAAATCTTCATCCTGGGGTCTGGAAGCAGCAGAATTGCATTTGTGTGATACTGTGTTGGAGCAAGTAACTCTTGCCTCTCTACCCAGTCCTCTCACAACCTAAAGACCTGGAAAAATAAATGAATGCAAACAAATGCGCACTTTGGGATGATGTCTCTTCTACGGTAGAAAGTATAAAAAAGCTCTCTGAAGAACAGGTAGAAATGTTAGCAGATTGTATCAAGAAACAAATTGCAAAGATTCCTTCTAACTGACAGTCTCATTTAAACAGAGCACATAAAAACAAGTAGTCAAATCAAGACGAAGCCTGCAAGTGCTTCTATACAAACATCAGAAGCTTACAAGCTAATGCAGGTGGCTTGGAGTGTCTGGACTGCAGTTAGGATACTTTCACAGTGAATATCCTAGAAGTTGTAATATTGGATTATATGTCAGAATAAGAGTAGGTTACACGGTTTGAATAATGGCTTTGTGCTTTAAGGAAAGTGAAATTGAGTAGCATTAATAAGCCAAATGTATCAACAAGTGACTCAGTCCATGTGGATAGAAATTCAGTGAATATATAGAAACGATCCTGGAAATATTCCGGCAGTTATAACACAGAGTGGTGTTAATGAAGCAGAATACAGAGGAAGATGAGGATTGCTGTGATGTTAGAAAACAATAATGACCAGAGACTTCTACAGACCAGTTATTTCTACATACGCAAGGGAGAAGTCACAAAAGGTATGATATGAAATAATGGTCAAGTATAAATGGCTTGGAGAACCCACAAGAAAAATTCTGTTTTTTTTCCTAGGGTTTCATTCACAATTTATAGGCTGAAGAGTTGTAATGGACAATGTAATCTATTTTAATTCAGTTTCTTCATTAAAAATTAAAAGACCTCCAAAAAAAACCCACTTCCCACTATGTTTCAAAAAGGAAGTAGATAAAAACGAGGAAACAATCAAAGGCATATTAAAAGGAGCAGCTGAAAGGGTAAAATACATAATAGACTATGAATTAAACCACGGATTAAGCTATTAAGCCATGGCTATAGTTTAATATGTTGTCTTTAAGTGTTTCAAGTTAATAGTATCCTACATATCAGAAAGAGTCTGCTATATAAATCCATGGTGCAGAACTTCTTAAACACTGTATGTGATTGTAGTCTTTCTATCTCAGAAAGAAGGTAGCTCAACTAAAAATGTACAGAAGACAATCAGAAATATGGAACTACTTTGGTGTGAAGATCATTCCAGATAGCCTGGGAAGAAATGGCTGGGCTGGGAAAGGGGAAGTTGTGTGTAACTGACGTCAGCAAAATAATGAAAGTCATGGAGAAGATGACTAGGAATGACTGAAGTGGTGACATTCTGGAACACCTTATTCCTGGAGATTGTGAGTACAGAGCATGCATAGTATTGAGAAGGAATTAGACAGTTAATTGCCCTCGTTACAAGTGTCCAATGTGAAAGGTAAAGGTGGTAATCTCTAACCTGGGAAGCAACTGCCATCTTGCAAGTTCTTCAGCCACCAGTGGACAGAGACTGGAATCACATACGGGAGCCAGTCTGCATTTACTGTTTCTCTGCTTATCCTGGTTTTTGTTAGAGATAATGTACGAGGCTGCATGGACTTTTGGACTGTGTTGTCATGGCTTTTCTTCTAGTCTTATGTAGTGTTTATTAACGTTGAGTTTCATACAGATAACCTTGGTTCCTGCAGCCTATGGACATGAAGCATTGCAATTCACAGGTAAAAATGACTGGCTGATGGAAATTTCTTTCTCAAAAAACTCTTAATTCAGTGTTAAGTAGGTGAAAATACCTTCTCACTGACAATTTTTAAAAATGCCTCTGTGCTATATGAATAGGACGTAATTCTGTCTTGATGTGATTTGGGATGCTGGAAAGCCTCATACTATGAAAAAAGCATCAATTCGAAGGCTAAATTTATTGCTTTATTTTTTTTCAAGAGAGCAGGTTTTCTCACTCTTCCTGTACTTTGTGAAAGTAATTTTCTTGACATGTTGTTTAAGATGACTGTTCTTTGATAGTTGTTAGCATTTCAACAAATTGTCTGCAAATACTGCTTTATAATAGAGATGTGAAGGAACTGGTTCTGGACCTCTTAGGATAGATCTTCAGGGAGTGATTGGGCTTTCTTTTTAACTTTTTTTTAACTTGGCCTCCATTAAGTAATTTCGCTGGTATTTCCAGTATGTCACTTACATACTGGAATAGTAAAATTTGGAATACATCACTTAAACATGTATACCTTGACATTTTTATTCCTGAATAATTTTTTTCCTATGTCTTGAAACCATTCTACGTTCTTGAGCAGACATTAAGTTACATGAAGAGAGGCAAATATTTTTTTCCTGAATTTTGTTAGGCTCATCTGATCATGATTACATTTTTGGATGACACTTCTTCCAAAAGGTAATACATATAGCAGCATGATTCAGTGGCTATTGACCTTGTCATATTAAAAATATTTGAAAGAGCTTTTAATATACCCTCATGTATGTCAAACAAGCATAGTTAGCAGTCACTGCCTTTACAGAACTCTCTGTATTCTCTCAAGGAGATCTAGATGTGTTCCTGATGCAAGCAAATTGTGTTAAAAACCATATCGTCTTTTTATTTTGAGAATGATTTTTTCTTGTTTCCAAGTGAGTTTAGCATATGATTTTGTTCGTTTGAACAAAAATTCTTACTTGTCATGGGAACTGTCTACCATGCAAGGAAGAGTTCCGTGCAGTTACGCTTTCTTTAACCATAATTGTGTAGCAAAATTTATTTTTTGAGAAGCAGGTGTACGTTAAGAAGAATATATACATTCACTTTGGTGAACATGCAGTGATTCTTTCCATGCCTGTATAGAATCATGACTTAGGTTGGGAGGCATGTCTGGAAGCCGTCCAGTCCAGCCTGCTCCAAGGAGCTCTTTAGATCAGGTTGCCCAGGGCTGTTCCCACTTGAGCTTTGCATATGTCCAAGGATGGAGATGTCACAACCTCTCTAGGCAAACTGTTCCCTTGTTTGACCATCATCCCAGAGAAGGCTTTTTCCTTACAGCTAATCAGAATTTCTTGTCGTGCAGTTTGTGTCTACTACCTCTCCCTCTGTCACTCTGCACCTTTGAGAATAGCTTGGTCTGTCTTCTCTATGCCTTCCCATTAGGTAGTTGAGGACAGCACTGGTATTGTCCCTTGTATTTTAGTCAATGATTAAAAGTGTAAAAACATTCAAGTTGCCATTTTGTTTTCCTATGGGAATTGTAATATAGAAATCTTTTGCCTCAGAAGTCCTGTCAACTGAATTTTCAATATTTTCCCTCCCTTTTTAAGGGAGTGTAGCCCAGCTGAACTTGTCCATTAGATGGTAATGGAAAGTATAAAGCACTTGAATTACATCTCTGAGAATTACAGTTCCATTTTGAATCCAGATATTTTCAGCTGGAAGTGTTTTGTTCTTTCAGGCTTTATTCCAACAAAATATCAAAATCTTGTGTGTGTAAAGCAATCTTTCATAGGAAAAGCTTGAGCTTTGCCATTCAATATAAAATTTGGTTTAGACTTAGTTTTGCCAAAAAGGTTTTAAGCAGATGTTTAATACATCTAAGATATCTGGATGCATTTCTGCTGCTGCCAGAGGAATTGTACCCTAGTGTTTTCTGAAAATTATGGCCTTAATCAAGTTTTCCAAACCCACTGAAAGCTCATCTTTGGTGTATTCTAAGTTGTGGCAGTTTCCGGTGTTCCAAACAATTTTGATTTAGTTGTAATTGTTGGCTCTTTTTTGTTGGCTCTTTTTTAATAACTAACTAATTTTTCTTTACTACACCAAGAAGCATAAAATGAGCGTATTTTCTGTGATTTTCAAATATTAAATTTGAACTTGCTTTGTAATGTCGAGAAAACAAAACAAAAAGGCAGAAGTTGCTATATTGAACTGTGGTGTTTGGTTCTGATGTATTGATTCAAACACATTTAACTGCTCAAAACATACCACACATAAACAGGCACACTGCAGTACTTTAACAACAGGACCTTACTGCCTTGGCGTTATGGAATAAACATTAAATGAGACGGTTTTATCTTCTAAGGTTTATAAAGAAGCATTTTGTTGGTTTGAGGCTTAAATCATAGAATCACAGAATGGTAGGGTTGGAAGGGACCTCAGGAGATCATCTAGTCCAACCCCCCTGCCAGAGCAGGGCCACCTTAAAGCAGGTTGCACAGGAACGCGTCCAGGCGGGTTTTGAATGTCTCCAGAGACGGAGACTCCACCACCTCCCTGGGCAGCCTGTTCCAGTGCTCTGCCACCCTCAAGGTAAAGAAGTTCCTCCTCATGTTTAGGTGGAACTTCCTGTGCTTAAGTTTGTGCCCATTACCTCTTGTCCTGTCACTGGGCACTACCGAAAAGAGCCTGGCCCCATNAATGCTGGTATTTTGAAATTAGTAGAAAGGAAGGAGAATAGGATATGATTTATTGTGGTCTCTCAAGCAGTGTAACTCAGCTTGTTCAGATGCACACAATAGAATGAGATTTTTAGGGCCCAATGTTTAAAGCTGGTGAACACAGACTGAGAGATTTGGGGTTGTTCAGTCTGGAGAGGGTAAGGCTCCGAGGAGACCTTATTGTGGCCTACCAGTATCTGAAGGGAGCCTACAAGAAAGCTGATGAGGGACTTTTTAGGGGGTCGGGTAACGGTAGGACTAGGGGAAATGGATTAAAACTAGAGATGGGTCATTTCAGAATGGACGTTAGGAAGAAGTTCTTCACCATGAGGGTGGTGAGACACTGGCACAGGTTGCTCAGAGAGGTGGTGGAACCCCCATCCCTGGAAGTGTTCAAGGCCAGGTTGGATGGGGCTTTGAGCAACCTGATCTAGTGGGAGGTGTCCCTGCCCAGGGCAGAGGGGTTGGAACTAGGTGATCTTTAAGGTCTCTTCCAACCCTGACAATTCTATGATTGGCTTTAATTTAGTTTGCATCACACTGTGATGTGTCTGACCTGGTTTGAGCCTTCACTTTCTCAAGTTCATTCCTTGGAGGGCAAGTTCTGAAGAAGTCTTTTAATCTTGGAAGGTTTTAAAATGGCATATTGTGTCAGGCAGAGGCAAACCCCATCCATTTCTTGGGCTTGGATTAAAAGAAAGAATTAGAAAAATTTTGCAACTTATTTTTTAGGGGTAACAACCCCTAAAATACAGTTAATGCAGCTAAGGTTAGAAGGACTGTGCGAAGGCATTGAAAATTTCAAGTATTCCTCATGGCACACACTAAAAGTCCTCCTAGCAACTATCACCTGGGAGACCAGTGAAATCCTGAAAAATCCTGAGGTCAGATGTAAGCACCAGGAGACATTCCATTTCGATTAACTGGGCTTTGGACTGAGCAATCCCTTCCCCTCCTCCTTCCTTCCCCCTGCCTCCCCCCCCCATTTTAACATCTTTTAAATGGCTGAAGAACACCATGCTTTAGAATAAAGTAATTCTTCGTTGCTGAAAAAAGTTGTATGGAGGTAGACAGTATTACATAAGGCTGGCATGGGGCTGGTATCGTAAAGATCTCAGACCTCAGAGTAAGCTGTCAGGATACCAAATGGCTGGAAAAAGTAGTTGTGATGGACACACTTAATGCATATTATGCATGAGTCCACAGTCTAACAGCTTGCAGCTTCTTTACTTTCTTTCTGCCACCTCCTGCAGGCACTGCTGCTTTTTCTTTTCTTTTATTTTTTTTTTTGTTAACAATGTGAAATTTTAGGTAACATCTTAACCAGTTTCTGGTTTGAGTGGCATCAAACAAAGTTGTTAGATGCAAAGCTTGGAGATACCCTGAAGGATGTGTTGTTTGTGTTTGTTTTATCCTTAGCTTGTAAATTGGGAGGAAGTATTTCACAATACTCTTATAAATACTAAGTAAAAAAGGATATTGGTAATTCAAAATGTATAATTTGCAAATTCAGGGAGAATTTTTCCATGATTTTTGAAAGGATGACTGCTGGGTCCAAATGCCCTGTTTCTCTAGAAGCACTTCAATAGTGCGTGTGACATCCTTGATGGCACTGCCACTTGTTTTTATTTTCTTACATTGCTGTCATGAAAGAGAGAACCTTTGCGTCTACATCTTCATTCCTCTTAGTTGCCTCCTATTTTTCAAGTTTATTTTGCTGTGTCCAGGGCTTCAACCTATTGCATTTTAAGTTGTCTTAATGTGTATTGCTGGCTTGAGGTTTATCTGTAACTTTTGTCAATTTTGTGCCTGGGCTCTGGGAAAAGGACATTGATGGACATCATGCCCTGGCTCGCTCTCCAGCCAGTCACCATCCTCCACTCACCTGACACATCTTCTGTTTTGTGGCCTTTTTATTGCTGCTTTTAAAGTTGAGAGCAGTAAATAGGCCATCCAGCATTAAGAAGTGGGGATAGCTGTTTGCTGCTATTGATTAACTTACGCATGACCACACTTTTTAATTTGCGTGGATAAACAAAAAACAAAGCAGCCGGGCCAGCAGCTCATTTCTTACATAACGTTTACAAATGAGCCTCTTTGGGCTGCAGCCTGGACTGGTGGCGCTGGCTTGTATTGATGAAACTTAGCGGCCATGGAAGGACGTAGCAGCTATTAGTGTTGCAACTGGCTTCACTGGTCTGTGACCCGATGTGCTCTGTGTAAAACAAACAGGTAGAAAAGTCATTGGGGTTTGCTCTGGAGGCGGAGGGGCATCCTTTAAATTCTGGAATAAATCAGATCTCACTGTAGGAATGGTGGTGAAGTTGCATAGAGGATGGCAGAGGGGGTGAAGGTCTGTGTAGGAACGGGTGACTGCCTGTGCTTTGTTCTTAGAAGGCTGGAATAGATCTGCTTTCCTGGGAATGATGATTTTAAGAAGAAGAAAACAACAAAAGAAAGCAGACTGCTTTCTTAATAGAACAGACTAGATCAAATGTCTAGTGTTTTATCACTTGCTCAGTGTCAGGATAATATGTAACACTACAGAGAAAGAAGTACCTGTTTAAAGAACTATGCCTGGTGATGCCAACAGTAGCAAGGAAAATGCCAAAGGATCAAGTATTTATGGTATTTTCTACTGGAGTGCAAGCTGATACTGCCAAAGCATTCATCTTGCTTTGGTGTTAAAAAAGAAATCAAAATAGTTAAGAACTGTCATGGTTAACAAGGGACTTCTTAGTTTTGAAATAGCAAACTGTCCCTAATGTTTTAAGTTTTGCCTTAAAACTTATAGTTCTCTGGCTTTCAGATGCCACTGACATCATCCTAGTTGTGTTAGGTGATATCCCGAGCTGCCTTTATGCTGATATTAGTTTCAGCTTAGAACAAGGCTGAAACTTCTCACTGAAGTTAATGATACTCTTACACATACATCACCTTAATTCAAGTGTAGTAAAGGACTGGAAAGTTTTCAGGGAAAGGATTGATTTTGTTAAAATGTTTTCAGTAATGAACTTTTGTACTATTTGAAAAAACAAATTGATTTGACCTTAAATTTTTATTTATGTAAAACAGAAAAAAAAAATCTGACTTTTCAATACATTTTATGTAATTTGCAGAGATTTGGGGGGGTTGTTTTAAGGGGGTGGACTGTTTCGTTCATCTTGGATATTCATAGTAGAATTGCAAAGCACAAGAGCAGAAAATATCTTCTTATGAGACTTCTCTAAGTGCCTGTAATACACCTTTAATAATGATATCCCTGCTTATTCTAGACAAATAAATATCATGACATTTGCTCAGAAATACATCCTGTACCATTTAATATATTAGCTTAATATTTCATGATCATTACAAGAATTCAGAATTGCGTAAGAATATGCAGTTTGCTGTCAACAATAGGAGGAAATGCTTGTGACTTAAGAGACATGTTTTATTTTTACTGATAGTGGTGGTGGAAGTATGTTCTGCAAGATGACAGTGTTCTCATAGAATATAGGGAAATAAATCTTTCATTTCACTAGTTTGCTCATAAGCCATCAGTTTGTTGACTGGGGTTGTAAGATTCAGGGAGTCTCAAGATGGAAAGAATTGGATTGGTTCGTTATCTTCACCTTTTACGTATTTGATTCTTTACTGCCTTGCTTCTTAATGGTGAGAACACGGTAATTCTGCACTTAAAAAGGACTGGACTGGCAGCATCATCTTATTGGATCATTTATAAACATTATAAATTACTTAACTGAATTAATTACATAAATGATTTATAAGTGCACATTCTGATGGCAGCAGGGATGCTTTTGACTTTGGAAGATTGTTTCTGTCAGGACATAGAAGCCGTAATCTCAAGCACTTTTCTTCACATGGGCTTACCCTGGAATCTTGCTAGTCAGTTACCTCCATGTGTATTTATAGCAGACTTTAGATTGTATGTAATTTTGCTTGCCTCAGATGATATTGTAGGATGCAGTGCCTGCCACAGAATGCACATCCCGAAAAACTTTGCTGTAGCTAGTACCTTGATTGCTGGGTGGGCGGCAGCCCGCCGGTGCCTTCCTGGCATCTCCAGCTACGCCCTGTCTGGGAAGCAGACCTTGAACCCTCCTGTTTTGGAGAGGAAGTGTGCAACTCTCCCACTCTTAGGTGGTACCCTGAGTTTCAGTCCTCCCAACATAGGTTGTGGTTTCCTTGACAGGCCTGATTTATTCCCTAGACCGTGTAATTTTGTTCTTTTTGGAGCACAGACACGCTGGTTTTAGAACAAAACCCATAGAAAAGAAGCTTTAGCTTTGAAAACAGTGAAGTGGTTTAAATGCAGTGCATGATTACTAAATGTTTAGCCAACATTAGATGAGCTCAGATCTTTCTTTGGAGCTTCCCTCTTTATTCCCTTGTTTCTGGGAGCGCTGGCTCTTTGGGGAACCCCTGGCAACTCATACAGCTTTTGCGGCAAAGGTGCTGTTTATCCTGTCGGGTAAGTCTTTGGTCTGGTCCTGCCAGCTCTTGCAAAGCAAGATTTGCACCTAACTGGAGACAGAGGAAATCAATTCCTTGAAGCTAACAGCTTGGCCCATTGTATATCAGGAGTACGCTTAAATGTTCTTATCTGGGAACCCATTGTGTTGCTTCCGTGTTTGCTCTTCCCACAGCCCTATTGAATTTCAGCATTAAGACATACAATAAGTGCTCTATTAGACAATGCTGAGTTATGGAGTCTCAGCAACCGGCTTACGCTGCAGTGCCTTAACTATTTTTTTGCATAGCAGCTTCCTTAGTATTCATAGCTTTATTGTGTATCACTTCTGTGTCACAGCTTATATCATCCATCTTTTAAATCATGGCTGATACACTGATGCTTGTTACTGCAGGGACAGAATATGGACCTTTCATGGCATTTCTAATAAATGTGCTGGAGCACTCAGACAACACAATGTGTTTTTCTTTATAGATACTTTGCAAAATATGTGATACTCTGTCTTCAAAAAAGCAAAGTGTGATCTCTGTGCATCTACTGGATTTTTTTAAAGACATATGTCTAAGGGTAAACTGCTTCCATCATCTCCGATGAAATGTACATTAGTAGCCATTAAAATAAGCCACTCAGAACAAAAGCTAAAGCACTTGCAGCTAGAACAGAATGTGACAAAATACCAGTGAAATGTATGATATGTTAATGGTAAGTAGGGAAGAATTTAATGAGGCACTTGCCCGCTTTGAGTTGAACTACTGTTGACTCCAAAATGACAAATAATGAGTGGGCTACAAGTTAAAAAGAAAAAAAAAAAGTGGGCTGCGATACAAGAGGAAAAGGGGTGAAGGAGTTCATACATTGTGAGAGTTACTACAGCACTGATGGAAGATCCCAGTTTGATCCAGACCATGGCTGGAAGCAGACATCATGTTGTGGTTAAGTCTGTTGTATCAGATCTCTGCAGATCTGGATTCCTTTCTTGGCTTTTCTGCATGACTTGAACAAGAATCTCTGATTCATTTAGATCTGCTTCCACAACGTAAAGCAGAAATGGCACTTTCTTTGTCATCTTGCTGGTGGTAAACTTTGGGACAGTGTTGTGTGTTATGCTGTATTTGCACATCATTTAGTGCAGTGGGCTTCCTGAGAGCTTTTATGCTTAAGAAATAAAATAATTTTATCTACTTCAATTGTTAAACAGTGCATATCTTCAAAAAATTAAGATGACAGCTACCTATTTTTAGACCATGGAAATAAACTTAATACACTTAGCTTTCTTACTGATTTAAATATGCACTTGATATTGAAGAACTTTAACCTTGAATAAAAATACCCCGGCAAATCTTTTACACTCAAAACCTCCTTTGAAAGAAAAAGAGTTTGTAGTCCTCTAATGTGGAAAGAGTTAGGCTATTAAATGATATTCACAGATCTCATTAAAAAAATAAAAGTCAAGATGCTGTCGGTGTCAGTGCACTCCCCGAGTGCTCCCATCAAAGATGTCTTTTGCAGGGGGCACTGACAATTCATGTGAGCTATCTTTTTTTCCAATTGACACAACTGGGCAAAACCTTCAGTCTAGTTACAAAACACGGTAGATATCTTCCAAGGGATTCCAATGAAATCAAGCTTCTTGTGTAAGTATTAGCATCCTCTAGAAAAGCCTCTCGCTGATTCACATCAAGAAAGCCCAGTTCTTCTTGTCTGTAATTTAATAAATGAGATACCAAGCTGGTGTGTTGTACAGTACAACAGAAGTCTCGTACCTTCTTCATGAGGTCACTGTGGTATATTCTTTTCTACCCACTCAGAGTCAAGCCAGGAGCATGGTGCAGGCTGGATTAGCTGTTCTGATGGAAGCAACCAGCTCTGCCTCCGTCATGTAACAGGAATGAAGGCAGCTCTCGTGTATCATTGCCTTTCACAGAATATCCTGAGTTGGAAGGGACCTGTAAGGATCACCGAGTCTAACTCCTGACTCCACACAGGGCAACCTAAAAGTTAAACCATGTATAAGTGTATTGTCTAAATGCTTCTTGACCACCGACAGGCCTGAGGCCATGACCACTTCCTTGGGGAGCTTGTGACAGTGCTTGACCACCCTCTCAGTGAAGAACTTATTCCTGATATTCAGCCTGAACTTCCCTGATGTCCTGATGATACAGAAGAGAAAAGAAGCACAGTTGCCTTGGGGAAGAAGGTGATGAGGAGCACATTTCCATGAAAGCTACCTGTAACTGCAGGAGACTCAGGAAAAATGCAGGTGGGAGACAGCTACACAAATTACTCTGATGGCAACAGGCTGTTTATGCCTAAACTCCCTCCTGAAGCTCTCCATCCCTGAGCAGGGAGAAGGTCTGGATTTAATGGCAGAAGCATGTACTTATGCCCTGAGTCATGTGTGCCCTTTAACTCCAGTGCTCACAGTGAGTGATCTGTAGCACGGATGAAGGTGACATGTTCTGCAGACACGTGAGTGACTGCATTTGCTGTAAGGTGGAGGCCACCATGTTTCACCCTTTTCTGCTGTTAAAGGCCCACCACAGCAGGAGGATTGGGAATTACTATGCTGTCTACCTAACACCATACTTCAATAAAGCTTCTGTGATGGGCTTCATGAATCTCCAGTTATAGCTGAACCCTTTGAAATATGTTAGGCATTTCCTGTGCAGTATCAGCTCCTACCTGGTAAAAATCATAGTGACATCTAGAAGCTATTTGAGTCTGTTTCCTTTTCCAGTTTTAATATCTCTGATGGTATTCAATAGCTGTCCCTAAGGTGTCTGTGGCTATGCTGCTTCCTGCACCTGAGATGGTAACCACAGGAACAGGGCTGTTGTTTATATGAATTTTTTTTGAAGTTGCTGTTGACATGACAAATTTAAACAGTTCAGCTTGCACTTATTAGAGGTTGAATGTTCAAGTGTAAGTGTATTCTGTATTTTAGCAGGTTTCAAAGAGCATACTGTTGGTTCACAAGAACTTTTGCATTCACATCTATGGATACTCAATCTCCTTTCTTGTTACTTTTTACTAGGAAAAAGAAAGGCAATGACAATTGTAGTGTTGATGGCCAGAGGCAAGAGCTAGTTCTGGGTGATAGTAGAC
This sequence comes from Rhinoptilus africanus, assembly GCA_013400135.1. Taxonomy (NCBI): domain Eukaryota; kingdom Metazoa; phylum Chordata; class Aves; order Charadriiformes; family Glareolidae; genus Rhinoptilus; species Rhinoptilus africanus. The sequence continues at coordinate 766,043 of VXBO01002043.1, forward strand.
CTTGTGTAAGTTAAACTTATGTCTCTACAAGGCTTGAAGGTGAAGAACCACAAGTGAGGACTCTTCAACAGTCATCAGTAGAACTTACTTTGGTTTAATTGATGCAAAACTGGATCTTAAGTGAACAGCGTTCTCTTCATTCTTATATGTTTATCTTGGCTTTATTTATTGTTTTGTTTTATTTTATTGTTTTCTAAACTTAAAACTTTCACTAATAATAATTTATAGGGCTGTTATTTCTTTAAAAAAAAGCATCAAAACACAGCGAGAACTGTAACCACCCTTGAAATATTGATGAAATTGTGCAGTGGATTTGTACTGAACTATCAGTGGTGCCTTTTGCAAGACTGTGTTGTGTCTCTGTTTTGCTTGTCTTGGATCTTACAAGAGTTTCTGCATACATGAAAACAGAGCGGCTTAGGTGATCTATCCAAGATTAACTAAATCCCAATGCATGGAAAAGTTCCTCTTCCTGAAGGTAAACTTCCAAGGAAAGAAACCCTTACTTTTTTAATTATTCCTGTTTTATTTACTTGACTTTTTCTATGAAAATGTAAACACAGTGCTGCCTGGGCGCTTTTGCTGTCATTGCATTGTATTGACACATGGTTCTGTTAAAACCCAAATATTCCGGTTTGCAGTCTGGAGCACCCTCTTCTTGCACTGGAATTGAGGAGCATGGTCTTCTCATTTTTGTCGGGGTCAGGCTTTTCTGAGTCATTGACTGTCTGAAGAGCGAGCTGGTGTTTCGCTGTAAGTGCCTGTAGTCCTTCTGGTGCCAATATGACTGCTTGTGTTGTTCATGCTGGAAATGTATGACTCTTCACAGGGTCGTGGCTGTGTAAGAAATTTTTATATTACGCATGAAAGTTTTTGTGGTGGTAACTGCCAGCGGGTTTTGGTGACACTACTGCTGCGAGCATGAGAAATAAATTATGGTTTAGAAGGTGTGCATCACTTCAGAGTTAAAGTTCATGCTTGCTTTTCTGACTTTCTCAATATATTGGGATATTACTAACACAGTTATGCTGACATTTTGAGAAGCTGTCTTAAAATTTTGAGTTCTTAAATATGCAAAGCTACCCATCTACATTCCAATTTACCTCTTTTCCGGCCTGTTCCCATTTCCCTCTGAAAAGCCGCAGAAGATTATTTTTTTCTCTCTCAGTATAAGAGCAATGTGCTTCATTTATCCTTCAGATTTTTAACATGTTTTCCAAAGGAAGCATGTACCGTGAGATCCTGCTGTGTCCGTCTGCCCGGCTGCCTGCCCTTCCTCTCTCCAGCCCCTTTTGAACTGCTGGGCAGGTTTCAGCCCCATGGGCCAGGGGGTCGCCAGTCTGAGAGACAGGATGCTCCTGCGAGCTTTCACAATATGCATAGCTGTCTGTAGGAGGGAGTTCTTATTCCCATTCCAGCTGAGGGATGTGCTAATTAGCTCATCTTTCATTAGCTATCAGGAGACAGAAGCAAACAGGTTTCATCGCTTCTGCTTTTATTTTTTCCTTTCCTCTGCCCTTGTCTATGCTTTTCACCACTCGCTTCCCCTCTCCGAACAATGCTGCTCTCTTGGGAGATCCTGTTGTTTGTCATCCTGTTATTTTGACCAATACTCTTGTCTTTGCTCCACAGCTGCTTATCTTTTGAACTTTGCTTGCCTAAAAAATTATTGGAGATGCTGCAGGGAGGCCAGCTGGTAGTCACAAAAGCCATCGGAGCTGCGAGGTCTGTCAGGAAACAGGAAACCCAAGTTGAACGGGGGGGGCTTTCTCTACTGCAAGGCTGTGACCAGTGGAAAGTCTAATCCTGCCATCCTTTGCTCAAGTGACTGATCCTAGTTTGTGTGCTCAGGCTCTGGGAAGTCAGCAAAGGCTATCCATGTGTGTAAGGAGTTGCTGGACCGAGTCCTTCTTTTGAGAGCCAGCTAAATTGTTTCTTGCCTTTGAAATTGGTGCCAGCAGAAGCAGTCTGCGTGTGCTGAAAAACTGATGCACTTCAGTGAGTTAATCACTTGAATGTTCAACAAATGGCTAAGTGGTAAACTTTAAGCAGATTATGTTTCACTGAATTGTTTTCCCTGTTTGTTTTTTAAAATGTCAAATATATCACAATGTAATTTATGAAGACGTGCCTTCGAGTCAAACCACGAACACTTATAGGGACACTTGTTTCAGACAACATATGGCACAACCTATGAATTATGCACAGCCGACATACGGAGAATGGAGACAGCCTAAGGAAATGATTAGACCTGTTATCGTAGCAGTGACTGTACATTATTTTCACTTGACTGGAAAAAATGCAATTTTACTCTAGATTGGGGCCAAGATTGTTGCTTCCAGGTGCCATATATTAGCAATGCATATGAATATTTAATGATTCCTGGGAAATGTGGTGGTTTAGTTTTGTCTACAACATTAGTTCATTGAAAAGCTAGTTCTTTTCTGTGCTGAACCCTGTGTTTCTGATGTAGCTGTTACAGCTGTTACATTGCAAGAGTAGCAACATAAAAATAGATCTCAATTTTTCTAAGTGTATTATTGTAAAACATAAGTTACACACCAGCAAATATCACACTCCAGATGAGCGGCTTTCAGCAAGTTTGCATTTACCAATTCCTGCTTTTCTTGATCTGAAAAGTAGATTTTATGTTTTTACACTCAGGTTAATTGCATTGTTCCACCAACAGGATTTGCTCATCCTCCAGCAGAAACACTATTAGTAAAATGCTGATAATGCAGAGTTTGGACTCTTGTGGGGTGAAAGGCCCAAGGGTTTTTAATTAAAATCCTGGCTCTGCTTCTCAGGGTTGTCAGATGTCTTCCGTAGCATTTACTTCCTGGAAAAAGACCTAAAATTGGCTTGTTCCACTGCAGCCTAGCACACGGCACTTCCCTGCAACCGTACAAGTGCCTGCAGGCAAGTAGGCACCCATTTTGACATTTGAGCTGGTTGTATCAGCCAGTGTAGGGTGGCCTTGCTGCTCCCAAAACTTCTGCTACAGTTAAAAAAGAAATCTGGAGGGGACATTTTAAGTTTAGGTGGTTCCAACATGCATTGCAGAAGTGAAAAGCTTCTGGAAGTTCATCTGTGTAATGCAAGTATTGCAAAACCGAAGAACCAGAAGTCATAGGAAAGAATGAGCTTTTTTGCACCTCAGGATCTCCAGCCAGACCTGTGTACGCTGGGAACCTGACAGAAGCTTAAGCACCATACAGCTGCTCTCAAGCCTATCTGAAAAGCACTTGTACCATCCATTATCTCTTCTTTTCTGATAGGGTTAGCTGTTTAATTACAGAATCACAGAATCATAGGGCTGGAAGGGACCTCTGCAGATCATCTAGTCCAACCCCCCTGCCAGAGCAGGGCCACCTTAGAGCAGGTTGCACAGGAACGCGTCCAGGCGGGTTTTGAATGTCTCCAGAGACGGAGACTCCACCACCTCCCTGGGCAGCCTGTTCCAGTGCTCTGCCACCCTCAAGGTAAAGAAGTTCCTCCTCATGTTTAGGTGGAACTTCCTGTGCTTAAGTTTGTGCCCATTCCCCCTTGTCCTATCACTGGGCACGACTGAAAAGAGCCTGGCCCCATCCTCCTGACACCCACCCTTCCTTCCATGACAGCATTCCAGTCATGTGAGCTGTCCCACCACATCTCAGTAATTGCAATGAGATCGTGGCCCTGCGATCGTGCACAGATCTCCAGCTCCTCCTGCTTATTCTTGCCAGCTGATTGATAGTTAAATAGGGGTTCTTCAGCTTCTTGATTAGATTGGTTTCCCCTCATACTTTCTCCTAGCTAGCCTCCTAGGAAGTGCTGTGTGCCGATAATGAGCTAAATCAGAATGCTTACTCCACAGTAACTGTCTTACTTCTGCCACTGTCACTTTCAGCACCCTATATATTAGGTATGTGAAAGTATGTTGGCTAAAGATATTGAAGCATCTGGTTTTTACACACTGTAAATCCATAAAACTGCTATGCTTCTGAACTGCTAATAATGCTTTCCTAAAGTCATCTGTCAGAGCGTTATATAATAGCTTTCACCATAGAGAATTCACAGATGCTTCACAACATTTATATGCAAAAATTTATGGAAAAGCTTTTACCTTTTCTGCTGAGGGAGAAGAGGAAAGGGAGGAAATGTCTCAGTCAAGTGATGAACAACATTACTAGTTTCGGAAGGGGAAATTTATAGGTAAACCTTCGTGTCCTTGTGTCTAGGCTGTATGGTGAAAGGTATTTATCTGATTGATTCTCTGTCTGGAAATCCAGGGCAGCTTCCTTTAAGAGAAGCTGGAGTGAACGTGGCTCTTCTCTTACTGAAATTATCAAGATTTAGAGCACTGCTGCCATGCAGGTTAAGGCATGTGTGTGCCCATAATGATGTGCAAAACTAAGAGATTTGGATATCACATATGCAGCTGTAGATGACGTAACTCTTAAAAGAAATGGAATTTATTCAGCTTGATGCATCTAAAAATTGAGATCAGGGCTTCATCCTAGTTTTACTACAAAGGAGTTGGGAATTCTGGATATTTTCTCTTTCTTGTTCATCATATCAGCATCTGTAGAAATGGATACCCATGCTGCTGGAAGATCAGCCAATTCTGCCTTGTAGTATATTGAACAAGGTCCTTGTACAGTTGGTCAAACTTTAACATAAAATTTGAAAGATTTAAAACCACAAATATTTAGATAATGTCTATTAAAAAGCACAGAATGAATCAGCCTTCTCCTGTGTTAGGTTTAGTAAGGTCAAGATTTTCTACAAGAAAATGCATTCCAATGTCTTTTCAACCACCTTGGCTTTTATCTGTTGCTCTGACACTCCTGCGGAGCTATGACTGGCCTTCAGTTGTGGATCTCTTGAAAAAAAAAATAACATTTTCTAAAATAGAGTTGTGTTTCTGTGGTAATTTCTCTTATTAGCTGCCCTGATCATTGAAAACATACAGATGAGTTTTAGGATGTAAAGATGCAATGGACTTGAAAGTAAGTGGACAGGAAGCTTATTTGTCCAACGGCGCTGTTATTAAGAGACACAATGAGCTAGGAGCCAACCCTGCAGCTCTGCTGCCTGCTACAGCGCAAGTCACCAGGCAGGCTTGTAATCAGAAAAATGTCCCTTTACTTTTGAAGGAAATATGGTTTTCCTTTTGGGGAAGCAGTGGTAGTGTCGTCCTACATTTTACAGTCACTTTTGAATTGAGAGTCGCAAAAGCCTTGATTTCTTCGTGTCTGAGGATTTGAACTTTAACTTAGGAAGTCTCCAAAATACTTTCTTCACTCTGTAAAATAGAGTCACTGGGCTGAGTTTCTTCAAACAAGTTGAAAAGTTTCATGAGGACAGTTTAATAATAAATTTTATTTGTAAACCAGAATTGGCTTCAGCTGCTGGTTTTCATCTCATTAATATGAGATTTTCCAGATCAGATAGCATTTTTCAGACAGGAAGGAGAAAACGGTAAAGCAACTTCTTACTATTCAAAAGCACCATTTAAATTTCTAGAGTTAGGATTTTAGACTTGCAGCCAAGATAATACAGAATAGCTACAACTTCATTTTGAAGCCTTCAAAGATGAGTGAAGTTACAAATTACGAGCAAATCGTACTCTATATGTAGATTGGTTGAAATGTTGCCAGACAGTTTAAAGCAGCTTTTCATACTTCAGATATTTTTACATGATTATGGTCTAGTTGTGTCATTCCTTTTTTTTTTTCCTTTTTCTTTCTTTCGTGTTCTTGCCTTCTGTAATGGAACCTCTTGCACTCTCCTCAACAGTAGCACTTATTTCCTCTTGTAGCCTCAGCTGCTGGAAGTAGATGTAGACAGCTGTGGGGCTCTCCTGCTTTTAAACTTGGACAATAAACTGCTTGTGACTACACAGATGTTTGGTTTGCCTGCTGAAAGTGGCATTGCACACAATTTCCTCTCTTCATCCTGCAGATGTCTGCATATTTGAATTGTAGAAATGGGCTTCTTGACACCTAGAACAAAATGTTTTCCTTAGGAAGCAGGAGGAAGTTATTAGTATGCAAACCTGCAGCAGAGCTTTCGAATGAGCTATTTCAAAAGTCCTAGTATGCGGGTAAATGTGTCTTATTCTCTCTGTACACAAATTGTTCGCTCCTCCTGGATTTCCTTTATCATCAATGCCAGGCATTGTGTCTGTCAGTGTGCTGCAGGGTCAAGCCCGTCACCAGCAGGAGGAGGCGATTTTGGTGTCAGAAATCTGCTCTCACTCACAGCTCTTTGTTTCCTTCAGTTCTGTGCTCGTTTCCTCTGGTGGGACCTCAGACAAGTCCCCCTGCCCATGCCCATCTGAGTTCCCCAGGCACTGCACCGGCATACCGATAGCTGCCTCACTTTATACGGTGCTTTGATAAAGACAGTGTGGTAGTTCACTGCAGTATTAACTGCATGTTGTTTTAATGAGGGCTGCCTCTGTGAGTCGTGGCAGATGAGCACCTGTAGCTTGGAGGCTCATGTTAACTGCAGGAGACTAGAATACAGCCATGACGGGGGAGAGCATCTGAGGGAGGAGAATTGATTTCCCACTCTGACAGTGAGAAGTATGATAATCTCTTTAGCTGTTACATCCCTTGTGCCCCACTTCATTAAGGTCAGGAGAAGGAAAGAAGATACTCTGATCATCTCAACACCTTTCCTCCCCTACTGCAGTGTGTATGGAGTGGCAACAACACTCTTTCTTAGCATATGATAGCAGCAAGAGGAGAGAGACCCTGTCATCTTTTTTTTTACTCCCCGGCAGCAGGCAATCAGGAAGAGATGAGATGTATAAGCCTTCTCCCACACTCTCTCCATCCTCAGTAGCCCGAGAAAGCAGAGTAGGAAAAAATAAGGGGGAAGGAGGTGTAAGGTGTAAGAGACTGAAAATGAGCTTTCAAGAAAGATAGACAACTGCATCTTTGGAGCACACAGAAAGGAGAGGACATGAGGGATAGGAAGAATAATACTGAGATGGGAATAGCATCCGTGGCACATGTCTTTGTGGAACCGGGCTGCTCTGAGCTGGCATCCATCACACTCTGCTTTGAGGACCACCAGCTGGTCCACAGTCTGTCTCCCATGGCAGACACCTGGGAACATAGAATCATAGGGTTGGAAGGGACCTCTGGAGATCATCTAGTCCAACCCCCNTTGATGCACCCCAGGATGCCATTGGCCTTCTTGGCCACAAGGGCACATTGCTGGCTCATGGTCATCCTGTTATCCACCAGGACTCCCAGGTCCCTTTCCCCAGAGCTGCTCTCCAGCAGGTCAGCCCCCAACCTGTCCTGGTGCAGGGGGTTATTCCTCCCCAGGGGCAGCACCCTACACTTGCCCTTATTGAATTTCATAAGGTTCTCCTCTGCCCAACTCTCCAGCCTGTCCAGATCTCTCTGGATGGCGGCACAGCCTTCCGGGGTGTCAGCCACCCCTCCCAGCTTTGTGTCGTCAGCAAACTTGCTGAGGGTGCACTCTATCCCCTCATCCAGGTCGTTGATGAATATATTGAAGAGCACTGGGCCCAGTACTGACCCCTGGAGAGCACCGCTCATCACTGATCTCCAACTAGACTCTGCGCCCCTAATCACAACCCTCTGAGCTCTGTCTTGCAACCAGTTTTCTATCCACCTTACTGTCCATTCATCTAACCCACTCTTCCTAAGCTTCCCTATGAGGTTGCTGCAACAGTGAATCCTTGGGGGAAAAAGTTATAGGGGGAAATGCTTTTAATTCCCTTGGGTTTTGATGCCTGTGTGTTTCACATATAGTTAGTTTTTCTTCTTTCTCCTGTAGCATTGATTCTCTGGAGCTTTTTCATTTTTTGTTGGGAAGGATGTTTTTAACATGTGAGCAAAAAACTCTCAAAACAATAAAGTTAAAGTCACGGGTCTTAGCCTCAGTGACTGAAGTTGGTGGTATGCCTTTAAGATTGGGAAAGATAAGGGAAATCAAACCAGGCTAGTTGAGCTCTTCAGAGAGGCAGTTTTGGAAAGATTATTGCCCTCTTAGAGCTTCTCATTCTGCCATAGTTATGGGCTTGTCATAATTGTGGTTTTCTAGCTATCATCTTACACCTGGAAAGCATTAACACAGGATTCAGTTCCTCGTAGAATTCCCTCAAATGCATTTGTTTGTGGAAGTAAGTTATCTTTTGCATTTGATGTGACATTTACAATATTTATAATTCCTTCCTCCTGAGACAAATCCTTGTTTTGTTCTTGTGAATAGTTTTTTTGCCATAGTATTTCCTTTCTGCTATATTTGCTTTATAGTTTTAAGTCCCTTTGAACAAAGAGATATTTGTTTTTGTCCCTTATTTAATTGTCATAACTGTACTCTTTCCTGATTCATATGTTTGTAGGCGTTCATAACTTCTTTTGTGTTAGTTTTCCAACATCTGGACTTGGAGGTCTTTATTAAGTGTCTCTGATCTATAATATGTGCTGGATATCATCTTCCATGGAGCTCTTTGCATCAGCAGTTGCCTTGAGACATCAAATATATTGCATCCTATCTTCCTAACAGAACAAAAATGAGTTGGAAAGATCAGTAGCAATAAGGGAAGTGTTGCTGTAGTTACAAAAGGTATCCCACTGTTGCAGGAGAGGTGGACTCATGTCACGCTGCTGTGGCACACAGCAAGGAGGCATGTTTCTACTCCTTCAGAAAAGAGCAGTATGTGTCCCTGTCTAGCATATGTGTATTGGCCAGCTGGTGGCCTGGCCAAGCTCCTGCTTGGCAAATCTGTCCCTCTTGGGCATTGATGCACAGGCTAATGTTGTATCCAGCCCTTCACAAAAGGGAGAAGTCCTGAGCAATGCCATGGATCAATGTCCTGCCTCTCTGGGACTGGCTGTTTTAGACAGCCAACTCCTGTCATGGCAGTCTTTTCTTCCTCCCAATAAAAATAACCAGACCTACCGGATAAGGTATTTCCTTTTCCTCACAAGTGAATAACATCCTGACACCTTCATGCCTCGGGCTTAATGCACACATGAAGAAGCAATTATATGACAGACCGTTTCCTCCCCAGCTTCCTCCATGATTCAATTACTTCACATTCCCATGTACTCTCAGCACTGGTTGACCTATCCCCATCACAGGTGTCCAGGACCTTTGGGACCAGGAACCTGCACAAAGAGGGTGGAGGAGGTATTCAATCTGGGGCGTGTACTCCTGGACTCCTTTTGTAGTTGACTAAATGAGGTATAATTAGGTTCTTGAACATAGGTACCAGTATATCTTAGATCTAACACGGGAACTTTCCCTCCTGAGGCAGAGCATACTGTGGATTGCTGCTCTGTACCACTGCAAACCCAGTAGTGAGGTGGACGTGCTAAATGATGGTCTGATCCGCAAAACCAAAAGGAAATTCTTCCACAGGAAACGAGGTGGAATATGTGGTTGTGTCTGCTGCAGGCTTTAGACGAGAGAGTCATTTATCAAGGGGGAAGCTGTATCATCCTTCTTGTTAATGCTTTACACATGCATTTTTACTCAAGTGCTTGACAATATCCATTGTACTTTATGGCTGACAGTAATAGAAATCACCCCCATGCTGTAGGATTTGGACTGGAAGATAGCTAGCTCTTAGCATTAGTGCCATTACTTTTGCCAAGGCATTGGAGCATCATTTTTAGGGAAATGCATCCTTGCGAGTACTTCACCAGGGTGCCTAATGCACAGCTGACTGGTAGATGGCTCCTGTGCCAGGCTCAGCGGGAAATGGTAGAGCACGCGATCAGATGACAGTGTATCACGCAGGGCAAAGGGGCTTTTTTTGACCCTTTTTTTCTGACGCATGTGACCTCATGTCTGAATAATTTAAGTGAATTTTTGTCCATGTACTGCTGCACCTGTGTGCAATGGTTTTTCTGCCCCTCCCTGACTCACTGGCATGGGGGGCTGCCGTTTGCCGTTTCAGGTGCTATAGATCTGTTTGCCAATGCAAAAACCGAATTATACGGAGACTAGCGGTTTATAGTCATCAGATCTTTATGGAAAGGGGCTGGTTTCTCTGGGTTCCCCCTGTCAGCGAGAGAGAGAGAGAGAGAGGAGCAGCTCCCCCAGCAAGCAGACCGGAGCATGTGGCGCTTGGCTGCTGCTCTGAACTGGTGGCTGAAAGAGAAGCAGGGAGGAAGATGAGCTCTCCTAGGCCAATAATGCAGCCCTATTATAAGGGCACTGGTGCGGATTCTATTCCCTTGCTCACTTTTTTTTAGTTTTTCTGGTTGGATTCAGGCCTTGGTCTGACAGATCATGCAGCCACAGGCGTCTCATCTCTGGAGGGACTAGAAGGAATGTGGGGGTTGAGGGACCAGAGGGAAGGTAGGACCATAGGTTTCCTCAGCAGCCCACAGCTAATGAGCTAACGGAGATCAGCTGAAGCTGCAGTCCCTCTGAACTTCAGGTGCCATGACCAGTCTGGTTTGCAATAGCTGCCTTAGCCCCCGTCATAAGTTATTGCCTTCTGCTTCCTCTCACACTGGCAGCAGTGTGGTTTGAGGGAGAGCTGATATGAAGGATAATCTTTTTTTTACCTCGTTAATTTTAAAGCAAGATCAACACCCTAAGCAGGCATAACACATGTTAGCGCAGATGCGCTGCTCTAGATCCAGCTTAGGTCAGCTTAAGTTGCAGCTGGGCAGTGTGCAAAGGGAAGAGTCAGGTGGAGATAATGGCTTAACAGCAAGTGCAAAGACGGGCAATAAGGTTCCCCCTATCTCATAACACCAAATTTGATATAATGTTATTAACAATTCTGCTTTTGATTGTACCTGTGGTAGATAGGATGGCTCCTGGGTTTTTTTTCTGCTGGATTTCCTTTTTCCTCAAAGAATCGCTTAGGTCTTGCTTTCAGAACATAAAGATGGACTCAACCTCCCTCTCCGTTGCTTTGTTTGACTGTCAGAGCTTGGGTTTGCTTCCTTGCTGTCTGAGGTCAGTTGGATTTTAGGCAGTGATAAGTGGCCCATGGTGGAGAATGCATGGCCAAATACAGTCCTGTCAAACTGAAGTTTTTGCTTTCATTCACAATTCCTAGACAGCTTCATCTTGAGATAATATTACCTCATTTAAAAGTGCTTTTTTTTAAAAAAAAAAAAAAAACAGCATGAAAGTAGGTGATAGCCTGCTTTAAGTTCTTTGTAGCAATCCAACTTTGTACTGATATTCCCTTCCTATATTGAAAAGCACCAAACAACACACTTGCTCTTTTTTTTGGCTTTTTTTTAGAGAACTTTAAAAATTGAGGGTACAAAAAATTCTTGAAAAGGATGAATAATTTTCAGGGCCACTGCAAATTCAGTCACAGAAGAAGGTGAAATACCTTCTCCTTGTATCACACAAGAATTTAGTGAAAGCTGAGAATAAAATCCCTGTTTCCCAGGTGTTATTGTTTGTACCATCTTCACCTCCACCAGGCAGCTCCTGTCTTGTCTGCATGGGTTCTGGCATGGGATTCTTACTGCCGTACGAAAACCACATTTTTCCTGTATGTGCAGTGCTTGTCAAACAGTGGTTTGAGATTTAGATGGACATGTCTGATAGAAAGGTCACCATTATGTGACGCACAAGAGAAGCACAACTGCGCATCCATTCATTTGATCAATAGAGCTGCTGTTGTGAGCTGTAAATGGCTTCCTTGACCAATCTTAACAAAAGATGTTTCGTATCGAAGATACTCTATTGTTTTGTACGGCTTTCTGAGATGACTTTTACTATATTTTTTTCTTAAGTAGCACATCACTATTTAGATGTTTATGTCTACAGGCTTTACTAAGGAATGACCTTAACATTGCCAAACCTTGTTCTGTATTTTTGCAGAGGAGTTTTTGAAATGAATGATTAAATATCTCCTCATGAATTCATCAAGTAGAATTTTCTGTCCTCTTCTGCTCTTCCAAATGTTTCTCTTATAAACTGCCTGCAATGGAGCAAATGATTCCACTCCTCCAAATTTATTTTTTGAAAACCCCAAAACATATGCGGAATACAGAGGGAGCATGTGCCTGATAAGTAAAACATCTTGGTAAATAGAGAGACACATCCTGCAAATCAGTGTGTTTTATATGTCTGTCTGGTGCCTGTGCAAAAAGATAATGAAAGGATTTCCTTTTGTCCCCGAGCACTTAAGGTTCTTGCTGTCCCTCCCTCCCTGCATTTAGAGAGCATCAACAGAGGCTCTTGAGCGATGGCAGGTGTTGGGATGTCCTTCTAGGGCAGGGGGAATACAGGGAAGGCATTCAAAACCCCATTTCCAAAAGACCTGCAACTGATACCCAAGGTAGTTTTGGATTCATTTGGTTGGAAGCACCATACCAAAGTGGAGATCTGAGGAAGGACATAGGTGGTGGTGAATCCAGCCCACAGCAGAGACAGAGATTTGGCATTATACAAGCAGCAGCCAGACAGACAGCATGTTCTCTTGCATAGCTATGATGTGAACGAGTGCAGGTTTCTAATAAGACCCAGTGTCTGAGGCATGCCACGGCGCTGAGCTGACAGAGTATGTGCTGAGGGACAAGGAACAAGGACAGTGCTTTTTCTTATTGTATTTCGACGAGCAAATGCATAGATCGCAGGTGCAAATTGGAAAAAGTCTGAGAATGCTGACAGGTTTGTCAGGTATTCCCCTGCCAGATGCGGCCTCTGCAAGCTTGCTGCTTCTCCTGGATCTGCTGTTGTTATGTCACTGAAAACTTTCATTTCTTCCCTCAAGTTTCCTTCGGTGGCAGTTGTTTAGTTCCCTTTTACTTGGAGATTTGAAGTATAAAATTTCTATCTAAATCATACTGACTAATGACATTAAAAAAAAAAAATGAGAATTTCCCTCCTGCAAGAAATGGGAATGTTTTGAACTATTGTTTACATCTTAATTACAAGTTTTTAATAAATCAAAAGACTGAAAGTTTGCAGAGGAGGGAAGTTTTAATTAAAATCCTTTAGGTGCTTTAGAACTGGAATGTTTGTTCTCCTTTGCTAAATTGGAATGCTTAAGGGCTTTACTGATTTGCTTAGATTTATTTTTTTATTTTTAAAATCACCTCTGCCTACACTGTCCATATGATCTCATGGGTTGGGATATGCTTTGAAAGCATCTTTCCTTTTATTCCACAAACCTGGTGGGTCCTGCAGCACTGTCACTGGTACTGTGGGCAGGAGCGAGCCCGGTGCAGGCAGCGCCCGGGAGGAGGCAGCCTGTCCAGCTCAGCGTTCCCAGCAAGACACCTGAGGGATGGGACAGGGGCAGATCAGGGTGAGCGGCACCCTTGGTAAGATGGTAATGAGAGGGATTTTTGAGAGGAAGGATCCTTTTTCAAAGTTTTAAGTGTCCTACCCTGAAACTGAAATCCAGTATGTTTCTATCAAAATGCAGTTTTTACATCTTGCCTTAACGATGATTCAAGAAACAAATAATTATTCAAAAGAGTTAAGATATTGCAGATGTGCTTCTCATTCAAAGGATGTGAGATAGGTCTCCAGTCATCGTCTCCTCACATTGCTTCACTCGGAGACTACCCTAATTCTGGGTGGCTTTTCCGCCCACTCCGAGGAGCTCAAGCAGCTCGTTTGGCTTGAGCGTGAACCACTTGTAGGTCTGATGGAAAACTTTTTCCTAGCAAGCTGGCTTACAACCAGCTTTTTCTACTTGAGCCACTGGCTTTTCTGATCTGAATCTCTCCTTCAAGAGTGCCATATACCTGTGTGGTTAAGGACTCTCTGGTAAGTGGGAGAAGCTCCCTGGGCTTGGTGGTGCAGAGGCGGAGGCTGAGCTCAGCAGCCTGGCTGGGGGCCACACTGAGTCATCTCTAGGGCCAAGGGAGGCTTCTTCCAGCTCCTGCTTCAAGCAATTTTGTAAAGCCAGCTCTAGGGGGCTGGGGGAGGGGAATGGCTAGTTGTATATATTCTGTATATATATGTATATACTGAATGTATAACATTTCAGTTAAATTTGCAGATAGTTTCAGGGTGATTGACACGGTTTAAGGAGGGCTGGTTTGTTCTTCAAGAAAATTTGCTGTTGTTTGGAGGTAGGGAGAGGACATTCCTGGTGAGTTTAGCTGGGCTTATCTGCAGCATGATCCAGGTGTTACAATTCTGTTTGAGTTTTCTGACCAGCCCTTCTTCATGCATGAAGTTCATTTGTTTTCTCATCGGTCAAAACCAATGCTAATTTGGGTGAAACTGGGTTTTACAGACAAAGAAAGAACCGTTTACCTGGAACAGCATGTCATAAAGACGTGACTTGCAGGATGCTTAAATACTATCTGAGCACTTTTTGTCTTTGCTTTCCATTCTAGATAAAGAATTCTTTTTTCTTTTCCTCCTATCAGCAGTTTGTTCCTTTAAAGTAGATAAAAGCAAATTATATTCAAAACCCTTCTCAGCATCTCCTGGCTACCTTACTTTTGTTCCTTGTAACCTAAAAGTCTGTGTAAAGTAAAAATACATCTCCAAACTTTTTGATGAGATTACTTAGTTTAGAATCTGTGACTTGCCTTTGGACTTCAGACATTTGGACCTTGCTATTTGTAATACAGTAGTGTTTAGAGATATGGTGTGGAACAGCAGGATCATACAGTTACTAGCCCTGTGTGAAGGTGGAACAAAATTTACGGTAAGAGTTTTGTACCTTTCTGAATGGTATTTGTGCACATGCTCACAAACAGGTAATGCCACCTGTATAGTGGCTTCACCATTAGTGTTTGATGTGTTGTGTTACCGCCTACAGTCACATCTGAGCTTTGATACTTTGTTCAGCTCTGCACGGGCATACAGTGATTTGAAAGTAGAAGCTGGGTTGTAGATGACTGTCCTGAGGAGGGTGCAACTAGCTGTGAAATGGTTGGATAGAGAAGCTGCCAAGGAGGTCTTTCAGATAACTCTGGTTTGGACATGACTAATCTACAGTTTTAGATTTGTTAGATGTCTGTGATGAATATATGGAGTCAACTAGGATGACTTGAACTTTATTCAAATGTAGTCTTCATTTCTTCATGATTTTTACCTGGCTGGATTATGACAGGTTACCACCAAAGTGGTAAAGCAGTAGATTAACACTAAGGTGAAAATATATGTCCAGGTGGAGGGGAAAGGACTGATCCTTCAGTAAACACTCTCTCTGTACTTTGACGGACTAGGTGCAGGAAGGAAACTGGCCAAAATGCAGGTTTTGCGGAAATTGGAAAGGTTAAATTATTTTTTATCTATATTTTAGTTATCTATATTTTTGTGCCCTTTAAGGTTTGTTGATAGATTTTAAATGGAATGGGAGTAGAATAATTTGAGGCTAAGGACTGCAGGTAACTTGAAACAGAAGGTCAACTGGGTTTCAGTAATCCACTGTCTGTTGATAAGGTCGAGTAACTCTAATAGCTGGCCACCATACAGTTTGCTTTTCCAGGAGCTGCCCTGGTTTCTCCTTATCTCTCTATTTACTTTTGTTTTATAAGTATTTCTGATGAGAGCTTCAGTAACTTATTTAATGCAGGAGAAGTGATTCTCTTGCCTAGAATGTGCTGGCATCTCCTTCTGCTCCCCCTGCCCCTTTCCAGGAGATGCTCTCCAGCCCGCTGGTCACAGTAGCCACTTTCAGGGAGGGGGGGACACTTTTTGTCAGCCGTTTGGTCATGGCAACCCTGGGTTCCTCCAGGCTGAGTGGGGATGTGCTGCCCACACCTACTGGCTCTTTGCTCCTTAGTTAATCCTTTCTTTTCCCATACTCCTGACTGACTCTAGCTCATCTTTGTTTCAGGAAAAAAGAGTAGGCCTAAGGTAAACATATGGAAATTTAGCACTGTTGTAAAACCAGTATCAGGAGTATTTAGAGTATTCCTGTTATCCTTAACTGAGGATAAAGCCTCCTTTGGCAAATTGTCAGAAGCCTATGAGACTCATATTGCTCACTGGCATGACTGGTTTGTCCTTTTGAGTACCCTTGTTTTTTTCCCCCAGTTGGTATCCATGTTCACTGCATTTATTCTTTCCGAAACTTCCTGTAGTTTTTTGCTCGTGTCTAGAGGATGGGCTTCTTACAGGATGGAGATTTCTCTATCGCAGGTCTTTGATGTCTTCACTAAGTTGCGCACTGTTTTGTGTAAATTGCCAAAGTACATTTTTTTTTCCAGAATAATGAATAACTGTTTCTGCAGGCTACCACTTTGCCATCCAGCTGCTATGGCTGCTGATGAGCTTCTCAGATTTGGCACTTTATATGTATGAAAATTAAGTGGCTCAGGTTCAATTTCAGAGGGCCTAGGAGATACTGTTCCTGCCCTGCCCATCCCTTCTCCTTTACTCACTCCAGCAGGGCTTTGGCTACCAGAATGTCTACTTCCAAGTGGAGTTAGGCTAGGGTTTTTAAGGCCATTTTTTTTTTTTTTTTTTATAAAGAGATCCTGAGCTAAGTAGTACATGAAGGATTGGTCCCTTGGCCTTTCACTGAAAGTGCCCGAAGTGGCACATCTGTTTCCTACAACTGTTCTTGGTGTCTTTGCTTCCACAGAGCAGTCATCAGAGCCTTTCTGGAAACCCTAATAACCCATATGTCTCTTGGAGAAAGTAATTTGCAGAATAGACGAAGTAGTGAATTAATGCAGGAAGATGATGCATATAGTGGGTTCTACAAATCATCAACTTTAACTATTGCTGCTTTTGATATTTCATCTCATTAAAAAAAAAAGAATGTTTTGGTTTTTTTTTAATTTCTAACAGATTTAAGATTGTTTCCAGGGGAGCTAGAAATATGCAAATGATTTTAGCCCAAAGTTCACTTACTAGCAGATACCGTTCTTCATCTTACTGTTGAGTGAGTGAGCAGTGGTTACCTACAAAGTCTCACAGTGGATTTTTTTTTTCTGTTCCCATTAACAGGAATCTCAGGGAGGGGCTTTCTTCTCCTCCTACTGTAACAAGTGAAGCTAAATTTAATTAAATGAGGTCCACAATCCAATTAATACTTTCCCACAGCAGGAAGATGTAACAAAGAATCTGCTCTGTGAGACTGAAGGATTTGTTTTTTCCCAGCTGCTATTAGTGGCATTTGGGGGTCTGAGTAATTGGGTTCAAACTTGTCAGAAAACCTTCAAGGTAGACATTTTACATTCTCACTTAGAAACTACATCTTTTACCAAATCAGAGTAGTACATAGACAAATCCATTTGAAGTTTGGCAGAATTTATATCATCTTATTTGTTTGGTGACATATAAAAATACCTGGCTACTACTACTAGTAGTTGTTTGATAGTTATAATCAACCAACATGATGATTATAATTTTACATTTTTTAGGATTCCCACAGACAGAAGTTCTTCCATCATGATAAGGGTTATTGCTTTGTTTAATTAGTAAAAATACTAACTTTCTGCTCAAAGTTTGGCATACAAAACTTTTATTTCATTACCAGAATGTGATGTTGTCATGTTTCTTAAATCATCTAATGAGTCAAATTCAATATCAGCTGCTCTGTGAAATTGAGACAAGACACTGAAATATATTTTTAGATAATATCATAGTCATGCTCAGAGGAGGAGTAATCACACAGTGGGACTTTCTTTTCGCAGACTTGGGCCACGTCTCTACTAAAAAATGATGCATATCAAGGTCCATCTGGTGTGACAGACATATTTCCCAGCAAGGCTAGGGGATAAATCTGTACAAGGAGTATGAAGCATGGTGATATGATTTAGTTCAAAGATTTATTGGGTGGTAGACACCATCCTTCGCACAGCACTGAGTGGGTGAGGGAGGAGCTCCAGTCCCCCACTGCCACAGGGACACCTCACCAATGCAAGGTGATGGGGACTGTCCCCTGAGCCCTGCACAGCCAGTGCCAGTGAGGAGGGTGCTCATGGGCAGGGACTAACGCTGGGCCCAGAAGTGTGCCAGCAACTAAACCAGACTGTGCAGCTCTGGTGTGTTGCCCAAGACAGTGTCTTTGCCCCACTTGGTTGACTACAGTAGACAGCACCTTATGGATCTACAAGGATGTACTCAGGTGAGTAATTAACATGGGATGTGGACATAAAGTTTTAAAACTGTTGTTAAAGGCATCACAGTGGCATAGATGTTTGTCTCAGTGAAGAAGAGGAGCATCATGGATCTGTTGCAGCAAAAGAAATGCAAAATTGTTTTAGAAGAAAAACACAAAAGTGCTCAATATGTTAAATTTGCATTTTTTAGGAGTTAAATATGTAAAATTAAAATGAGCAATGGTGAAGATATTTTGCTGCATGTTAGGCAGGTTGGGCTGAAAAGGGATGTGGGTAAAGTCCTGGCACACAGAGCACAACTTGCGGTTTCCTTTTTGTCCTTAACTGGACTATGACTTCACCTTAGGAGTTAAAAAGCTGTCTCTGAAAGTCATGGCTGGGTCAAATGCATGCTCTTATTTATGGCATGTGGCGGGGCGTCTGTCGTACTAAAAATGTTTTACTGACCTCTTAAAGATGTGCCGTGCATGGAGAATCATTTTCACAGGATGTGGGGAGTGCATCTTCTCTAGTTATTAATTCCTGAATCTTACTGCAGTGATAGTCATCAGTGTATAGGAGAGGTGGTATCTGATTGATGCACAGATTTCATGGCTTTCCCACTTGTCCTCCTGCTCCAAAGTTCCTGCCCTGCGCCGCTACCAGCATAACTCTCATCTTAACAGCCATGTCACCTACCAGAGGTTCAGAATAATTTATTTTTTGTCAAGAAAAGGCACATCTCTCAACATTTCATGTATAGAAAAAGCCTTCAGACATTTTCACTTGTCAGCTGTCCACCTGAGATATTAAGAAAGAAAGGTTTTATTGTGGCAGAACTTAACAAAATGAAATGGTGCTCACGTCTGTGTGGTAGGGAGGTTTCTACTTCTCTGGAGGGTGAAGGATGTGTGCCTGCACCAAGCCTGGGGTCATTGCAGGGAGGCATTGGCAGATGGGTGATGCAGGGTCTGTTGGAGAGCAGACGGACACTGCAGCACTGCCCAGAGTCAGCTCCGTCCTCAGCCTTGTGGCAGCCCAGGCAGGAACTTAACCTGGCTTCACCCAGCTTACAAGTAGGGAAGCTAATTAAGATCATTAGGTTCTCGTTACTGTTCTGATCATGTGATAAACATTTTTTTTCTGCTGCATACTTGCCTTTATGTTCTACACTTTGAAGAAACTTTGGAAGAGCCTTTTGAAAGTAGGTGCTGCAGCTACCAAATATTTTGTGCTTAGTGCACATACTCTAAAGCAAGGACATACACACACTGCTTGTTGAAGCATATGGCGCTTGGTGCAGCACCTAGTAGTTGACTACTTGTTTCTGAGTAATCTCTGCTAGGGCAGAATGATGTGAAATGTTGAGTTGTCATGTTACGTCTTTCAAGAAAATAAACTCTTGGAGTTTGGGGAAACAGGGAGCAGAAAGGGCATCTGAAATTGGGAGGCTGAAGAAGTGGAGTTGCCTTGAATTATTTCCAGGGTGACTGGGAACTTGCTTTCACTACAGATTTTATTTTCTAACTGGCATTTGGATATTATTCTGAAAACTCATAGTGCTTATGGAAGTCTGAAATCAGCTTCAGATATTTTTTTTACCATCTGAATTTAATTAGAGGAGTCATGAGTTAATAATAACACTGCAATGATTTCTGAGTGCTAGAGAGGGGTGGAAAAAGCGGACCTAAATCTGCCACATTCAGATAATTAAGCAGTGTCAGGCAGGACTAAAGGTTCCCCAGCGCTTCAGCAGCTCCTGCATGCTCAGAATGCCTTCTCCAAACTGCAAATCAAAATGGAAAAGGACTACCCTGCCTTCTGTCTGCCTTACAATTTCCTCCTTTTTGCTGCTGCTTATAGGAGAAATTGCTAAAACCAATATAGCAGTGACCAAATATGGTTGCATCGTGGGAAGCAAAAGGTTCTCCATAAGTCCTCCATGGCAAGAATGGGTTTGTTTAACAAGCTTGCCTGCATTTTAGTACAAAGTCAACGATGGTGATCCCAGGGTCTGTAAACCTGCGCACACCCAGGATTTGTTTTCACATTGAACCATCAACTTTAAGACTACCAGCTGCTGCTCCTTTTGTTCTCCATTTCTTGCCATTTGTCACTGTAGTCTGACGGGTACATCACTCATCTCAGAGGAGCAAGCAACCTGCACCCTACTGTAAGGAGACTCCATGGCCAGTTGGCTACCACATCTAGTAGCTGAGGAGCTGTGGGCTAGGAAATACCCCTGGAAGTGGGGCGCTGAGCCTGAAAGTTCAATTGAAATCAGACTGTTTGGGGGAATGCTTATTAAGATACCTTTCTTGACTTCTTTGCACTCCCATGGTCATTTTACATCAGCAGAAGCTTGGTGATGGTTCACATTACAGTGCTTATTTCATCAGGCAGGTAACTAGCTCTATAAACAGTGCCCTGAGCGGTGGGAAACTTTATAACTGTGTCCTCAAGTCTACTCTGGCCTTACAAGAAAGTAGCAAAGCACAAATCAAGGAGAAGTTATTGTACTAATTTTTAAAAATAAAATATGAATTCTTCATTAAATAGTAAATTCACAGGTAGAGAATTTCTACAAAAATATGAAGGGTTTTTTTTTTTTAAGTTCCAGGTGACCTGAAATAAAAGCACAATAGATATGTGTCATAGATATGGAAAGATAAAACCTGCCAGCAGTTTGTCTATGAAGATCTGCTGGTTTGGGCTGGGGTAGAGTTAATTTTCTTCATAGTAGGGGCTATGGTTTCGATTTGTGCTGGAAACAGTGTTGGTAACACAGGGATGTTCTAGCTGTTGCTGAGCAGTGCTCATCCAGAGTCAAGGCCTTTTCTGCTCCTCACACCCCAGCAGCCAGTAGGCTGGGGGTGCATGAGAAGTTGGGAGGGGACACAGCCAGGACAGCTGACCAAAGGGCTGTTCTGTACCATATGGTGTCATGCTCAGTATATAAAGCTGGAGGAAGAAGAAAGAAGGGGGGACGTTCAGAGTGAAGGTGTTCGTCTTCCCAAGTAACCATTATGTGTGACAGAGCCCTACTTTCCTGGAGATGGCTGAACACCTGCCAGCTGATGGGAAGTGGTGAATGAATTCCTTGTTTTGCTTTGTTTGCATGCACAGCTTTTGATTTACTTACTAAACTGTCTTTATCTCAACCCATGAGTTTTCTCACTTTTACTCTCCCGATTCTCACCCCCCTCCCACCAGTGATGGAGTCAGCAAGTGGCTGTGTGGTGCTTAGTTTTCAGCTGGGGTTAAACCACGACAGAAGAGCGAGAGAACTGACAGTCACCCAGAAAAATTCTACCTTGTATTTTGATTTAATCTGTAAAACAGGTAGAGCATCTCAGGAGCATTAAAACCAACCTGTCTGTACAGCAGCGGTCTGTTCACTTCAGAACAGCCTCTCTGCTGATCCCCAAAGATCATCCCGTCCGTAATCCTGAGTTTCTCTCGCAGTCCCAGTCTTGTGGCGACGGCATGTGTGTGCCAAGCTCTGCTGCTCCCCGGCCTGGCCGCCTCCACCCTGCCTGCCTGCAGGCTCCGTCAGTGCAGCCTCGCCAAAGAGTTCCTGCATGCTCCTGCTGAGCCTGGGGGCTAAGAAGTAGTAGTATTATTTCCCTCACCAGTGTAAGTTGCTGCTGGGAAATGATCTTTGTTATAGCTACCAACTTTTGGGAAGGTTTTGAAAGAGATTGAGGCTGATCTGTAGTGGCACTGACAGGAGCAGTGTGAGCTACACCTGCCTTTCTCTTCCCTGCTCTGACAATACCTTTGGAGCATGAAACATCTCTTTTCCCTCTATGGGTTAGTCTGTCCGTCTGTCTGCAGAAGTTCTGGTACTGATACATGATGTCCTGGGAGGGTTGTGTAGCTTGGATGTAAGAGGGAAAAAGGCTGCCTGCTTTGATAGCAGTATGTCCATTGGATGGGCATAAGCTTCCTGTAAGCTTAAGTAAAATACTAATCCCAGCATGAGTAAAGTTAGTGACAAATCTCTATTGATTTCAAGGAGGTCAGAATTTAACTTACAAGCCTTGATCTTTTGCTGACATGAATTTTCTGGGAGACACGGGCTTGACCATCAGTTGATGCTGAAACCGCTTTTAATGCTCCAGAAATGAAGGAGGTTTTTCGTTCTACTTTATGAAGTGGTGTAGCTGAAATAGCATTTCCTTAGGTGCCAGTTAAAATGTAGAATTTATGATCTAAACACAAAAGAGCAAGCATGTAACAAGGATGCAGCGTAAAGTGTGTGCTGGGTGAATTCTGTTGAATAGTTAAGAGATGGTTTGTGTTCTGCAAAGAAAGAATTTTCTATACAGAGAAAAGAACCAGGAGGAAGGATACATTTCATCTACCGATTAGAGCAATCCCAGCAGTCTGTAATCACCAAATTAAATAATAGACTTATAGAAATCTGTGGCCAGAAAGGGGTATTTTTTTTCTTGTAGAGTGCTCTTGTCAATCCAGCATTCCAGACATCGCTGCAAAGAGTTACCCAGAGGAGATCCATGAGTCATTTTTCTGTTGTGCTGGCACATACCTCATTGGTAAGAAGGGAAACACTGGGTATACTGAGTCTCGTTTTAATTTTCTCACGTGCCCAAAATTTAAGTCTGCAAGGAAAGGCAGCTTTTTGTGGTAACTTTAACAAGCGTAAAAAATCCTGGATGGTCTAAATCCTCCAGAAGCTTCAAAATAAGTTGTCACATAGATCTTGACAGTTTAGATGGCCTAAATGGGTTTTTAGACACCTGCGGCATGATCGCCTGTCTGCTTGGCAGACAGAGATGCCCACAGACGACTCCTCTCTCTCTCTCTTTTTCCTTTTCTTTCCTCTCTAAGGCTACAGGCCTTTGCCATGAATGCCACGGCTGAGGTAGCTTCTGGTTTGTTTTGTTCTCCTTAAATGTCATTAGGGGCTTGTTTGATGTGGATTCTTTGCTCTTCTTTTGTGTGCTGGTGGTTCGCAGAAGGGATTTGCTCTTCTGGAGGCTGGGCAGCTGGACTGCAGGAGAGCATCTGCTCCCGCAGCAGGAGGTGAGGGCTGGGTCAGGCTGGGGAAAGACCTTGCATCAGACCATTGAGGCAGAGGAGGCCTCTTGCGATTTACTCTCTTCTCTTCTGGTTGGCAGTGTTTGTGGGGTTGAGCTGGGATTCTACTGTCAAACTAAACAAAGTTCCCTCCACTCTAAGAGGGAGAGGTTTTTGTCCTCAGAGTCCTCGCTCCTGTAACCAGGAGGACAAAGGCTCCAGTTTTGGTAGGACATAGTGCCAGCGCTTAGTTAGGGGTGCAAGGGAGCGGCGGCTGCAGAAGCAGTGGCACTCAAAATGTGGTGCAGTTAGTCTGCCTGCTTAAACCCACCGTCGCTTGGCAGTAGCACTGTGGCAAGAAGTGTCCTGCCAAGTCGTGAGCTGGCACGCTGCCCTCCATTCAGGCTCGGACTGTAGGCAGCCAAGTGACCAGCAGCTGTGGCTGTGAATAGCAGGAGGGCGTTAGTCCAAGAACAACAAGAAGAAGAGCTTCTTCAGCTACGTATAGAGGTTTTCTTAGCTCTTCCAGACATGTCTTCCCATTTTAAGAGGAACTGGAAGGTGGAAGGTGCCCTAATGCAGCACCCCTTTTGGATCCCATCCAGTGGGATCACCCGGTTTTGCAGTTCTGGTTGGGGGCATGTTGTTGCTCAGTCTGTAGCTGCAGTAGGTAGGAATGTGTTTGCCTGAATGGGTAGAACAAAGTTTGCGGCTGCAAGGAGAGAGTTTGTTCTTTCCCTGCTCTCTTTGTTTTAGCACAACTGAAGTGACCTGTTAACAATTGTCTTCATCTTGCAAATGGCTTCTACACCAGCTTTCCTGATAATGACTGCAAAAGGACTGTTCTTATCTTTAAGCATCCCAAAGTGCTTGAACAAATGAGGTTTACAGTTTTTAAAGGGGTTGACAGATGTCAACAGGGGCTTCAGATTGCTGACCCTTTGTACAGCCCTTCAGATACCAGGCGTGATTCTCACTCCCCATCCATTTCCACAGGCTGCTACAGCCTGGAGATGTGTTCTGTCAAACACAACCTCAACCACATCCCCAAACAAACAAAAAGTCTGAAATGAATTCTCTGGGAAATGGCATGAAACCAAACAGTAAATTTAGAGCTGGTGGTAACATGCATAAAGCTGTATGCTCGATGCCCTAGGTGAAATTGGCTGGGGGGGTAGAAGAAAGCCCACAGAAGTCCTCCCTTCAGAAGCTCAAGGGCATCACTGTCATGCATCCACACTTCTTACTTGCATGTTGAACACGGGGAAGTGATTTCCACTAGTCTGTCATAGAAAGTTAATGTTGTGGGACAGGCTCATGATCTATTTAAAGGCATTTCTGCAGCAGCCTGCGAGATCCTCACCCTAGCATCTCTCATCAGCTGTCAGGCTGGTGGAATTTCCTGGCTTTTGAAGTGCTTGTGGTCTGGGAAAATGGCAACAAGGACCTGGAAGACAGCGTGAGCCAGACTCCCTGCCGACCACAGAGCTTCCCTCACCATTTGTCACAGAAACACTTAAATAGCTTTCTATCCATGGCTCTGAGAAATAAAAGCTTGTCCAACACTAGTACCTTTAGGCTCTGTATCTGAGAGAGGAGTATCAGCTGCTGGGACAGAGCATCCACCACAGGGCTGGTACCTCTCATCATCTTTATCTTCTTGTCTGCTGACAGGCAGTTTAACGTCCCCAGCAGGTGTGGGAGTGCTGATCCTAGGGGTGACATGGTGTTAAGGACTACAAATTGTACAGGGGCACCTTCAGACCCCCCTCAGTGATTCCTGCTGTGGTTTTTCTGCTGGCAAGCATCCTTGGTGGGATGGAGCTAAGCGCTTTCCCAAAACAAAACCTAAACTCCAGATGTTGGACAGCTGCATTCAGCTGGACCGAAGCTCTGCCCATCTCGACAGAGAAGCCAAAAGCAGGTCCTTACAAAGGCAGAAGGCTGGGATGAAGCTGGAAAGGTCAGTCCCCCGAGGCAGCACCCCAGCTTCTAGCAGCAGCCTCAGGCACAAGCCATTCTTGCACTAAGTAACTGAGGTGCAGTGAGAGGCACGTAAGACTCAGGCGTCTTCAAGGAGGTACTGCAAGGTGATTAATGCTCCAGTATCTGCTTAATTACAAGTGCATGTCAGTAACCAGATGATTTTAAGGTCTGAATCTTTTCCTATGGAATATGATCTGCCTATCGTAAATGCGAGAATGGGGGATATGTGTGTTGGTAGCTCACTGGGGTAAAAAAATGGCTCGGTGGTACTGGTTTGGAAATATAAAGTCTGAGATACCTTGTCTTTAGTTGCATTTGGTGAGACATTTCTGAGTGTTTTAAAACTAATCTAAAATGTTAATTTATTTGTGAAAGACATATTTAAAGAAAGATGGGAAGTGATGCGGCTTTGTCTGAAGTTACCTGAGCAGGTAAAACATGCAAATATAACTGTGCCTTATGAGAGCCTATTTGTACTCTCGAATAGTTCTGATGAGCTTCTTGCTTTTATAATCATTTGCAGGATGGGACCCTGAGGCTGTTTGTATTATTATCCAGTAATACTACTGGATAAATGTGTCTGTGTAGTTTGTGTATTGTAATCACAACTTAAATATAGCTCCTTGCCGGGCAGGGTGAGGCAGGAGGTGGGAGGCTTGCAGTGCAGCCGAGAGGGTGACCAAAGAGAAGTGTCTGGCTCTGCAGCACTCTCCAGAGCTTTGAGCAAACACCAAAAACCATACGAGGTCAAAAGTTAATTCCACGTAAAGGGGAGTTAAGGGTGGCGTGCTGCAACAGCTCTTGGGGTGGCTCGGGCAGGAAGCAGCTCACAGCAGACGTGTAACAGCATCACGAAGCGTTCATTAGTGTTCCTTTGGTTGAGAGTTGGTAATGAGGGTTCTTGGTGGTCTAGGAGGTCTCTGAGGGCTGGGAAGATGAGGCATAGGAGCCCTGCAGCATCATAGAGCAGGGATGCAGGCATTGCAGTGGGGAGTGCTGTGGCAGGGCAGCAGACTGCATGCAAAGCGCTGGTCTAGCAGTGGCTTAATTTGGTTAATACTGTGTATTGACAAAGTGTATGGCTTCTGACATCAGGAGGGGGTTTCTCATGGCTTTCTGTGATGTTTGATGTAGCCTGGGACTTTATTGTGTGTGGAAGCAAAGGTGGCAAGTTTTGTTCTTTGCTGGTGTGTGACCAGCGTCATCGTTGTGTGTCACATTGCAGTATATCTCACCACTGGTGCCTTCAGGTAGGGTGCTGGCCTATAACTGGTTACACATATCTTCTCCAGGGTAATATGGTGTATTACTGCAGTGCTAAGTCATTATTAGTAATACTGTACTGTGTGCAAAGAGGTAACCTTGATGAGTTTATTTCTGATCATGATTTGGGTGATGTCACTAGTTCAGCTTCATCCACTCTGTACTTAACTCTCAAAACAGATATAACCTTGTCTCCTTCTGTTTTTCATAGTGCGCTGATTTAACCTCTTGTCAGAAGAAAATAAAGATTTATTGAAAGGTTAGAATTATATCTTGAAGGCCGCCACAAACAAAACCTAATTTTATACTTAATGCAGTAATTCTAGAGGATGGTGTCAATGATGGCATAAATTCGAAATTATTTTTAACACAAGAATCTTTAGAAATAAAACTTTACTCAGAGGTTATTGATTTAATTACGGTCACATTAGCTGCTTCCTTGTTTTGGTCAAGTGTGCAAATCTTGCACAAAAAGTGAGCATTTTTTTTCCACTTGATGTGAATTCAGTCTGTTTAAGCTGCAGTGTAAATGGATGGGATTCCCTTTGAACCAGCCCTTGGCCAGAAAACCAGCGAGTAGGACTCAAAGCTGCTGTACAGAGAAGGAGAAGGTGTTAATTCATCCATGGTTTAAACGTTCCTGTTCCTGGCACAAAATAGCATGGCAATCATTTGACATCAGCCACCCCACAGAGCAGAATAGGACAATGTCATTGTCCATTACAGCTGGTATCAGTTTGACTTTGAATTTAAATGTGCCAGCAAAATAGAGTAAGGACAGGCACCCTTCTGTTGTCTGCTGCACCTGTCTCTGTATCTATGGTGCTTTGGCTCTACTAGGTTTTCACTTGGCACCTTCTTGGTGTATTGAGTATTTATTTCCTTGAATACCGGGCAACAGTTTTCCATGCTGCTCTTTGTAGCCCTAGGGAAATCACATGTGTGGATTGGTTAAAGAAGATAGCATTACCCTGGTGCATTTTTCCATAGCAGGAGGTAATGGGTAGTCTGTGCTAGTTAGTAGTACTTGGAGAGTTGTGATTTTGGGATGCACAGCCACTCAGACTGGCTGGCTGTTATGCCAGTGTTTGTTGGGGGTTTTGTTGTTGGGTTTTTTTTTTAAATCCACAGCTTTTGCTTATCAGAAAGTGAAAATTACACCACTTGCTGATCTGATTTCTTATTCATTGCCATCTCTCAGCCTACTGATATGACTTTACACATGGTATTAGTAAAAGAAGAATTTAAAAGTGCAAAAGCAGAAGGATATGAAAGACTGGGAGGAGAACTGCTATGCTGAAGTCTCTTCTGGGCAGACTCTGGTCAGGTGGCATGAGTGGGACATGCATCTCCCCTTTTTCTCTTCCAGCGGGAGGCCAGAGGTTCAGCCTCCTGGAACCAGCACATTCTTTCTTTTTGCCAAGGTTCAAACAGCCAGAAATTGTGGAACTTCCTTCTTAGGGCTGCAGTCCCCCTGTACCCCTAATTTACCACCTCATTCAGAGTTTGGACACCTGTAGCCACCATCAGCTTTGAGAGATCATGCTTCAATTTTGTTTTCTAATATACAAATTTGAAGGAAGCCACTAGTGTCCACAGGAAATGCAGAGAGCATCGGAAAGCTAATGCAGTTTCTCATATTGTATCTGTCGTCCCTTGTTCATTGTTTCCTGTATCTCTATTCATATATTCCTGTTTCTAAAATGTTTCTCTTTCCTGTTGCTATGGTAAAAGCCAGTCTAAAAAGGAAGAATTATAGCAGCAAGATCTCACTGACCTACAAAATAGTCAGAACACAGTTGCTCTGTACAGAGCTCTGCTTTTAAAGTAACTGGTAGAAAATCTATAGTGGGGAAGGGAGGTAGCCAAAGTACGTGGATTTGGATTTAGTCAAAACTCCAGCTTATAGGCAAAATTGCTGCTTCTGATCAGTGAATCTGTACAGCTGGTTTCCTATACATGGGAATTTTTCATGATTGCAATAGTAAAAGTAGTGGACACACAAAAAAGCAGTCTTGGGGTTTTGTTTCTGTTAATAACCTTCCAGCTTCACTGTGGTTTTCTTCTCTATGTACACGAATGTCATTGATACAGTGTTGTATTACACTGGCTCATCCTTGCTGGAGGCATGGTCCCTTTCCAACAAACTGATTTGAAATGAAATGAAAACCAGACCATGAATTTTTTGGTTCACCTCCCAGACTATAAAAATGGATGGTCTCATTAATGATTAACCCAGCAGCTGGTAGCTCAAAGGAGATCTGGAAGAAAATACTGCAGTGTCTCCCTCCTCCAGTAAATATATTGGCTTAACGGTTTTCTGTGCTCATCCTACCTTATTTCAGGATACACATTACTTGAATCCCAGCTGAGTGGATCTCTGCCTTTGTACCTGGCTTAAGATCAGTAAAGATGCATTAGTTCCTTGCTGCATCAGATAGTTTTTTGCAATGTTACTACTACTTACTGGTTTGCAGTTCCCTGTGATGTTAGCAGTGGGCTTTAGAATGCTTTCCTATTTCTAACCAGTGGGGCATCTTAAGATTTCCAGCATCTTCTTACCCACAGCAGGGTTCAATCATTAGGAATCAAGTAAAAGTTCACAACAATTTTGCATTTACGTGGACATCACTTCTGTGGTCACAAAATGTTTACTCCTGTGTTTACTCCACAATGTTGAATTACAGTGTGCCTGGGCAGCTGACAAAGCTCTAATGAACCAATCGCTCAAAAGAACTAAGTGTTTCCAAAATGTGATTAACTGCTCAGCACTCAAGAAATAAAAGTGCTAAAAAAAAAAACTAGAAGAAAAACCTGACCACTCAGCAATTGTGCATATGGCAAACAGCATACAATACAGTGGTAAGAAATCTGGAGGCTTTTGCCTGTTACTCTAAACGATCACAATGAGCATATATTCTCTTCTAAATTGACTGATTTTGTTTTATATTAATAAATAGACCTCAGTCTCTGGAGCCTTGTGCAAATTTTCAAATAGCTATCTCTAAACTTAGGTGCACTTTATCTTCTATATTTGTAAAATATTTGGTGAATGCTTGTACAGTACACCTATTCCCTCCCTGGCGGAGATGGGGCAGATGTGGAAGCTCATCTGTGCAGTTATGGTGGATAATGCCTCCAGAGCTTATCACAAGGTACTTCCCATGGTGTGCATGACAATACCAAACATTGTGGTCCACCTGGCAGTCAGCAGGCTGATCCTGGCCCAAAAGGTCCTTGTTTAGCCTGCCGTTTTTCAGGGCAGCAGAAGGAGCTGCTGCTCGGATGGTTGCACACTACCTCCTGCAAGGAGGTCACTCTGAGACAGATGTTGTGCTAATGCCAGGAAGAGGATGGGAGAGAAAGGGGGAGGCAGGTCTTTCTCTCATGTGAGCCCAGCAGAGTCCTAAGCCCTTGCCATAGCGGTTTGTGAGACAGACAGCGGGTGGGATGATGCTGTGGCCTGGGGCATAAGCGTGTGGTGGCAGAAGCGAGAGCTGCCACTGCTGTGTCCCACCACAGGACCTGAAATCCAGATCCAGCTGATGTAGCTGCAGAGGCTGAAGTACACTGGAGTGTTTGTAATTTTGGTTGGTAACACTCAGTTCTCATTTGCTTTCACTGATCTGAGTGGGTATGTGCTTCCTTCATTAGAGATCCGAGCTCAACTCATCGAGCAGCAGAAATGCCTGGAGCAGCAGACTGAAATGAGAGTGCAGCTTCTTCAGGATCTGCAGGATTTTTTCCGCAAGAAGTCAGAAATAGAGATGGAGTATTCCCGAAACTTGGAAAAACTGGCGGAGAGGTTCATGGCAAAAACAAGAAGTACAAAGGACCATCAGCAGTACAAGTAAGAGAGATTTCCTTCCCCCTTGCTGGCATGTTAGCCATTGCTGGAGTGCTATGCCATTCATTGCTTGTGCTGGTTTTGAGTACTGCTCAGTTAAGCCCAGGTTCAAAGATGCATTTAAAATACCCTGTTTAGCAGCATAGCAGTTCTCATTGTAATTGGAGGTAAACAGGTACCTATATACTGTTTTGTTGATTTGGCCGTCTGCGATTATTCACGTAAGCCTCTGACAAGTGGTTTCAGTTTCTTAAAAGGTAGGTTGCACACGTGTGATCCCTAACCTACCATACGGAATTTAAACCACCCGAAATACAGCCAGTATCTAGAAGAAATGCAGAGCCCCAAATGGGCTTGAAGGCTGCGTGCTGATCTGTTGCAGTGGAGTTGATAGTATTTGAAAGTGTCTAAACAAAGGGCAATCACCATTACAAAAAAAAAAAAAGACATTAATTTTGGCAAAAAAGGCATTAAGAAAGATAATTATTTTGATATATTGCTGCACGTGAACTTGCTGCCTCTTGACCACTCTTATTCCTGAAAATGAAGATGATGTGAATGCTATGCCTTGCTTACAATTTAATATATCCCTTTCATGGCATAGTAGCTTGAGTGCAAAACAAAAGTGGTCAGGTAGTATGTGGCAAAACATGTGCACAGCACATTTTCTGAAGTGTTTCAAATGCATTACTTGTTGGCATAGTCTCATCTGGTTATTTTCCTGACTTGAGCTGATTAATGAATGCATTTGACTGGCCCTGTTATGCTTAGGGGTATAAACCAATGTTTTGTGCCAGGTCCTGCACTTGGGTCACAACAACCCCAAGCAGCGCTACAGGCTTGGGGCAGAGTGGCTGGAAAGCTGCTGGGCAGAAAAGGACCTGGGGGTGTTGGTCGACTGCCGGCTGAATATGAGCCAGCAGTGTGCCAACAGCATCTGTTGAGCACTGGTGGCACTGGTGAGGCCCCACCTCAGGTACTATGTTCAGTTTTGGGCCCCTCACCACAAGAGAGACATTGAGGTGCTGGAGCGTGTCCAGAGAAGGGCAACGAAGCTGGTGAAGGGTCTGGAGCACAAGTCTTATGAGGAGCAGCTGAGGGAGCTGGGGTTGTTTAGTCTGGAGAAAAGGAGGCTGAGGGGAGACCTTATGGCTCCCTACAAGTATCTGAAAGGAGGTTTTAGTGAGGTGGGGGTTGGTCTGTTCTCCCAAGTAATAAGCGATAGGACAAGAGGAAACAGCCTCAAGTTGTGCCAGGGGAGGTTTAGGTTGGATATTAGGAAATATTTGTTCACTGTAAGGGTTGTCAAGCATTGTAAGAGGCTGCCCAGAGAAGTGATTGAGTCACCATCCCTGGAGGTATTTTAAAAGACATGTAGATGTAGTGCTTAGGGCCATGGTTTAGTGGTGGTTTTGGCAGTGCTAGGTTAACGGTTGAACTCAATCATCTTAAAGGTTCTTTCCAACCTAAATATTTCTATGATTCTATGATTTGTGTTAGTAAAACTCAAAAATAAGTACCTTTTTCCACTGTCCAGTCAGTGTTGTGCTATAGCTACACAGGCAGAGCTTTTCTTTCAAGAGAAATGTCTTTTCTAAACACATCTGGCAAAGCTAAGGTTAATCCAAATACAGCTTGCACAGTTCAAAGAGCAATAACATATATTTCTTAAAATTCAGTTAAGTGACTCAATGATTCCCTGAAATAACCAATGTGTGCACATGTCACCACTTCAGAGAGCGCCCTGGCTTCTGTTCAGCTTGTGGCAAAATCTTTTTGCCTTGTGCATGCAAACATCTTTTCTTATTTTTAAACATGTGTTAAATCCAGACTGGCAGATGTGCACGTGGGTCATGACTGGAGTCCTGCCTTCGGCTTTGTTCTGGAATTCTCTGATTGCTTTGAGGGGAGGTTGCAGCAAAAGTCACTTTAACTGGTGGTCCCCCATGCTGTTCCCACCATTCCCCCTACCCAGAACAGTCAGGAAGGTCTGTAGGATCAGCTTTGGGACACGCAGAAGCAGTGAGGACCAAGTAATGTCTGCGTGGCCCTTCAGGGGTGCTCACATTGGCTGACCCGGCTGATAAAACCCCGCAGCTCCTTGCTGTGAGCAACACTGTTAAGATGTCCATCGCAAACAAAGTGGGGAAGTGGCCTTAACTCACTTCTAATTCATAGCAAAGCAAAGCTCTGATGATTAAGAGGTTAATCATTCCTTGTTGCTTTGATTCTGGGAGTCAAAGCTAAAGGTAGACAATTAGATGAGGAATTAAAGAGCATATTTCTAACAGTGAGAATAGTTAATTATTAGAACAATTTACCCAGAGTTCAAGGAGTTTCTCAATTCATCACCACCTCTGGCTGTTTTATCTTCATGTGCTCGTTCCTTTTGACTATAGGAGAATCCCTGCACAAGAGGGAAAAAAAAAAGAGCAGCAAGTTTCTAGACTTGCAACTTAGTTGCAAGGCAAACTTGAAATTAAAATTTCAACAAAATCATGAGGCAAATTTTATAAATAAGTTTTTGTTGCCTGTGAAACAATTGTTGAACTACATGTATTTTTATTTTGCTTTGTGTAAAAGAAATGAGAAGTCATCTGGGATTGTTGCAATATTAAAAACTTGGAGTGGGCCTACAATGCAAAAAGTCTGTCAAGGAAATTCAGAACTGAACCATTGTGGAAAAAGTCCAGTCCTGCTGTTTGTCGTGTAATTGAACCATTTGGGACTGGCAATAGCAGTGTATTTATGAGGGCTGTGAATTTATGAATGCTGATCAAAGAATATGTATGCTTGTGACATTTCCTCCTACTTTTATAGCAGTTATACAAATCCATTGCAGTGAGACAGCTACACCTGCAATTTTGCTCATGAAGGATTTGGGATGCTCTTGCAGTGCTTGCTTATTTCTAATGTCAAAAGTTCATTACTGTTACTCTTTCAGCAGTGACCTTTATTGATTTTGAATATTTACATGTGCTCCATCTGTAAGCAACTGTAAGCTTTCTGGCAAGAGTTTTTCTGTACTCTCAGGTGGCTTGCAGTGTTATGAATTCTTAGGCTTTTTTGATATTTTTGTATCCATGCCTCATGGGATTTGTAGAATGTGTCTTAAAAGAATGATCTGAAGCTTGCCTAACTCAAGTTATTCCAAGAACAGATTGACAGACTGTTCAGAAGCAGCCATTTTTACTTAAAAAGTTATGACTGCAAATGTCAGTGAGATATTTGTGTTAATAATGTAACTTTTTCATTTCTATACACAACACATGTGTGTATCTCCTCCTCAGGAAGGATCAGAACCTCTTGTCGCCAGTGAATTGCTGGTACTTACTCCTGAACCAAGTGAGAAGAGAAAGCAAAGACCATGCAACATTGAGCGATATCTACCTGAACAACGTCATCATGCGGTTCATGCAGATAAGCGAAGACTCCACCAGAATGTTCAAGAAGGTAATGTCTCTCCTGCAGTCCTCCATCTCCCTTGTAAGATGCATGAGGGAGGCAAAAGTGTAGCATTTGAGGAGAAGATTCAGCACACGTAGCATAAAATCTGTTTTAGCACACATATAAATTCTTCATGACTGTTCTCGCAGAGCAAATCCTTAGTGCTGAAATGCCTGGGAACCTGCTGTATATGCTGGTGACCTTAAGAGCTGAGTCACAAAGATCCAAAAGGCAGGGAAAAGAGCCTGTTCTCTCAAAAGCATGCTTGTCTACCCATGCAGAAAGGAAACAGTCTTCACTTAGGACTCCCAAAATAGTAATGCTGTATTAATGAATTATTTGTAAAAACAGTATTTCCTTGAAACTCTGTCATGAGAGAAATGGATTCAAGCCAGAGTAAGGGTGTGCTTTGTAGTGCCTTGGCATAAAGATGGTAGCATATGCTGTGATTATCCTAAAAGTGTTTCCTTTCCTTCCTACTTTTGATAACACAACTACTTGATCATGTAAGCATTGTCTCTGTACATGTTTGTCCTTGTATGTGCCTGTTAGGTGTTTTCATAACACATACAATGTGTAAATCCCTCTTGTGCTAAGCAAGCACTCTAAGCAGCCTTAGTTTGACATACATGTAATGTGTTTGCAGTCGTCGTTGTTATAATGTTCCAAAGTAAAAATAGATTATACATGCACATCCGTCAGTCACAGTGGGATGCTGGTAGGGAAGCGTCATACAAAAAGGAGTTCAAAAAGAATAAAGGTTAAAGAATGTAAATTGTGTGACTAAATGATGGCAAGGGTACTAGATTAAAGTTTTCAAAATTGGGAACTGATTTCACATATACCTGACCACAATCCTAGATTGATGGCAATGGGGTGGGAAGCAGAATCATTTAGGGAGTGCATAGGTTGTACTTGGAGCAAAAAAAGTAAAAACGTGAATCAAATTTATTGGTGTGCGTTAAAACCTGTAACAGTAATAGATTTGAAATTTATAGTTCCTCCATCAGTAATGGTCTGTTCACATAATATGTCTGATGCATACAACTGTAGTTGACAAACCACTAAACTTACTAATACGGAATATTCTTATAGCAGTTCAAAAGATAATGAGAAAAGCAATTTGAGCATGCTGCAGTACTGTCTATGTGAAGGTATCTCAGACTTGCTTTGACCAGTAGATTTTTTTTGGTATTGAATCTGGAATAGTTTTTAAGTTATTTATGACATAGCTCAAAAATCTCTTCTTCACTAGGTGTGCGTTATTAGACTAGCCTGTTTACTTTCAGTGTAGTCCAGTTCTTTAGCACTGGAAGTCTTACTTTTCCTTCCTTTCTCTCCACATGGACTGCACAAAAATATCTAGATAAAGTTTTTCATGGAGGAGTCTGTGTCCTTCTTTATTCACTCTTAACTTATTAATGGAGATTGCTGCAGCTTACCTGTCAGAAGGAGGAAAATATGTGGATGTTTTCAGTACATTAACAAGAGGTATATTGTCCCACCTTCCTGACAGACTCATCTCTTTCCTCCGTATTGTGCCCAGGAACATGCAACATTTCAAATTTCCTTTTTCTAGCATAGCTCCCTGAAGAAAAGCAAGCAGCTGCTCTTGGGTTTTTATTCCTAACTTGGATCTTCTGCAGGGGAAAGAAGAGAAAGGGAATTAGGGAGTCCTGCTGGACCTGAAGCTCCCCTGAAGCTCGTAACTTGGAGCTCACATTAGCAGAGCCCCGATCCTCAACAGCCCTGTCCTACCTTTCAGTGGGGTTTGCCCGCTGACACTCAGCGTGGCAGTGTCACAGCAAGCAGCTGTTAGCTGAGGTGGAGAATGGGCCGAGTGAGCTCGCCAAAGGCTGTGCGAAGGGATGTGAGCCAGGGCCGCTAACGTGAGGGGAAGGGTGGCAGGAAGACATGTGGCACCTCAGCGTGGCGTAAGTCAGCTTCATGGGCACGTGGCCCAAGTGTAGCAGTGGTTGTTCACCAGTATCGATTCTGAGCACATACATTTAGGGTAGTCTGTCAGGAATCAATACTCGTTGGAGAAGGGTAGTATTTCCACTGAGTCCCAGTGTGCACAGTTCTTGCTGTGGTGCCTGCTGCAGAGTAATGGTGACTTATTTGCTGTTAGTTCCCAGCTGCAGAACTGATTATAACTTGAATGGTGATGAAGCTCCGGTTTTTCTTCTGTGAAAAGGGAAAGGAGTTACAAAATGAGGTGAACAACATTGGACAGAGAAAAAACCAAGACCTGTGTGGGAGATGAAGCTGTTAGCAAATTGTTTTGCTTTATTAATGAAGAACATAAGCTGTTTACATCTATGTTTAGTCCAAATGGGCAGCTTCAACTGTAATGGTCTGTAAAGGTCCCTTCCAAACCAAACCATTCTGTAAGTCACAGACCATCTCAGAAATGCTTAATGGACGTCCATCAGGCAATAGAAAGAGAGTAAGTGCAAAACGCGTGTGTCCTGTACTACAGTCGCCCTGGCAGGAGAGAGGTCACAGGAGCAAAGAGAAGGTGCACTTAGAATGAGATTTCTGTAGGTTACTTTTGAGAAAGACTGGATTTGGAATATAATTCTGTCACAGAAAAGTTTAATCAATCTCAATGGGTGTCATCCCTATGAAAGCATATGGGATTTGTTCACTGATTTCAGATTAAAGTAGAGACAAACCATGTCCTGCAAATACTTCTACATTGGAGTCTGATCATACTGTTCTGTGAAATATGTACTCTCATAAGTAATAAATGTAAATAATAGGAACAGTAGTAACATGAAGATTTCAGAAATAAAGACTAACAAGTGCATGCTTAATATTTTACTGCAGTCCATGGTCAAGAGCAGGAAATACACCAATCTAACATCTGTACTCCATTGGCTCTCACAGCATTGCACATAGGAGTACTTTATGTCTTTCTGAACAACTTCAGCATACCAGCTAATCAAGCTTCTCTATATCCAATAATTAGATTATTTAATCATATATCTTCCAGTTTATTCACCTAATAGAGTTATGCATCACTATTATCATTTTGTTTTAGTTCTCCCTTGGTCGTGCAGCAGCAGCTTCTGCCTCTTTAGAGGTGCTTTAGCTCCACTTCCAAGTCTGGAAAGTAACTACACCAAGTCCGTGATAAGAGCAGGTGCCCATCGTTCTGCTTTTGACCCCCAATCTGCCTGTTGCAGAAAAACAAAGTGTCTCAGAGTGGATTGTCCCCTTGGTCACAAGCACGATACGGGGATACATCTGCTCCCTCTTTTTTCTCCCCCTCTTTCCTCCCAAGAGGAGGAGGCTGCCCATTCTGCTTCTCAGTGGTAGCCCTTAATGGCTTTTTCCATCTTGTTGCTGGGCACATAGGTCCTCAAACGAAACTTTTCCATGAAGTGAGACCAACATTTTCTAGAGGGATACTGTTTGTGTGCTGTCCTAAGATTTGCTCCAGCTTGAGTTACAGTAATGAAAAGATCAAACAATTTCCTCATTTCCTGGCCATGCCTACCAGTAGAGTATTGTTTTGTTCCCCGTCCTGCTGATGACTCCTGTGTGGGATACAGAACAAAGCCATGAGTCTGTAGCAACCCCTTTCTCTAGTCCATCTGTAAAAGCTGTATGCAGTACCCAGCATTGTTCTAGATGAAATCTAGTGATGAGGGATGTCTGTACCCCTTGTGTTTTTTCACCTTGCCCTTGTCTCACTGTCCCTTCTCATTCTGGTTCTTCCTTTTGCATGCACCTATACATCTGTCTTAACATTTGGATTGCTTTGGTGGAATGATCCCTATTGGTTCTACCTTCCATGTTCTGATGGGCCAGGATATATTGTATTCAGGTACCTGACTGTACATGGCTTTCCTGTTGCTGGCCCACTTAACATGTAGATATTCATTATTTTTGTTCTCCCGGGAGGTCTTTGTCATTCTTTCTTCCAGAGGTCAGGAACCAGCATCTATTTAAATGTACTAAATGCAGGACAAATATAGGATCTGGTTCAGAGATTTTGTGGCATTTATCTGATGATATTATGTCAGGCATCATGCTTCCAGATAGGCACTTAGGCTCTTCTTCTTTTTAGTTGCTGGCATATAAAAGCAGTACAGATTGCTGTTCATGCCTAGCCTTCATGCTGCACATAAAACTACA
This sequence comes from Rhinoptilus africanus, assembly GCA_013400135.1. NCBI lineage: Eukaryota > Metazoa > Chordata > Aves > Charadriiformes > Glareolidae > Rhinoptilus > Rhinoptilus africanus. Next base: position 803,756 of record VXBO01002043.1, read on the forward strand.
AACATAAAGTAGCAGAGTTCAAACCTTGCATACTTGCGTGTTTCTTCAGGCAGATGGGGTAGATGGCCTCATGGGGACAATTAAAGAATAAAGTAATAAGGAAAAATGTCAAGCAGAAGGGAAAAGTATTATGCAGAACATTTCATGCAGTGATTCTGGTTACCCCAGCATTAATAATCAACTGTATAAACACATACCCACAAAATCCTTAAGCAGATTTGTATATTTATAATTTATAAACATGTATTTTCTTTGGACAGAAACCATAACGAGCCAAGATGAACATATCTTCCAGTGTTTACAGTAAAAGATGCTGGAGAAGCCAAGCACAATAAATATTTTAGTTCCATAATCTGGCTATTAACAGGAATATGACTACCTGCCAAATCTATTTGATATTATAAAGATTGTGGCATATATAGAGATCTTTTGCACCATTTTCTTAAACGTTTAAAGGGATAGCAAATCTATTTGTTGCTATAGACTGGCAAATCTTGGACAAAATTTTACTATGTTATGTCAGTGTCACCGCAGCTCATGAAAGCTCATTAAAAGAAGGGTTTGCACATCACTTCCCCCAGGGACCAGCAGCAGATTCATTTAAAAGCAATAGTCAGAGAATATTTTCCCTAAATGATGTAACTGAGAGTGGCATTGTGTGTGCTAAATACAGACACTGAAGAGTTCCAGGAAGAACTGAACCGACTATTAAATTTCAGTAAAAAAAAAACCAACCAAAAAACAAAACAACAAAAGAGTAAAGTTTTGGTGCCCAATTATGCTCTAACTGAAATGGAAGGAAAAATTCTTAGAGACTTCAATGAAAGGGTATTAATGTGGAATAAAATTTTAAGTTTCTCAGACATTAATCCATAAAATTAAGTCTTTATATAACATCAGTAGGACTACTGATGTGTTGAATGTTGAGCACATACTGAAAGGCTGGTTTAGGTACACTTATTTATCTGTTGCGTGGGTATGATCTATCCTAATATCAGGTGAAAAAAATGTGCTGCTGTCTCTTAATGCTTTGAACTAGATTAGTAACATATATAATATTTTTAGCAAGAGTTTGCATGTGCTCTAACATTTTTATGATGTTCTTTGTTATTTTGCTTAATAGATGACAATACTTTTCTCTAGAACATAGTGAATAAAGAAGCACGTCAGTGATTGTTTGTCAGGTTTTAATGGCCTGATTAGAGCTATCAACTCGGCTCCAGGAAAATGTGTGCTGCATCTTACATTCTGTGGTTTGGCTACCCTGGGGACAGGCTCCTAGAGGAGCAAACCGTTAAAACATGCTGAACTATTGCAGGGAGTCGGTAGCATAAAAGAGAAATAGGAGAGCCATTAACCACGGAAAATAAATGCACTTCTTATCTGGTGCTCTAACGCCCTATATATTACACGCTAAAAGCCATATCGCTTGCCACTTGAGTCAGTATTTCTTGATCTTAAATGCTAATGTAAGATGTGTTGGTTCTTGAAAATAAATCCCTTTTGTACTGCTAAGGTTAACCAAATTTCCTGGTTTTTATTGGACAATTCCTACAAAATCTTTCATCAGAAAGGGGCAGCAACTGACGTGTTATCCATCACTACAGGCACCCTCTGCAGATTGGAGCCCCCAGATGAACTGGTGGAAGAATGACTCATCTGTGATCATGTGGCATTGCTAGGCTCTCTCTTCCTAATTTTTCCTCTTTTTGCTGATCACCTCGCTCCCTCTCTTATTTGCTTCCCATTTTAAAGCCTTTTGTCCTTTCCTAAAAACACCTCCCGCTTCCTTCTATTGTGATCTCTTCTATTCACCTTCAACTTTACCATTGATCAACGTGTTTCCTGGAAAAATCATGTATGCATGGTGGCCGGTAAATCCCGAGCGCTGGACAAAGCTCTACAGGAGCAAAGAGAAGAAATGGATCCTAGTAAATCATAGAATCATAGAATGGTTTGGGCTGGAAGGGACCTTAAAGATCACCTAGTCCCAAGCCCCCTGCCCTGGGCAGGGACACCTCCCACTAGACCAGGCTGCTCAAAGCCCCGTCCAGCCTGGCCTTGAACACTTCAGGGATGGGGCATCCACAGCTTCCCTGGGCAACCTGTTCCACTGCCTCACCATCCTGACAGTAAAGAATTTCTTCCTGATATCTGATCTAAATCTTCCCTCTTTCCATTTAAAACTGTTACCTCTCATTCTGTCATTACACTCCCTGATAAATAGTCCCTCCTCATCTTTCCTGTAGGCCCCCTTTGGCTGCTGGAAGGTCGCAATAAGGTCTCCCCGGAGCCTTCTCTTCTCCAGGCTGAACAGACCCAGCTCTCTCAGCCTGTTGTCATAGCAGAGGTGTAAATAGTGATCATTCCCCAAATCCTCAACTCATCTGGTGTCTATTTGCATTAAGGTGTAGCTGAAGAGCAGAAAAGGAGGGTGCATCTTTCAGTGAACCGCTGCGTGCTTTGCTTACAACAAAATTTGCAAAGGGCAAAGAGAAAATTGGGTTGAGGTTTTCTGTCTCACCTTCTCAAATAAATTTTTGCACTGCTAGGTGAAGGCATGCTGCCTTAGAATCAGTGTTGCTGCATTTAGGGCTTGAGTTGTCATCAGCTTTAAGATGGTAGTGATCAACAGTTGAAAGGAATAAATTGCTTGAAGCCGGAGTCCATCTACAGTTTTTTCCACACACATGTATGCTTTCAGCATCCAGTCTTAATGTCAACCGTCCTAATTCTATGTTTTGTCCTTCTTTCTGCTAATTTAAAAAACAGACCGCTCGTATTCAGCACTGTAGAAGCAGCTAACCAAGAGAAAACAGGTGGCCTCCAGTTCTTGGAGCTTTGAGATATGTAAGCTGTGTCAGAGCTGCGCTGCTGATTTTTAAAGGCAGGCTGCCAATGTAAAGCAATGAAAAGCAATTCAGAATTTTTGCTAAAGCTTTTACTGTGTTTCCCTACAGCAGCTTGCAAATCTGCAGTTCTTTTCCAATTCTTTACAAGCACTCTGTGCACTGTTATGCATATGGATTTTTGTCCTTCATATTAGATGAAAATAATCTGATATGCAAAGAAATAGAATTAGTAAACTTTATGTTCTAGGTACTTAAGTAGTAGAGCATAACTCATGAAAAATACCAGACTTTGAAAAGTATAAGCAATGAGGAAAGTTTCATAGTAGTTCTGTGCAACTTGGCTTCAGAGCATCTATCTGACTGTGCTTTAGCTACTACAGCTAATGCCCTTTGGAATACAAGAATGTCACTGAAGTGTTTTGTAATTTCTGTTTCCAGCTTCTTGTCAGTTAAAAATCATCTTGCATGTAAGGATTGGAGTGAATGCTGATAAGTGATATTGCAGGTTCCTTAAAATACTGCCCAGCATCAGGAGTGTGACAGTAGGAATAGAAGAAAAAAAATCAAAGTTTTCTGTTCCATCTACTGTACGTCTCTATTTCATCCTCCTGGAAGACACACTGGGTGGGATATGTGTCATGGTTCCTCCTCATGTGTGGGCGTTGCACTGGAAATTCTCATTCAGAAACCATAATTCCTGCAGGTGTTTTAGTGATGGCCAAGTATGCGTTAGCGGCTTTGGAGATGAGCTTTCCCTGAGGATTCTCCTTTGGCTTCTGTACAAATACAAAGTACTTCTCATAGCTAAGGCCATTATCTATCATGAAGTTGGAGGTTTTTAGAAGCCAGGCTAGTTATCAATTTATTCACAGGGAAAAAAAAGCTGACATTTCCAGCATGGATGTTATAATGCTGAGCACCACAGAAGAAATGTAGCCAGGCTGTTAGCCAAGTCCCGTAGCTCTATTCTATAGCTGTTTTCCAAAGGCTGTGGTACAAATGCCTTCAACTCTTGCACAGTTGCCACAATTTTCATCTGATTGAACTGCTGTGGACAGCTAACAAAGGAATATATTTGAATGAAACACCAATTAAATACTCTTATTTTGACATACTTGCTTTCTTTAATAACTACTGCTAAGCATTTCTTTTTTCTGAGTCAGAGTGAAGGTAAAGACACAGTCCAGAAAAGATAAACAAAGCCGTTTCAGCAGCCCACTCTGTGCAATATTTTGCAGTTGGGTATCTGTTTCAAAGAGGAGCGCAATATTTTCTTGCATAAATATTTAGATAGTTGCATGTGCTGAGAAACAAAGACTATTCTTGATGTAAAATTGGGCTGGGTGTCCCTCTAGAATATCACATTCCACATGGTTTAGTTTTTGTATATATCATAGCAGTTGTAAAACAGTATACAGTTTGTTCCATTAAAAAGGCTTATAACATTAATCTTGAACTTTACCCTCTGTTGGCACCTAATTTCCTGATGCTTCATGGGAAAATCTCCTCGATTACTTCTGGGTTTCCTTTCAGAAGTCTTCTGTCCAGACGTTGTCTGTCTACCTCTGCATCCCTGAATTGTTATTTTTAGTGCACAATATTTCTCTTAGAACGGTGTCTTTGTAAGCAATATTGCATTCGCTATCTAGGATGAACAATGAGTACGAATATCAAGAAGCAAATGTGTGTTTCAGTTTTTGCGTGCCTTTTTCTAATGATTTCTTTTTAATTACAGAGCAAAGAGATTGCGTTTCAGCTTCATGAAGACTTAATGAAAGTTCTTAATGAGCTTTACACAGTAAGTACAGCGTCTTACTTAGCTTATCTTACACAAATTCCATATCGGACTTCTTCTATAAGTGTCCTTTTATGTAGCAAGTTACCCTCCAGTGGAGATGCTTATTTTTGTCTTTTCACACAAGTCTACACTATCTCTTTTGGAAAGATTACTTATTTACAGTACATATACTAATACTGTCAGGATTACTCTTTATTTTCAACCCTTTTTCCCCCCAGACTATGCTAAGACAGTTTATTATAAGTTTTGTTGATTATTAATGAGACAATTCTACTCAGAGCTTACCAGAGCAAAGCTTCTTCCTTTTCTGCCTTGTTTTTGTCCACACTGCCGTCTGCTTGGTTTGACTCACGGACTACACCCAGTAAAAATCAGTAAATGTTACTTATGTGCCCTCCCTTTTCCCTGGCTGGGGTACGTAAATAATGAAAACAAAAATAGAGGATTGTGTAGGCTTTCCATACCTTTCAGAGTTCTAAGTGTTCTGGCAAGCTGCCGCTAACCTGTTGGAAAATCTGAGAAAAGGTAGGTCTGAACTTCTTTTCCTCTTTGAAACTCATATACACAACTTGTTCCTAGAGGATGCGATCTTGTCTGCTTAAAAAATGTTTCCCAAAATATTTTTGAGAGGATATGTTCTGAGAAAGAACAAAACAAGAATTACTCTTTGTTTTAAACATAGCTATACAATAAAGAGGAACTGGGGACATCCACCTATTACAAAAGTCTGTTGATTCCTGATGGTTGAGGAAGTTGTACATCTAAATTCTCCCATCTGTCTGGAAGAACTGAAATATCTATGCTGCAGTGCCCTGCTTAAGTCTCTAATATGCTCCCTTCCCTATCCTCAATATTTGGGGGACCTGGAAAAAAACTCCATAATATCTATATCAAGAAACAGTTTGTGGTTTTGAGGAAGTTCAGGAAGATATCAGAGACCAGCTGTCCTCTCCTCAGGGAGAGATCGGTGAAGCATTACTTTTATGCAGCTTGTCTGTTTTTCTTTTCACCTGGGGAAAATTGTGCACCCGTCAGTGGATGGGTTGAAGAACATTTGAACTCAAGAGCAACTTAGGTGGCAAAAAGAAGATCCAAAGAAATTTAGACCTCTCTCAATGTCCTGGGTTCTTTTGGATTGTAGTTATGAATGCAGATTTCTACAACCTACCTAAAACTTTTTTTTTTTGAGGGCTTTTCTTCAGTGCTTTTTTTTTTTCCTAAAATCACCACTGATTTTGTAGGGTGCGATACTGAAAAACCTTGTTGGCTCAGGCCTGTAGCCATTGAAGTATGCTGGGATCAGCTTCTGCATTGTAGTGATAGCTGCAGACGATTGGCAGAGCTGCAAGGGATGAGCAACTGTAGGAGCCATTGCACAAGTGGGGCTTCAGTGGTGAGTAAGCCCTGAAGATACAGTCTTGTTTCAATTAAACAGTTGTGTAACTCCAGTGCTTGGCGAGGCGCAGGATTAGTCCCCTGTTTTCCTCCCAGGGTAGGAAAACATTGAAGCATGTGCTGAAATACTTTGCTGAATCACCAGTGAAAAGCTGTGAGACTGGACTTTGGTATTTTCACTCTTTTTCTTCACTCTAGTGCTATATCTTCGCACCGATGGCTACAGATTTATTCATATATTAAATTCCATGTTATGGCTTCCAGTGGATGCTGATTCCTTTCTCAGAATTTAGGATGTTTGTAAAATAAGATTTTTTTTTTATTATTTCATAAAATACAGAGCACGTGCACAATTTCAGTTAGGTTACTGCTGCAGGATGGCTTCTTGGGGTGGAATTAACTTCACCAAATTTTCAGGCATCTGCAATGTAGGTACAAATATCTTAGCTTGCCATCTGTGTTCCAGTTATAGTCACTGGAAATCTAATATGGAGAGATCAGACCCCTTTGTTCGATGAGATGCAAGCATCTGCTTCAGATGAAATCATTTACACCATTAACTCCGTTGTCCAGCTTTTCATTGATTGCAAAGGACTTGGTCAGCTGTAGGTGCCCACAGATCCAACCCGCGCTTAGTGAAGTGACAACATGGTGCAGAGTAGCATCTGTTCCGCTGCTTGCATGTTTAGAATGATCATCAACATATCTGTGTACTTTATTATATCTGCTTCTGTACATAAAGGTAGAACAATATCTAGGCAGATGGAAACCTGTTTACAGAATAAGATCATAGCGGCCTTACCAAAACAAGTATCTACAATTTTAATCTCTGGGGCGTATGTTTCTCAGTCACTTACAACAAGGAGAAGTCAACTTCCTATTTGCCTCATGATTTATTGGGGGGAATTCAATCTTACTGTTGTGAGATAAATCTTTGTGGACAAAAAAAAAGCAAATTATTTCAAGTCCGTGAATAATATATTAATATTGAAGTCTCTCCCTACTGTTTGGTTCTGGGTTTTTGTTTTAAAGGAACGGTACCTTCATGAAGTATAACTGTTAAAATATGGAGCCTTATTGGAGTTTAAATACCTCTAAAGCCTTTGAGTGAGGGGAAAGTATCAGAGCTTTTAATGTGTATGAAGAAGGGTTTAATAATCTGTTTACTTCTTCTCATCATTCTTTATCTTAGAAGAAAAATCTGTAAATTAAGGTCACCTTCCAGAATTAAAAAAAAACCAAGCAAGCGGTTGTGCATAAAAGTGCATTGAAGAGAATGAGAGAATTAAAATCACTAAAAGCTAAACTAGTAAGATGTGCTTGTTCTGAGGCACAGATGTGTAGTCAATATAAAGACATTGCATGTTTCAGTTGTTACTTCTTGAACTTCTCAGATAAAGAGTGGGTCCCTTAGGCACATGTATTAAGACGTTACACGCCTGGATTTCTCTAATGCTATAGGATCAAGGGCTGAATTAAATGCTTGTTTCAAACCCAAATGATGAGAAGCTCTACCACCCATCTCTAGCATGCTAGCCAGACCTGAGGACTCACCACACCTACTTTCAGACTTCTTAAGCACCAGGTATCTTGAAACCACTTTGGCTGGTGCCATCCTCAGTAAAATTGCACATCATGTACAGGATTGTTGAAAAAATAGAAACAGGTGAACCATGGCTTCAGATAATATTCTAAGAACCTGTGAGCAAACTTGCTGGAATAATCAGAATTTTTTAAGGGAAACGTTACTTTTTCATTTTCCATCTCTTTTACATAGGGAAGGTTTTCTTAGATGTTATGTTACGTACTTCATGTTTTCTACATGTTACTCACAGGACTGGTGAAAATGCATTTTAAGACTTTATTTTCAATTCTCAGTATTTTATCAAAACACCACACTAAAAACATTTGAATAGCTAAGCTTCTGTATCTTTGCAAGTTCAGTAAATGGTGAGTGGTGAGTAGTTTTAATTATGCATGGCTTCTCCCTGGCAGTGCCAGCCAGTCAGTATTTTCAGGTCTGCAGAATCTCAGCTGCTGCATTCCTCTCTTATTCCTCTCTCTACCACACTTTTAGCCAATGTAGACTAGTAATTAGTCCCATGTTTTACGGAAGGATATAAGCTATTGAAACTAGAGTGAGGCATATGTTTTGAGTGAGTGGGGATGGGGAAAGAGGATCCCAGTTGTGTGGGGTCACAGACCGTAGTTTATTTCCTGACAATTACAGGAAAAAAAGGTTGGTCAAACTGAAAACTGTAGGAGGTTTGGGTTGGTGTTTTTTATGAACTGAGAGATTTAGAAATCTTTTTACGTGTTGACTTAAAGAGAAAACAGAGTATTGATTTTACAATAGATCATCTTCGCAACAGAGAAGGCTCCCCAGTCAACCTCTTCTTCCATTTCTCGGGAAAGCTAAAATATCTTGTACTGTCAGATCAAGTACTGGAATATGACAGCAATATCTGAGTGACTGGGAATGGTAGGAAACACAAACTAGGCAGACTCTTTTCTTGCAATAGAGGGAGGTCTCCACTGGATTTATTTAGGGGTCAGGGCACATTCATAAATGACCTCTGAAGGAGTCAGGGAGGGATCAATGAGGTGACAAGTTTGCTAAAAACACAGAGCTGTTCCAGTAATAAGGATAAGGGTGAATGGTGGAGAAATAAATCTTCATGTCTTCCACTTGGCTTTCCAAATTATTCCTACTGGCATCACACTTTTCACAAGCAATACAAATGAAAGGCTTTCAGAAAAATGAAAAAGTAGTGACGGTCCAAAGCAAACAGTTTAATATTAAATAAGACAGGGCTGCTGTGCCGCTTGCGTTTTCCACTGCTTTATCTAACTCTTTAAAAATCTTGGCTGTTTTAAGTTCTCAAGGTGGTTGCTGCCAGATTTTCTTTTTTCTTTGCTGAAATAACACAGAATCTGGATTCTCTGTGTAAAAGTTAAGTCCAATTTACTGTAGCACTCCAGAGATCTGAGAAGGTGAAATCAGTAATTCTGTATTGGTAGTAATATATCAGTGACAGTGCCTGGAACCACATCAGAGGTTGGTTTGGAAGTGAATAGGATGCTGAAAACAGCTAATACTTAACTGCTAGAGGCAACTGATGTACTAAAATTGGCATAAGATTTTACTTATTTCTTGGGTAAAGTACTAACTAACCTGATTTAATGAATCCCTTGCAACTCCACCTTCTGATAAGAACTCATGACTTAGCAGAGACAATTCTGAAACAACTCAAACACAGTAATTGCAACAGGGATGAACTACTGTTCTGTTAAATGCCTGCTTCCTGAGAAACGCTATGAAAAAGCTCTTAATTATGCAGTTTTTTACAAAAATAAAGCACATGGCAATTTCAGTATATTTTAACTTTGTAGTATTCAGTCTTAGTATGTTTGGTTAAGAAGTTTTCGAGAAAATAAGTATGCATGTAGAAAAGGATAGGCAGCGCCTTCCTACAGGAACATTCCTCTCTTGTAGCCCACAAAAGTACAGCACTAATTACTGTCTTGTTGATGGATTTGCCCAGATAACAATTGTGGGTTTAAATAAAATTATCTAAGGGCTCACTCTAATGTACCCTTCCCTGTGATAAGTGCTATCTTCTGCCCTAAGCCTACTTGCTGAGCTCTTACAGATGATGCTGAAAATTTGGCACACAAAACAAGACATTTATATCACTAAGTGAACAGTCTGTCACCTACAAGTGGGAGAGTACATAGTTTGGGTAACATAATCTTTTTCATCTGCTTGTAGTCTGACTTTGTTATCTGACAGAAATCTGTATTTTACATCACTGGATCTGCAGAATAAACATACAAAATTAATAGGAGATAAACTCATCATTTAATTTTAGAAAGGGACTAGTATGCGTTTAACAATGCGTGTTCACTACAGTGGAGAAGTGCAGCATATGTCATGATGACAGTTCTGCATCTGCAAAATTATGACCTTGATCTCTCTTTTCAGTGCATACTTGATGGCTGATCAATAAGCACTTTGGGGACTAATTAAAGTCAGTTCAGTGATAGATACTCTCACAGGATAGTCTATCAGTTCAACAGTTTGGTGGACATTTGAGAAGCGGTATTGCTTATTTCATCAGATTATTTTTCATTTGAATAACAGATCTATGGAGTTACTAAATATTCACAAATTGGAGATCTGTGGATCTCAGAGCTCTTCATACAGTAAGTCTATTTAAAAGAATTAGACAAGCCTGTTGCTGTCTCTTACAATGCCTCACAGTCTTTTAAAAACTCCAGGGAGAAGAGATGGTATAATGTTAAGGGAAAGAATCATATATGCAACTTAGCATGCAAATTCTAAGCTAATTTGTTGAGGAAGTATGCAGTGAAATACTTGGAACCCAGGTCTCTAGCTTATTCCTATTATTTTCCATATGTGTCTGTCTGATGCTTTCTCAAGTTAAGTTTAGCTGCTGCACCTAAGCTCAGCTCTTAAAAAACATTGACAAATCATGAAAAAGGCTGGAGCTGTCAGCTTTCCCGAGAGGCTTGCAGAATAATGATGTCACTAGTGCATGAGATAAGCGGTGCTATCAACATAACAAACTGGACAGGGGTTAAATGCATGGGCGGGTCACTGCTCTGTACGTAGTCTGTATTGATTTCTAAGCCAGCGTGGCTCAGGTAGGACAGACTCTGTTGTCTATGCCTGAGTATATTGCCAAAGGGAGGGCTTCTTTTTCAGTCATTTAGGAATCATTTGTACCAAGAACTTGTGCAGAGTTTGTTGCGAGAACAAGGATTTCAAGTAGACACCTTGGTTCACCATAGAGACTATGAGCTCCGTGTTGTTCTCACACAAAACTTGGCTTTCAATCATTGTAGAGTGAGACTCTGTGGATTTGGTAGCATGTGCTGTAAGCAGGCAGCGAGGGGAAGAAGTACTCTTCAGTGAGGTGATGTTAGCGGAGTCAGCGCGGAGGCATCTGAGCCTCTTGGTGAGAGCTGGTAGTGATGCACTTGTACTCCTTCACTCAACAAGGAGGCAAGCTGAAATGTCACAGCCGCTGCAGAAGGACATTTACGCCTAGTCTGCTGGGCTACATGGCACTCAGAAAAAACGCTTCAAAAACTTCAGTGCTTACTGCTTTTGTCAAGCAGAACAAATCCTTGCTTCACCACTTAAGTCAGATGCTTTGAGATGTGCTGTTAGGAAACTCTGAGATATTATTATTATTCCCTCTGCAGGCAGAAGAACTGTGAGAGTACAAAAGAAAATTACTTCCCTAGGTGGTAAGACACATGAGTTAGCCTTGTCCCACCAACTAAAAAGTCTCTGGAGCTGACATAGAGCAAAAGATGAAAAATAAAAGCCAACACCTGTAGACTTCTGTAAGAAAGCACTCAAAAAAATGAGTAAAAAGGCCAACAGAGAAGGGCGCAACCTTTTTCTTGATCTCCTTTTTCCCATCATTTTTAATAGAGCCATATAACTTTTTTGTGCTTCTCAGATTTGTTGTATAAATCATTTCTTTAAGAAGTGCATTTCTTCTTTTTGCAGCAATTCTTTTTTTTCCGTGTGGCTGCATGAGTTAGACTCCAAGAGCACAGATTATTGACAACTTCAGGAATGCCTTTGGGAGCGGTGCAGGATGCGGGGAGCTGAGCGTGCCATTTGGTTAAACTGGGAACTGTGCAGGTCTCGTCTCTGCAGGCCTGCCTTCTCTTCCCAGCCCGGCTTTGTTCATCTTCGGGTTTTTGCCTCATCCATGTAGACGGTGAGCTGCTGGGGCAGTGGCTGTTCCTGGCTGGGACAGGGAACTCCACGCTCTGGTCAGGCCTTGGAGCGCAACTGTGCTATATAACAGCAGCAGTAGCAATTATGCTAAGCCCTGCACTTGGGGTTTTTTTCAGCAGAGAGCTGTAAACGTATGTTTTTAAAAATAAGAACAAGGCTACTTTTTTTGATGGGCATCTCCAACTGTTTTACCTTACTCCAGGAAGCTGGTGAAGAGTTGCCTGTTTCATTTCTAGTATCAATACTATTTCAGTTATATCAACAGCATGGACTTAGTATATTAAATAGTGGCATACTCAGTTACGGTGTGTAACATATGCATAACATACATGGTTATGGCAAATTGCAGCTCTCTGAAAGCTTCTTTGTTTCTCTTGCACAAGACTTTAAAAATTTGTCTGTTCAGCCATCACCTGATATGGCACAGTTGGTTTTTCTCGATCCACGCTAAGCCATGCTGCAGCGTATTCGCACTACTTGGCTCTAGTGTCCGCAGTGTTGCCACTCTATGGATGCTCCTCAGGCTGGCATAACTACTCGGTTGCAAAAAAAACTCCTCTCCCTAGGGTACGTACCAAGGCAGCTGCCAAACTAGCCTGTCTCCTCCATGGGGGTCACAAAGCTCTGCTGAGGGAGGAGTGGCCGGTTAGATTCCTCCCTGGCTGCGTCCATCAGAGGAGATGTGAATGGCTTGCATGGCCTCCACCCAAAGATAACATCAGCTGGAGAGAGCACTCTGGCACCCTGTGAAGAAGAGAGGAGGCGGTGGGCGCCCGAGGATGCCTTGGTACTTTGTTCTTTGTTTGAAACTTAATAACAACAAAAACCAAACAACCAACCAAACAAAAAAAAGGCTGGGGAAGGTGGAAAGGTGCTTTCTGTGCTGGGGGTGGGCAGAGAACAGCCCTTCCCAGCAAAGGCAGGTGGTTTGTAGTTGCTTGCTGCCCACTACGTAGCGTTCAAGCTGAGGGTTTTCTTGCTTGAAGAAGGGAGGACTGGGCAGAACCAGTCTCTCTCCCTTGTGGTCTGTGCAATCCAGCAGCCCAAGCTCTCTTGGCTGTGTGTGTAGAAGGAAGATAATGGTATTAACTGGGAGGGCTATGGGGAGAGCATCTTCACAACTTATTTATCAGGCGGCTCCTTGTCCAGCTCTCATCTGGTTTTAGGTCATACCCAAACTGCTGGTTGCCCACTTGGGACCCACTTTCCAGGCTGTGGACAGCCATCCAGCTGGCTGGGGATGTGTTCCCAGACCGAAGGTTTCCATTGCCTCTGCCTCCTTCCCCTTTCCTCAGTGATGAAGGTCTCCTGCTTTCAAATATTGGGTGTCCACAGCCGAGCTCTTAACAGACCTGAAGAAGTCAGATAGATACGGCGCTGGCATAGATTTAGTTTTACAGTTCATTATTTCATGTTTTCATTCAAAAGCAGGAATCCTGAAGTTTGAGAAGAATGATTTTGCTCTTTCCTATCAGGGCAATGAAAAAAAAAAATCCCCTATAATTTTTCAATGCAATTTTTGACTGAATTGTTTGATTAGCTTGCTGCCTCATTGCCTGCCAAAATGTTTCTGCGATGCAAGGCCCTTCTGAGGGGAAATAAATCAGGATGAGAGACAGTCTCACACACTTACATTATGACTAGGTCTCCATTGCCTTTCTCTTTATTCATAGTGCTTGGTAAAGCACTCTGAACATTTAGAATTTTAGATACAGAAATACCTGCTTCTTTAAGGTGAATAGTGGCAGTTTGGACATCATCCAAAGGCCTCATTGAACGTCAGACATACTGACAAGGCCGGTAGGCTCACAGTATTGCTGTTGGGATGCTATTAAATACATCAGAAAATAAAAATACAACCAGAAATCCTCAATCTCTGTTGGCAAAGAAACTTACCTGAGGTCCATGTTTATAAGAGGACGTTTTACTCAAAGACCCTGTGGTTTTTCTGTAGATACCTTTGCATCTTCATTTTCTCCTGACTCTCTCTTGACTCTTGTCTTTTGCAGGTCATGAAAACATACCACATGTATCATGCAGAGAGCATCAGTGCAGAAAGCAAACTGAAGGAGGCAGAGAAGCAAGAAGAAAAACAGATTGGGAGGTCAGGAGACCCTGTTTTTCATATTCGACTGGAAGAAAGGCACCAGAGACGGAGCTCTGTGAAAAAGATTGAAAAAATGAAGGAAAAAGTAAATAGGCCTTTTATTTAGCTCCATTTGAAGTAAATTCAGTGCATTTCTGACATTCTTTAGCATGATACTAGACAGAGAAGTCCAGCTGGGGAATAAAATTAAACAAGCTACACATAATAAACTAGCAGTGGGTTATAGATAACTTGACTTAATTGTAGTTCAGAGAGGGGAATACTTTACTCCCAGTATAATTCTTACTATATAGTTTGTCACGTTGAAACGAAATACTAAGTTATCACTTCACATTACATTTGTTATATACATAACAGGCTGGCAGCTAAGACTCTTTCTTGTTAATATGAACGTGTGCTTGAATTGTTACCATTTTTGCTACATACCAAAAATGAAGTAATTCAAATACATTAATGTATAATCTTTTTCCTAGCGTCAAGCAAAATATTCTGAAAACAAGTTGAAATCTATTAAGGCCCGTAATGAATACCTGCTCACCCTTGAAGCAACCAATGCTTCTGTTTTCAAGTATTATATTCATGACCTTTCGGATTTAATTGACGTAAGTATTGGCACATTTGTGTTTATATTTATTCTGTTCAGGAATAATACTTTTTAATAATAACTTAATTTAATAATTTTTAATTTTCAAAGGGAATATGTTAGTCATATGGGTTGCCTACAATATGCTTATCATTTATAATATTGTGTGGTAAAATCAGGAGGTTTTCCCTTTAGCTTTATGATTCACAAAATAAAGTGCCTTTAAAGTTAGAACATTATGTTTTGTCCCCATGTGGCAAGAGAAAATATGACAGGAATAACACAAAAAAGGTACACATTTCCATTTTGTACTATAAAAGGATTTCTGGGCTACAAATATTTTTTACAAGATAAGCTTCTTAAGTGGGCATCTAATGATGGTATTTAACTCAAAAGAAGGCATTTCCTCCGTGTCTTCAAAATCATTTTGTTTCATTCATTTAGTCATTGAATCAAATATACATTTCTTTTCTCCCTCTTTCCTACTCAGTGTTGGATGTCTCCTCTTCTGGTTTCTTCTGGTTTATTTTGCTTGGTTTTATTGTCTCTGTCTAATCTACACCCATGCACCTGCACATCCTGCTCCACCCGCCTGGCCTGCCCAGGCAATGAAAACGTTTACCAGGATCCCAATAGATAGATGACCAGGGCAGAAAACTAAGGACAAGCAGCATATCTGCTAGGGTACCATCCAACTGAGAAGCTGTCCCTACCTAATGGATGATTTTCCTGATGCTGCTTAAAGGATGGTGGATTTTTAGCCTCCAGTTAGGACATGTCTGATAAATGTGAACTTTATGAGTTCCTTTTGACTGCTGGAAGGAAACAAGGGTTCCTTTCCCTCTGTTCCCAGCACACCCACCCCTTCAGAGGCTGGAAAGATGCTCATTTTTGCCTTCTCTCCTGTCTTGCCTTTTGAAGCTCACATTTCCCAGTGAATATCTCCAGTGAGTTTCTACTTGGTCATAACTTTCTCAGGTTGGAAAATGCACCTGATTCTTACCCATTTCACGGATGTCCACGGAGGTTGCTGTAGCAGTGAAAGCTACATGGAGGAACCTCGGGCCTGGAACTTCACAAAGAATTGTGAGGGGAGAAGTCAAGATCTCTGTGCATACATATACAAAGACAACACTCTTTGGAGTTAGTGTTTGTAAAGATATTTACATGACTGTGAAGACTGGAGCTTTCTAACTGCTAGTTTTTAACACAAGTATAGATTCTGCAATATTTAATAACACAAGAAAATCATACCTACTTTGCATGGCTTTTTTCAAGCCATGGACCAATGTAGAGAATAACATTCTTTTGCCAAAATGGCTTTAGAAGTTACTCTTCCCTAAGGAATTTAAATGGAAAGTCTAGCTGCCCTTTGCATCACTGTTTTGTAAGAGTAGGCTGTAAACATGTGCAACCAGAATTTGCTTCAGATCCAGTTTAATCCGATTGTGAGCTTGTTTAAATGAAGTGTCTTTCAGACATTTGTATTTAATCAGAATATGCTGTGAAAGCATTGGTATCTAGACAGAGTGTTTACTATTCGAAAAAGGAAACGCTTTTTGTAAACGCAAGAGTCTTGGCAAGATTTTGGGGTTTTATCACTGGAATGTGAGACATGCTTCCCACTGGCCTTATGTTGCAGCAATCCAGACTATCTCATTCTGTAAGTCTTTAATGTCATGGTATGATTCAGAGTTTTCAGAGCAGTGGTGGCGATTTCATTCTTTGCTCTCTCTACTTTGTCCCCATCTGGCTTGCCTGCCTCTCTGTGCTTGCCTGAACTCTCTCTTTGCCTGTACAAAAGGGGATTACTTCTCTGAGTTTGAATTCCAGTTAACACGGAAGGGATTTACATTCCCCCGAGCTGTTGGTGTTGCCCATAAATGAAACTGAATGTTTTCCTACGTTACTGAAAAGTATGTCTGATAAAAATGGGAAAAATATATGAAGGAATGCAGTGTACTGTTCAATATATTTTCTTTTGTAACAGGATTGGGGAGGGTTGTGGGATATATTTTTTTGCAAAAAAAGATTTATAGTTTTTTCATTTGGATTCCATTGCATTTCCATTTGTGAGGCTCATATGGAAAATCCTAAATTGCAATTCCTCAGCTGAGCTCACTCTGAGCTGTTCAACTCCTTCATTTCATTAACAAAACTCAGATCTCTGACTTAAAATGATGATGTGTTGTTCATCTTAAGCTCTTGCGATAAAAGCAAGATAAAAATATTGCTGGAGTCTTAGCTGGATGTTTTAATGCATTTACCAAGCTGATGGTTGGGACCAACATTTGCAAAGAAGCAGAGGGATAAACAGGATTTCATAGGCAGAGTGTATTTCTGTCCTCTGCATACTGTACTAGAGGAATTTGAATTTTCTGTGAAATATTTCTCTGCTGACTATATAGTAGGATCTAGCTCAAGGGGAGGATAGGATTAGGTTTTTTTCTTTATTTGTATCCTGTAAAAAGTAGCAACAATTATTTTTTAGCTAAATTAAATAAGCTTTATCTAGTATGTAGAAATTCTTTCTAAGATTGTGGGTTTCAGAGAAGCAACCGAGTACACCCCCCTGCTAATCTGACTGTTACTACCAACATCTGTCCATATGGCACATACTATTACTCATTTACTTGAAGATTTCCCTGTAACTGAGTTTATTAGATTTTTCTGTGTTTAAGAGGAATGTAAGGACCTTTTTTCAGACTTACTGTGCACTCCTATGATCTGAAGATAAATACTAGTAAATAGTGATCAAAACAATTTTACTGTAGTTCTGCTGCTGGAATAAATAAAATATTCATGTGTTGGTCTTTCTTAGAGTGGAGCTTCTGAATCTCTAATTGCAGTCTGCATGCTTTGGATGGTTCGGAAGTTAGGGAACATTTAGCTATTATGAACTTAATTTATTCTGTAAAGGTTCTTTGTTAATCATTCATAGAACCAAGTTGAAAACTAGGCTAGAGTATGTGGAACTCTCTCTGTTTTTATTACATAAGTTCTCATAAATATGATATGTACAGCCAGATCCGTTTGATTTGAATGTAGATGTCTATGTAACAGGATGATTAGAAAGTGACTTATTCAGAGGTTAAGCCTTTTTTTATGAATTTCTCTCTCCATTGGCATTACAATTTTATTATTATTCCTGAAATTAAATGAAGAGCAGCTTGGTTGGTTGGTTGAAGCTCTCTGCTAAGCACTGCAGTTTGTTTTGTTCAAGCCTAAATATTCTCTGGGGTGCGATAAAGACAGTAAATGCTCTTGAGACTGCTTCAGATTTAATTCCAAATAAGAATAAAATGCAAATTACAAAATTAATTTTTCACGCATACCCCAAATGCATCACTCACCTCCCTCCACTTTGCCTCACCAAAAGTCCTTATGAATCTAGAAATGCAGTAAAATTCATAGTCTATGACATCATCCTCTCATTTCTCATCTTCATGTCTTGCTGCCCCAACTGACATCTCATCTCTCTAGCCCATAGATTGATAGCAGATCTCATTAGCCACCCAGGCTGTAGCCTTGGTGTGCTGATTAGTGAAGCTCAAAGATTCATATTTATTTTGTCTAACAGTGTGGTTGCTCACTTGAACTTTACAGATCTTTCTACAAATCTACAGATTTTTCCAGAAAATCATGTGTGCATCCATGCATGTGTGTGTGTATGTGTATACGTATGTACTTTTTTGCAACACCAGAAAGGTTGGTGATTTTTTTTCCAAGACTAGTCAGATGGTATGTGCTGGGGGCAGCAGTTTAGTGGCAGTACCTTAAATTTCCAGTCTTAGTAATAAACAAATACCCAAAGTGTCATCTCCATTATAGACTACTCTCTTTCTAAACTATCAGTAGAACTAGCAGATTAAAACAGTGCTTTCTTTCTGAGTAGCACTGACTTGATATTGTGGCAGAGCCATTCCTCAGGTAAATTATCTTGTCTTCAGATTTTGGACAAAATGAACTATGGTCTTGCAGAGGTAAGAGTCATGGTGCCTGAGTGTTCATTTTTGCTTTTAAAAAATAGCAAGATAAGGTAACAAATTCTATCTTGTTGAAGTAAAATTCCAAATTCAGGCATTTTAAACTCCATTCAAAGAGCTACTGGTGTTAAGGCATTAGTTCAGGTTCTGGATTTAGTTCTTGTCTGCTCTGCTGGCATTGACATTGCAAGAAAATGCCTTAGTCTGGCAGGATATTCTGCTTCACTTGAAGAATCCTTCTTCTTGGCTGAGAGGCTGTATTTGGTACCCTGTTCAGCTGTCATCATCTACAAAAGATGACCATGGTGATAGTTACTGAGTAGATTAAGGGTTAAACAAAGAAGTTCTTGGTACTGTCACAGCATAAAGGCCGCAATCTTATGTTCCAACTTGCAAAAAAGCGTCATCAGAAAACCACACAGCCCTAATAGTAAATCAATAAGCTTTCTCCTAATACTCAGATTAATCCTCTAGAGCCAAAATTCAGACTCAAGATGCCTGTAGTTTTATAACACATGGATAGTTGGCCATGCTAAACCTGGCATTGCCCTCTATTTCTCATTTCCTCTCAGTTTAATCTTCCGTGAGGTCTCTCTGAAACTAATGCACATGAAATAAAACAGCTGTCCTGATCCACTTTCTTATCAGCACTTCTAGTCTGTCTTTTTCATCCAAGATAGTGAATTAAATATGAGATCTGATTTGACGCAGAACAAGAGGAAAACACCAAGAGACTTTTCTTTTTAGAAACAATACTTTTTAGGCTGGAGGTCTTTGAAATATGGATGTGCTTTTGTATAAAAGTTGAGTGGCTGTTTTAGTAAGTGTAACACAAATTTCCATTCTATAAATGCAAAAGAGAGAGGTTGACCTGTGTGTGTTTGATTGAACATGACATCTTTTTTTCTGTTTTCTTTAAATGGTTCAACAACTGGTTTTTGGATAGGCACTGTCCCATCTGCAGTAACTACCTGCAGTACTTGCTAAGACTGAAAGCTTAGTCTTTATTGAAGTTTTCTTGTGAATAAAGCAGCCCTCTGTTGTCAAATTGCAGAGAGCAGTTTCATCACTAGTCATCAGTGCACCTAAGGCAAGGGGAGGGGTTTCTTCCGCTTCTACAGACAGGTTTAGGTGCGGCAAACAGGTTGAAAACTCTTTGCCATGCAATGTGTCCAACTGTATGACTGTCTGTCTGTCTCCCTCTCTCTCCTTTTCTCTCCTTTTTCAAATAAGTAAGAGGAAAGGGATAGGAACATCATCCCATGAGTCCCAGGGGTTTGTAATAGCCGTGAGGGAGGTGTGCATATAAACGTAGTCTACAGTGGACTGAATTCAAATTGCTTCTTTACCCAACTGCATCGCTTAACTTGCGAGTCCTGCAGGGAGGGATGATTTTAAACTGTGGGTGGGCTCCCAGGTCGGGTGGCTGAGGGATGCCCCAAAGCAGCATGCTCCCCGTCTGCCCGAGCCAGGCATTGGCCTCTGACTGGGACAAATCTTTCCTGTTCAAATAAAGAACATTGTTTTGTATGCAGCTGTTAGCAGGACTGATGTGCCACTATTGGGGTGACAGAGAGGTTTGTGATACATCTACCATTACATGGAAGCTCACTGAGCAGAAGCTGAGAGTATTGTTTACTGTGTAATGTGGGGAAAAAATTAAGGAAACAATCACTTTATACGCTTACTGCTGTGACATTTTAAAAATATATTCAGCTGTTCCTCTAAAATATTAACCAATCATGAATAATGCAAACTGAAGATGTTTAAAATTCAAGAACAAACGCAACTTTATGTTCTACCAATTACATTTCAATTACATTCCAGTGTTATTCTCACCCGAAGAAAAAAAGACATAAATTACTACTTTCTGCATTTAGTAACACGATATACATTGCTGGCTCTGACTGAGCATGGGAAATAAGATGTTTACAGTAAATATGTTTTCACTATTGGGGAAAGGATGTTAAACCATGCTTGTTGCATCAAAAAGCATCTTGGATGGGTCACTAATGCTAGAGGCGATTGTGGGGTTTTTGTTTGGACACAGACATGGTGAGCAGGAGTTGCTCCATTTTCAGTTTGGTGCTGCCATTGACTGAGCTGGTAGAGTTATGTCAAGTGGGTTTAAAAAGGTGATGTGAGGCTTACATATGACAATAATACTGAAAAGCCCACTTGTGTGTGGAGTCCCAGACCTTTTCTATGTAAATACAGTGACTGCATATTTGTATCTGATAAACAAATGCAAACATATTGCCATACTTGTACACTTGATCTCTTTTCTAAAGCTGTCCTTCAATCTTTGCAATAGAATGAGGATACTAAATACTTATTGTCTCAACCCCAGTATTGTATTTTCATTTCGAAGATATTTTGTTAAATACTTCGAAGACAGAAGAATTTCAGGACAGAAAATTTTAGTGATAATTTGTGGCTTGGGTTATTGGAATGATGTTCCTTCTTTTTAGTTTTTTTTCTTTTACCTTTATCTTGTTTTTAGTGTTGTGATCTTGGATACCATGCTAGTCTGAACAGAGCCCTAAGAACATACCTTTCTGCAGAGTATAACCTGGAAACTTCCAGGCATGAGGGCTTAGACATCATTGAAAATGCAGTTGACAGCTTGGAGCCACGAAGCGACAAGCAGAGATTCATGGAAATGTACCCCACCGCTTTTTGTCCACCAATGAAATTTGAGTTCCAGTCTCATATGGGTGATGAGGTCTGTATACTGACAAGTATCCCTACAGT
The DNA here is from genome assembly GCA_013400135.1 of Rhinoptilus africanus. Taxonomy (NCBI): domain Eukaryota; kingdom Metazoa; phylum Chordata; class Aves; order Charadriiformes; family Glareolidae; genus Rhinoptilus; species Rhinoptilus africanus. The sequence continues at coordinate 825,013 of VXBO01002043.1, forward strand.
GACTGTTTCTGTATACCAAGATAGAGAATTTATCCCCTTTTATAGAGAGTTTGGCAAAAGCTGTTATTGCTACCCAAAAGCAAGTGGATCAGCAATAACATTTTGCAAAACTGGCAGCACTGTTCTGAGCTTCAAGACTTTGCAAGTAGAAACTGTTGTGTATTATTATATTCTGTATTACTCATAATAACATTGCTGTGGATTTGCTGGCCAATCTCTGCTCAGCCCACCACCAGAGCAGTGGCTTTATGTCTTCACTGCCAGCTTCACCCATAACAGAGCTTGTGGGTGCTATTTGAGAGCAGCTGCAGAGCTGCTCCAAATTAGGCATGCTGACATGCAGCCTTTTCACCTTCTTCCTCCCCCATTTTATCATCTGGAGATTTCAAGCATACTGGGTACCCAGCTGTGCCCTGTACCAAAGACCAGTAGCAAAGCAGAATAGAGAATGACCCGTGTACATGGTTATTTGAAGGTAACTCCAGCGTCTGCATTTGTGTGTGATAGAGAAGCAACTCAATGTAGCCATACAACAAGGCTGCACTCTGCAGTCATAAGGTATGGTATGTAGTTCCACACCTTGTAACACATAAATATTTTCAGTTTAGACGGACACATTTCATTGTCTGCTTTATTAAGATTTAATGGCTTTGGTAGGAATTCACCTAGTTTTAAGGAGAGCAACCAAAGACTATTGACTGGGTTTTTTCTGCCTTGCATCTTACAGCTGTTTTTGATTCTTTCTTAGGTTTGTCAGGTCACTGCCCAGCAACCTGTGCAAGCAGAGCTTATGCTTAGGTATCAGCAACTACAGTCACGATTGGCCACACTCAAAATCGAAAATGAGGAGGTAAGATCTATGTCCACATGGGCTATGTATTGAACTCCATTTTCAGGAAGGTGCAGTGTTTTCTACTTAGTCAAAAGCATGTAAGTGCCCCTGAAATGGCTTCAATCTGTATGAGCTGTTTTAATTTTAAAAATCAAACACCGGCAAATACACTAAGGAAGGTCCTTGTCTGCTTTATAGAGGTTTGGAAACTTCATCTTTTACCTGTCCATGCATCCACATTACTGAGTTCTGTGTTTTGCAGATGCTTCAGTGAAAACTTGTTAGAGCGCTTATTTTGAAAGTTTTGTGGCAGAAAGCCACTGAGCACAGTTGTTTTCTGTGACCACCCTCTGTCTAGTCCCCAAATTACTACTTCTGAAGTACAGAAGAGTTTGGACTGTCTTTTGTGGTAGCTGAGTCAAATCTCTTGTGCTTTCAGCTACAGCTATTTATAAACACAATTACTGAATGCCTGTGATAGGAATAGCTCACCTAGTAAAATAACATGCATTTTTTTGTAAAATACAGAAAAGCTATCCTGTTCTCTTTCCTTTGCTCTGGCAATAGAGAGCGGCCTTCCAGTCATTATAAATTGCACTTTTATCCAAATTAAGGCAATGTTCAAGGCCCTCAGTTGAAATGAGAATCTGTTCCTAAACTAAAACATAGGGATAATTTAATTTCTTGGTGTAGTTTTTTGGTAAGTTTTCAGGATTCCAATTTTTCTTATTCTATGTTGTGTGCTGAATGCTTAGAACAAAGTATTAATGTCCATGAGACATGTACAGTAGTCTCCAAAAATCCCACTTCAGAAAGTATCTCGAGGTAACAAAGACAAAAGGAAGGAGAAAGATTATTTCTTTCAGTAAAGTGAAGTTCAAGGGCATTGGAGGAGAAATCATGTTGGCAGGCGCAAAAAGGGTATTTGCCTACACTGGAGGTGTGTGTAGAAGTGTGCATGATTCACTCTCTCTCCTAGAGACTTCTCTGAAGCAGAACTGGGAGGTAAATCACATCCTTGTGAATCCTGCCAATTACTTTATTGCATTGCGGAAAGACGGCATCCCCTGTTCCACTGCCTCCGTGCCCTGGTTTACACTATGAGCGACTGTGCTCTGCCTAGCTCCTAGGAAGTGCTGTGAGGCTAATGTAAATTGTTCTTTCTCCAACCCCCTCCTCCAGCTGTGTATTCCACTTCTGCAGTCTAAACATCACTGTGCTCCACACCATAACACTCTGCAGAACAGTGTCACAGGTTTTTATCTTGGAAAAACATGTTTTTCCGGCAGCCAGATCCTTGGATGTACACATTCAATCTAACATGTTGACCACATGTGGGAGAGCTGACCCTTCAGAGCAGCGTGTCATCTCTATTGCCTGTTGTCCCAGACTGGGGACCATAATCAAATAATGTGACATTTCGATCCTAATTTCAGGAAACAAATGGTTGAGAGTGCTATACAGTTAATGCAAGAGTACATCCATGTTTGTGGATTGTGCTCTGGTAAAGCAGGCAACGAGATAGGAATCCCAATCGCGTCATTCTCCTGTTACATAGGTATCTGCTATAGTACATCTAATTTTTCACATTCACGCACCAGCTTGGGGGAGCGTGCCAGAGAAATTATTTTGAGTAATCAGCTTCCCTTCTAAGCTGTTCTGGTATGTATTTATCTTTCTGTTTGGTAAACTGTGCTTTTTAACACCAGGTTAAGAAAACAACAGAGGCTACCCTGCAGACAATACAAGATATGGTCACCATTGAAGACTATGATGTGTCAGAGTGTTTCCAGCACAGTCGCTCAACAGAGTCTGTGAAGTCAACAGTCTCTGAGACTTACCTGAGTAAGCCTAGTATTGCAAAAAGAAGAGCTAACCAGCAGGAAACGGAGCAGTTCTATTTCATGGTATGTTGATTGCTTCCTCATTCATGTGATACAGACCAAACACCTGAAGTAAACATTATGTGGAATGTATGTCACATGCATAGTAATAGATTGATCTGCATCTCTACAGAAATTCAGAGAATATCTGGAAGGTAGTAATCTCATCACAAAACTTCAAGCAAAACATGACTTGCTGCAGAGGACACTTGGAGAAGGTAAATATCACAGAATAAACTGAAAAGTGATTCCAGACTATACAATGAACCCACTGAAATGCCAAAAGTATGCAAGAAAAAACTTACAAAACTTAAAGCTTAATTGTCCAGTAAGAACAGATTTGAATTTTAACAGCAGTGCTAAGACTACGCACTATAAATTGATTTTATTTCTTCAGCTGATATTTATTTCCACTGTGCAGACATTTAGACAAGTGACGATATTTGGAAATGGAACTGTTGAATGAAAAATCTCGTGTCTTGAGAGGAGAGCTGACACAGTCAGTGCAGTGTGATTTAAGGGCTGTGACAAATGCACTGTTTCTACTTCCCAATGATTTCTGTTGACTTGGGGTTTTTTTTCAAGAGTTGGTGGAGAGTGATAGGTTTTTTAAGTGTACAAAATTATGCAGGATGCATCTCTTACATACAGTGGACTTACTAGTGCGGTATTTCTGACAGATGGACATGAATGTCCTTCTTGCAGCCTAACAACTCAGTGGAGCATTTATGAAAGGTAAAAGGTGAAATCCTGACCTCACTACTGTCAGTAGTGAAAGTCTTATAGACTTAATTTAATGTTAGATTTCTACAAAATATTTGCGTATTGTGAACTGGAATTAATAAAAACTTAATGAATAGCTCTCTACCTATTCATTATCATTATTGCATTTAAAATTATTGCATTACAAAAAAAATTATTGCACTAGAAATTATGATAGCAGAGTATTATCCATTGTCCTGAACACTCTCCACAATTGTTAAAAATACATCTTAAAATATAAACCAAATCAGCAGATGTCCGTGATCAAATGAAGTAAAGCTGAATGAGGGCAGTAATGAATCAGACACTAAGCACAATTCCAGACCGCCTCTTACCAGCCCTCCCAACAGGCACTTCCTCATGGACCAAAGGGAAAAGGAGAATCACACTGCAAGCCTTGAGGACTAGCCGCACAGAGTGTTACAGACTGGAGAGGAAGTGAATTACACCACAAAGAGTAAAAATCCTCTCATGAAAGTTAAAGACTATAATTCAAAGTTCAGAATCAAGAAAGGAAACTTCTCTAAAGAGTGTCTCTAAAGGATCTGTCAGTTTATTTTCTTTTTACTGCCAAAAATCTGTTGTTAATCAGATCTTTTCTTGCTTTTAATGCAAAAGCCCAAATCCACAAATCCAGTTGTAGAGGTGCCTATAGAGCTATTAACAGTTGAGTGGCTATGACCCAAACAAAGCCCCTGTCCAGGGGGTGATTGAAATCAGGAGTAGGGAATAAACAGCGTTTTCTTGCAAGGCTGGTCTGTAGAAGATGGTAGCTGTTTCTAGACAACTAACTACATTATGTTTTTTCTCATGGAAATTTTCATTTAATGGGATTTTTTTTTAATGTGTACGTTGAGCAGTTTATTCACGCAAAACAATGTGCAGCTGATGTTAGTCAAAAAAAGAGGAAAATTTTCCTCCAAAGGCTCACAGAAAATGCATTTGGAAAAATAAAGTGAATGTTTTGTTATTTGGAAGCCCAGTAAAATGTATGATCGTTTACTGAAGGAAGGAAGGACGGAAGTTAAAAGGCAACAGAATCTGTTGCCTAATGCATGTTGGAAACAAATAAGGAAAGAACTGTATGAAAGGAAATACAAAGAAAAAACTGCTTAGCAGGGTGACCTAAGTGATCAATTGCCATCAGGCTCTGGGCCGTTCTGCCATGCTCGGGCATGCTTGAACCATTCTGTTTGAACAATTCCCTTCTACTCACCAGCTGTAACCCCAAGTAGTTAACCTGTGTTGCCAACAGTGGTTTTGCACATAGCTGTTTTGACATCATCATAGCATAGCATGTACCCCAAACATACCTGTTTACATTCAAAGATGATATTTGGAGCAAAAGCCATCGTTCTTACCGGTTAAAAATCTCAAATACCCCTTTTTATTGAGGCATGTCCTGCATTAAAATGCACATGCCTGGGAAGGAGAACCTGGATTCTGTACATTCCTTGAGTGGAGATGACTGGAAGAATAGAATGACAGTGGAATTATGAATATTATTGCTGTAACTGCTATAGAAATTAATTTGTAAGAAGTTAACTTCTCCCCTGCTCCATTCAAACTGTCTTTTCTGAAAACTTTAATGTCAGCAAGACAGCAGGCATAACACAGGGTGCTGTATTAAGTAATGCAGGGGAGAATGCAGGGAGAAGGGGAGGATTGTCTGAACTGCAAATTTTCCTTTGGCACCCTCTCTTGCTATTATTCAGACTTGTACGGTGTAAGGGTGTGGGCTGAATAAATCCAGATTCTAGTCTGGTGTCCACAACGTTGACAGCATTTAGCTTCTGTTCCAGTTCATCACCTACCTACTGCAGTCTTTTGCTGTTTATGGACACAGCAGATACACAGAATCATAGAATCATTTAGGTTGGAAAAGACCCTTAAGATCATTGAGTCCAACCGCTAACCTAGCACTGCCAAGTCCACCACTAACCATGTCCCTAAGTGCCACATCTACCCATCTTATAAATACCTCCAAGGATGGGGACTCCACCCCTTCTCTGGACAGCCTCTTCCAATGCTTGACAACCCTTTCAGTAAAGAAATTTCTTAATATCCAATCTCAACCTCCCCTGGTGCAACTTGAGGCTGTTTTCTCTTCTCCTATCACTTGTTAATTGGGAGAAGAGACCAACCCCCACTTCTCTACAGCCTCCTTTCAGGTAGTTATAGAGAGTGATAAGATCTCCTCACAGACCACTTTTCTCCAGGCTAAACAGCCCCAGCTCCCTCAGCCGCCCCTCATAAGACTTGTGCTCCAGACCCCTCACCACCTTCGTTGCCCTTCTTTGAACACGCACCAGCACCTCAATGTCTTTTTTGTGGTGAGGGGCCCAAAACTGAACACAGTACTTGAGATGGAGCCCCAAGTGAGTACAGTGCCGAGTACAGCGGGACAGTCACTTCCCTAGTCCTGCTGGCCACACTATTTCTGATACAAGTCAGGATGCTATTGGTCTCCTTAGTCACCCAGGCATGCTGCTGCCTTGTTTTCAGACAGCTGTCAACCAGTATCCCCAGGTCCCTTTCTGCCGGGCAGCTCTCCAGCCACTCCGCCCCGAGCCTGTAGCGCTGCTTGGGGTTGTTGTGACCCAAGTGCAGGACCCGGCACTTGGCCTTGTTGACCCTCATGCCATTGGCCTCAGCCCATCGGTCCAGCCTGTCCAGATCCCTCTGCAGAGCCTTCATTCCCTGAAGCAGATTGACACTCCCACCCAACTTGGTGTCATCTGCAAATTTACTGAGGGCGCGCTCGATCACTTCCTCCAGATCATTGATACAGATGTTAAACAGAACTGGCCCCAATACTGAGCCCTGGGGAACACCAGTTGTGACCAGCTGCCAACTGGATTTAACTTCATTCACCAGAACTCTTTGGGCCCAGCCATCCAGCCAGTTTTTTACCCAGCAAAGTGTACACCCATCCAAGCCATGAACAGCTAGTTTCTCCAGGAGGATGCTGTGGGAAACAGTGTCAGAGGCTTTATTAAAGTCCAGGTAGACAACATCCACAGCCTTTCCCTCACCCACCAAGCAGGTCAGTTTGTCATAGAAGGAGATCAGGTTAGTCAAGCAGGACCTGCCCTTCATAAACCCATGCTGACGGGGCCTGATCGCCTGGTTGTCCTGTACGTGCTGCGTGATTATTTCACCATCCCTGGAGGTGTTTAAGAAAAGGGTAGATGAGGTGCTTAGGGACATGGTTTAGAAGGGGTTTTTGCCAGGGTAGGTTAATGGTTGGACTTGATGATCTTAAAGGTCCCTTCCAACCTCACCAATTCTATGATTCTATGATTATCTCAAGATGATCTGCTCCATAACCTTCCCCGGCACCAAGGTCAGACTGACAGGCCTGTAGTTCCCAGATTCCTCCTTCCAGCCTTTCTTATGGATGGGCATCGCTTTTTCTAATTTCCAGTCAGCTGTGACTTCCCTGGTTTGCCAGGACTGCTGATAAATGATGGAAAGTGGCTTGGTGAGCACTTCCACTAGCTCACTCAGTACCCTTGGGTGGATCCTATCCATCCGCATAGACTTGTGTGCATCTAAGTGGTGTAGCAGGTCACTAACCACTTCCCCTTGGATTATGGGGGCTCCATTCTGCACCCCAGCCCTGTTATCCAGCTCAGGGGGCTGCATACCCAGACAACAACTGTTGTCTTACTGTTAAAGAATGAGGCAAACAAGGTATTAAGTACCTCAGCCTTTTCCTTATCCTTTGTCACTATGTTTCCCCCTGCACACAATAAATATTCATGATCTGCACAAGGGAGATAGATTAAGGGCTCTGTGCTGAGTCTGCATCTACAAATTTGGAAAAGTAAATGAGAAATACTCAAATGAAATTGATACTAAACACAGGAAGCACACTGCTACTCATATTAATTCTGACCCAAGGCTCATCTATTTAATGAACAGATGAACAAAGCAAAGGGAAATGCAAGGAAGAGAATAAGCAGTTGTAAAATAAATTGCCCCTGTGTCCCAGATAGTTTTTGCCCTAATCTGTTAAATATCAGAGATGTGTTTAAAATCTCCCAGGCTCAGATTTGTAACATCTTTTGTTTTACTAGCATTTATTATTGGAATTGTTAGTGAATTTTCCTTAGTTACATGAGCAGGGAGAAGTCCCTGGCTTACCCTTTTTCTGTCATAGGTTATTTTACATACTTTTCTTTCATCCCTGTTTTTCACCTCTCTAAAATAGATCCCAACAGTCTTTACATGTCTTATGCCAGAGATTTTTCCCAGAGCTTATTCTTTGTGCCATCTTCTGTGGATCCCCACTGTTCTGGTACTGCAAAATATATTTTCAGATTAGGATTTTCAGTACTGTGCAGTATTTCAGGTGTGCTTGGACATTGCCACATAATATTATGTTTTACATATCACTGTTTTTCATTCTTGCTGCAGTCTGACAAGCTTTTTTGGTGTCACTTTCAAATTGAGCAGTGTACTTAGACCTAGCCGAAGTGATGCTCAGAGTGATTTTCAGAGTCAGTGTGATTGTGTGTTGTTCTGTTACCTGCATAGATGTTTAATTCTTTCCTCCCTGATATCTTACTTGAACCTACCAATACTGAATTTCATTTGACATTGTGTGTCTTGTTCCTTAACATGGTTAAACCCCTCTGAAGGGCTTCACAGTTTTGTCAGGATTTGATACAAAAATATTTCAGTCATCTGCAAAATATTCTGCCTCCTTAGCTGCTGTGATCTCCGCAAGACATTAATAAATGTATTATATATTACATAAGTGGTCCTAATGGGAAGGCTTGAGTAAATGAGTGGTACACTTTCGTCATGAAGACAGTTAACGAAGACCATTTAATTCGACTCAGTTTCCCTTTTCTTCATTAGTTTTTGATCAATGAAAATATTTTGCCAGTCAATCCATGTCTGTTTAGTTGCTTTAGTCACCTCTTGTGAAGAAACTTATCAGAGGCCTTTGAAAGTCTAAGTAAATTAATTCAACTGATTCTCCTTTATGCAGTATTTTACTGACACATTCAAAGAATTCTAATAAGTTAATAGGGCACAATGTCCCTTTGGGAAAAACTAGGCTGGTTGGAACTTGTCATCCATGACCTTCCTACTGGTTCATTATTTTGCTTTTCATTATCATGTGTTGAAACGATGCACATGCCTAACTTACTGGTCTGTTAGTGGAACTGGTCTTACTGGAACTTTTCTGGAATACGGTATTTGCTTCTTTACAATTCTCTGCAGTTCTCTCTGATGTTTCCCAGTGGTAGCATTGCATTTTTTTCCTGCAATACACAGACAAAAGAGAGGAAAGAGTCTCTTTCAATAGCAAGCCACTGGTGTCTAGAGCTCTGTATTTTCAGCACTGAACAGGTTTAGGCTCAAAGGGGGATATAATCTAATCTTGGCACAGCTCTGCTTCCATTCTGACTTAGCCGCTAAAACACATGAGCCCAAACAACTGATGTTGTTTGGAGTTTTACTTCAAATTATTTACAGTATCAAGTGACTCTTCAATCTATGAGCTGCTGCCTTAAAAGTTGTTCCATAATATGGGTTGTGTTTGTATTTTAAGTCTAACTGTGGAAATGGTAGATAACTGCACTGCCTCGTTTGTTGTGTAAGTGTGTATCTTTTGCTGGTAATATGAAAGTTAGGGTTAAAAGTAATTTACCAAGCATAATTTAGACACCAAAAAAATCTACCTAAAACCTACAAATGATGGTTTCCTGTTCATTGACATTTTCTAGGTCACAGGGCTGAATACATGACAACAAGGTAAGATATTTTTATTTTACTTGATTTAGAGGTACAGATGTAATAAAATCTTAGAAATTACAAATTTTGGAACAAGTTCATAAGGGTATATAACATTGTTGTTGTTGCTGTTGCTACGTACATTACCTACAGACTCTGCATACTTTAACATTCAGCATTTCTCCTTCTGCGCACTGATGGGTAAAGGACCAGAGTGTTCCTCTTCCTCATTCTTGTGAGCCACTCTAGGCCAGTGTCAAGGGTGGGACAAGCTGTGAGATCCTTAAACATATTTGTGAATCACACATCAAATTTGGAAATTGCAGGGGCTTTTTTTGGTACTGGAAAATAAATCTTTTTCAGTTGCTACAGATACCTTACCTCTCATTGTTTGTAATTCACTTGGTCAGGATACACAGTTCAGAAGAACCTGATACAGAGATTAATTTAGGGGATAGGCTGTGTCTATGATAACCTAGCTCTGGAAGTGAATACCTGCCTCCCTCAGCATCCATGTGTTTGATACTTAAATGGGTCTATGTAGTCACACAAGAGAAGGGATTCAGTTTTATATCTCCCTGCTTTGTGCAGCACATACTTTTTCAGTTGTGTAATGCCACACCTGCGAGCTGCCTCCAGACGCCAACACAGACAAGCACGCTGCAGCCCCCAGGCTATCCGTCTGTGCGGATGGGGGAGCAATGGCAACTGTTTGGATGTGCAGCTGCCACTTGTGTGTATCCCTGCTATGGGCACCACCCTTCCCCTCCTGGTGACAGCAGGAACATCCAGCCCAGCTTCCCTGGTCTCTTCCCTTCCCTTTCCATGCAATACATCCTTGCTCAGTGCCTTCTCTTTCTCCTTGTTGCTTCCTAGACAGGAATGGCCTTGCCACCACCCCTCATCTTTGGATTGGAAAAAAACCAAAAACCAAAGAAAACCAGTCTTGCCCTCACAGCTAAGAAGTTTGGATCCAGCTCTGGCTCTGCCTTTTGCTGGCCCGCTTGGTTTTGTATAATTTCTTATGCCTGGCCCCCATTTTCCTGGAGGCATCTGTACAGACTCAGAGCTGCCTTTCTCCCACCACTCCATGGTCCATTGTAGCTCTGCAGTGCTGGACTTACCTTCTTTCCTTATGATGACCCCAATTGAAAAGTAGTAACAAATCAGTGCATTCTTCCCAATTGCTGACCTTAATTTTGAGACCTGTGCCTTTAACTTTAACTCTGAAATGCATGGAAGCCAGCAAGCTTATGTCTAATGAGAAAAACGTTATTTCTTGACTCTAAAGCAGGTGACTCATCAGGCTCACATCATCCTAAATTCCCTCCTCTGTAAGCAGCTGAAAGAAGATGATGGATTTAGGCAATGATTTTACCTTAGTAAAGTGGGGGACCAGCTTGAAGCTGTCTTGCATCTTGTCTTCTCGCAGCTGGTCACTTAGAGAAGGAAAATCTGAGGGAGAAGGGCTTGCCCGTGCGGTCCTCAGCTGTACCAGCTGGGAACTGCCTATTGCCCCAGCATTAAGTTTCCAGACTGTTAAGACATGCAAATGGAAATGTTCTTCAAGGTCAAAGTTAACTTGTAGAAGGAAAAAAGATATCTTTAAAGATGAGTTTAAAACAGCAGGTAGTACCCAAACAGATCAAAGTCCCACCACGTAAGGTTCAATGCATTGTTGTTCCTCACTGTTTCCCAAAAACCATTTGATTTTTTGCTAATTCCGGAAAAAACCCTAAAAACACTGGTCTGCTGGTGCAGGGGAACTAGGGAAGCTGTTGGCACACAGAATGCCCTGACATTTGCAGAATTGTGACCTAGAGAACGATATTTATTTCCTGTAATCTCTTTCAGTTGTAATCATCACATGTGTAACACACTAGGTTAACGTTTTGCAGACCAAAGTTTTGTGTGTTCTTCCTTTTCTTTTTTTGCTTTATGCTGCTTTTGTTTATTTGTTTCAAGTTGATGTTATTCTTTTAATTCCTTTAGCTAATTTGAAAGGTGTTTCTTTTCCTGTATGAAGATGTTGATAGTTGGATGTGGAAGGCTAACGCTGTTTAACCTTCCTGGTTCTAGTTGAAAATGCGGATGGTTTGGTTTTGAAGCATCTTAGGAGTCTGCTGAGCAGCTTTAATTTGCATTTGAAGCTTCTCCAGCATGAAGCAACTTTTCTGCTTGATAAGATGTGCTTCTAGTGGCCTGTGTTCTGCCACAGCTGGCAGGATGAATTCCAGTAGCTGCTGCACATTTCATGCATGACCGCAACAAAAAAAGGCCATTCCAATTGTGCAGTGTTTGGAATAAATGTATATGGTAAAACTGCAAAGCAGGGATTCATAAAGAATGTCAATATTTATCCATAAGTAATGCATTTTTAATGGGAGAGTTCTCCACTTTTAATCACTGTTACACTTAAATTTGATGCAACATCTTTATTTGTGAAGTATTGTGTTTATTTCTCCCCTCACAATGTTCTGTTGTTTTGCCATGAGCTTACAGACATTTCATTTTATTGTGTGACTTAATTCTACCTTGCTCAGTAATCATATTCCCTTCCCTTAGGCCTCCAAATCTTCCCCCTAAGCCCCAGAAACACAGGAAGCCCAGACCCCGATCACAGTATAGTGCTAAGTTGTTTAATGGTGATTTGGAGTCATTCATCAAGGTACTGGCACCAGCCACCCCAGTGGCTGATCTTGATACTTCTAACGATAATGGTCACCACCTCACGTGAGCTGAGGCAGATCATTATGTTTAAGTCTGTCCTGAGGCTCTTTTCTTTCCCGGTTGATCAATATAATACTTCCTGAAGTCAGAGGGAAAGAGGGGGATTCATTTCTCATGTTAGCCTCCTTAGATTTTGTTAATCAAGTAGGGGTAATATCATCAGCCTGGTTTTATTAGGAAACTTAGCATCAGGTAGAAGATAGGATGTAGTGCATCCAACGACAATTTTCTGCTTGCCATTTTTGTTACATTCAGTATTCAAAGTCTGTGGAGAAGCAGTATTGCCCTGGGTTTGATATACAACTTTTCATTTCCTATGACTTTAGGAATTTATTATATTGTGTGAAATTGTGATCACCGCTATTCTGGATCTTGTGTCTTTGCTGTATTTACTATCTTCTTCTTTCTTGTGCTTTTATTTCTAATAATGCTTCTAGCCGAGGCCGAAGGAACTCTCACACGAGACATCAGGTATAGTTCTGGTGACAAGAGAACCATCTCTGCCTCGCTCTCGGGTTGCATTCACATCTGGCTCAAAATTAGTTCTTTCAAAGACCTGGAGGGAGAAGTTTGCATTAAGAAATAAGTGTATGAATACAGCAGGCAAAACTGAACCAGAGCACAACTCTGGAGTGATTGTAGTCTTAAATGATGGATATTTCCTTATTCATTAACAAGCATCTGCCCATCACAGTTAATTAGTGCCTCTGGACACTAACTGACAGAGCTAAAGGAAAGAAAACTTAAAAAAATATGTAACAATACATTTATAAACGCAGTAAAAGAAATTCCTGACTGCAAGCTCTGTGAACTGAGTTTGAATGTTACAAGGATTATTTTTTTTTTTTTCTTCCTGTGCAACATAGCTACTGGCGGAATATTTTGCAGAACAAATTCTGTGCCTAGCGGCACCAGAACAGTTTAGCTGTCTTTGAATGAAGCTTTCAGCAGCCCTCAGTACAACTACAGGGAAAACTATTATTACTATTACTATTATTGCGCAGTCGGTGCTATGAGATGCAAAGACTTTCAGGAAATCATCACATGATGCAAGAGATGAATAACATGAACAGTTTCTTGCTCAAGGATGAAAGTAAGCAAAGAAGCAGAAACTCCCACAACAAAAAGCCCCTGGATTAGAGAAGCAGAGAACAAATCAGGAGAAATGGCACCCCATCATTTCCCCTCACAGAGAACAGGGTTGCGCTACGTGGCAGTGTGAGTGAAAGGGCTTACTTGCAAGTGGAGAGTCCTGGATAGTTTGACGTTCAAAAGGAAAGAGGAAAAGAAAGTTGGTAGCCTTATGACAGATTTGCCAGTGTGGGAGCTGACCTAGGAAAGCATTCCTGCCCAAAGACCCTGTCATTCCTGATAGGGGTAAGTCATTTTGGCAGGCACAACAGGATTACAGCTAGTGAAATATAGTATCGCACCAAATTGCTTCTCGTTACATTTTTGCATCATAAGAAGTGATAATTAGTCCCGAACATACATTCACTGACTACACACATCAGATTAAATTCACAGCAGCAGTAGGGTCACTGTTCTTGACATTTCACCAACACAGATTGTTACTTCAAATTTCTTTCCTGTCATTAGATCCAAAATCCAAAGCTGATAGTTTAGATTTTCAGGGAATTATTTAACTACAAAGTTGTGTGTGGTTCTGAACAGATTCTCCAAAACCAGGTATGAAAGTAATTTATTTTTTTGTAATTTCTTACTGCAAACACTGTCTTTTCCGAGGCTTTATATTCTTTGCATGAACCAGTGTACTAACAGGAGATACGGGGGCATGTTGTGCATGTTTTCTAATACTCTGCTTTTTTGGAGGGCAGGCTGCTCAGTGTTGGTGAAGAAGACAGTATTCCTGGTTTTAGCAACTGACCTGTTCCCCAGGGATTTTTTTATTCAGCTGTTACTGAATCATGACACAACTCAAACAGAAAATGCTCACCCAATCATTGCTGATTCTTGGCTAGCCAGTCTTTGCTAGATTTTAAATTAAAAGCCAGACAAGTCAAAATTTAAATAGCATCATTTGCGGTACAGTCTTTTGTAAGCCCCACTAAAACAACAGGGAGTGCACAGAAGATCAGAGGTTAGGTTATCTCAGGAAGTGAATTGTTTCATTGCTTCACTGTGTGTTATTTTTCAAACTTTTATTAGTAGTTGGCTTTTCTTCTACTTGGGCTTAATTCATAAAATTCCCATTAGTGTAATTTAGCATGAAAATGAAGGACTAGTTTGTAAGAGGACATGTGTATTCTGAGTTACAGGGTGCTTTTGAATTCATGGTTTTGTAATACAGACTGGTTTTATATTACACTTTCAAGTGAATTAGTCAATTCTCTGAGTGCTTATATATTTGAAATTCATTTGGAAAGAAAAATTATAGCTTCCAAGAAAAGAATTTCAAAAGTACCTATTATTTATGAAACAGTAATTTTTCCAGCATAAGCACCAACTTTTCTAAATAGTTTTTAATCATATGATTTGTGTCTTTAATAGTTATTCGATGACTTGTAGTCATTAATGTGCTTGGGGTAAAACATCCATTTTTAAAAACACACAGACGAAGGACTGTGACAGTTCTTTTGGAAATCAGCAGCTTAAAAGAAAAAGGCAAATAACTCTCTGAATGTTAGTGTCTTCTCCCCCTACCATCACAAGCATTTTTTTCCCCTTTATTAAAACACCTCTACTTAACTGAAGATGTAGCTATAGACCTGCTGCTCTATCATGGCTGAGACCAGGAGCTTTGATTCGTGAGCTCTGCCAGTTGCAGGTGGGGAGGTGTAGGCTGTGACCTCCCTTTCCCAATGCCTTTGTGCCTTCAGAAGAGGCAGCTGAACCACATGCTCAGCTCAAAGTGGCTGCAGTTCACCACTCAGTCTGTTACCAGTTAGTGTAGCCTGGAACAACCTGCCAGGCCAACATCTGCTCTATGTTAGGACAATCAAATCAGCAGAGCACGTAGGAGTGCTCAGGTCAGGAGGGAGACACCTGGTATCCCGCATGCAATGTCATTTGGTGGCTCTTCTATGAGAACTTTTCTGATAGTCCAGGAGGTCTAGAAGAGGCCTTGTCAACTGTTTGTGACCAACGTTAAAAAAAAAGCACCTCAAGGACCTAGGTCCTGTGTAATTAGGTCCACGTATGATTTTGTCCACCAGGAAAAGAAAGGTAAGTTAAATGGATGCAGAGAGATCATCTTCATCATGAGTTATTATTCCTAGTAACAAACTTTTTAAAAGCCAAATTCACTGCTTTAACTCATTTTGCTTCAAAAACCTAAAACACATGCATGAGCTTAGATGTCACATACAGTGTTAGCCAGATACAGTGGCAGAGGTAGAGAATGAAGTCTCTGAATTTCCCAATTCAATTATTTTAATGAAAAACCACAATCTTTTCCCTTCACCTGTTTCTTTCCCTCCCTCCCTAAATGGGAAGAGAACTCTGTTAGAAAGGATATATTTTCTTATGTGTTTTTTTTGCCAGCACTGTATGTCCATCTGGATTGACCAAGAAAATGTATTTTCACATTCAGTCCAGAGTAGGGAGGTTTCCTCTTTCTGGTCTGCAGTTCACTCTTTCTGCTCTTGTTTTTCCAGGATTCAGGACAAGTCATTCCTCTCATTGTGGAAAGCTGTATCAGATTTATCAATTTATATGGTAAGCTCTGAAACATATTACGTCATTTCATTATTACCCAGACTTTTTTGTGTATCTTTTGCCTAATGCATTTACCACCACAGCTTTGTTTTTAAAATAGAGATTAAAAGTGTTTTAAAAATTAGATTCACTTCTCACCACTGTCTCCCATCTTTGCTGCAGGTCTTCAGCATCAGGGAATTTTTAGAGTGTCTGGTTCCCAGGTGGAAGTCAATGACATTAAAAATTCATTTGAGAGAGGTAATTGCATTTTCATTTATTTGAGCACCTTAATATCTGAATTTAAAAATCTTTTAAATTCTAATTATTTTCTTGGCTATTTAAACAGTTTGTATGCACTTTGTGTACTGCACCTAACACTTTGCACCATCATATGCTTGAAGATAAATTATAACGATGACACGTGCATGTTTTTCCCCTGTTATGTCCTAGGAGCTTGAGGTTGTTTTTGTTTAGACAAGGCATATCACTCTAGAATCAACTGTAAACTTTAATCTTTTGTTAATGATAAACTGCAAATTATAATTTGTGTATATTTTATTTTGAAGATCCCCAGAAAGGAAAGATTATGGTTTTTAATTAGATTCAAGAGATTTCTTAGTGCAATTTGAGAACCCTGTTACTCGATCTTCTGGAATACGAGTGCTCAACTTTCTGGTACCTCTGCCAGAGTGGTGTCACAATCAATGAGAATACGAGTTGTGAAAGGGTCACTCCGTTTTCAAGCAATGTTTTCATTTCTGAAGGAAACTTCAGCCCCAGAGGAGGAATTATGGGAAAGATACCAGGAAGTGAAAACAGCTTTTTAAACATGAGTGGCTTGCAGCACTCAGCCTAGGATTGCTCTGCTAGGGGAGCCAGGATCCAGCAATCCCCTAATAGTGTTAAAACAATACTAGTTACATTATTTTTTTAAAATCTTACATTCTCTTTTCTTGGGTTTCAGAAGCTGGGTTTTTTTTAATTTGCAGGAAAGCCTTTTGCAGATCATCTGTGAATGAGAAAACTCTTGGAGCAATAAGTCTTGTGACTAAAAGCATGAAATAATATGCACAGTATTTTTCTCGCCAGGATTAGTTATATATCTTGTTAAACCTGATCTTGTCTTTCACAAGATACGTGAAGTAGCTGTTTTTACATGATAATTGAAGCCACATACTCCTATTCTCCACCTTTTAAATCTGCCTTATTGCTAACTGCTTCTCCAAGTTAGTGTTATTCTGGAAGATACATACATTTTTTAAAGTGTTTCAAAATAAAGATTAAGTCTTTAAAATTGCACATAGTTCAGTCATGGCCTTTAGGGTTTCAATTCACATACAGTGTTTTCACAAAATGATTGCACATATTTCTGAGTGGTTTAGTTTTTCAGAATGAAGACAGATTTCCATTTCAAAGAGTTGTCTAACTATATTTGCCTTATGTAAGCTCCCAAGGAACATTCTGAGAAACCCTACCCAATAAGAACATTTGGCTTTTTTTAATTTACTAACTGTAAATCATAACATGTCCATAAATGCTTAGTTGGAAGTTCAGGACCTAAGAGATCGCTAGGTTATGTAATTTAAAGGAAGCTTTATTTAGGCTGCTGGTTTTAGTTTAATCATAGCCTGGGATTTCTAAATCGGTGTTTATTATCTTACTTGAATGCTTGCATTGCCACCTCCCACACACTAAAAACAAAAAACCCCAAAAATGTCACTCACTTATAAAAATGTTGCATGCAACAGTGCTTTTACATGTGTGTTTCATTCACTTTATTTACTTTTTAAGGTGAAAATCCTTTGGCAGATGACCAAAGTAACCATGACATTAACTCAGTTGCTGGAGTACTGAAGCTCTATTTCCGCGGGCTGGAAAATCCTGTCTTTCCTAAGGAAAGATTTAATGATCTTATTTCTTGTATCAGTAAGTAGAAATCTCTATTTCTTTCTCAATAGAATTTTACTTTCATATATACAGTAGCAGCCTGAAAAAAAAAAGAGCTAACTTCACAGATTTTCCTGAGACAATTTGTTTGCCATCTGTAACAGTCTGGGTCAGTTATTAGTCATACTTGCAGCTGTGGTTGTTCCCTTTTTCCAGTGGGATTAATGTACAGTACAACTCTTTGTTTAATAGGGCAGGAAGAATATCTTCCTGTATACAAGAGATAGTTAAATTTAAACGCATTATTATTTTCCTCCGTGCACTGGGGCAGACAGAAGAGGATGAAGTCATGACTGTGCAAACAGAGTATGATACTTTCCACAAAGGTTTTCATGCCCCGCAGCTTGGAGTCGGCGCTGGTGAATAAGTAACCAACTGCTCGATATTGTCTGGTTCTTGACCTTTATTGTGCTCAGCTTAAAACCCCCGATCCAACCAGGAAGACCCTTCAATGCAGGAGCGGAGGGGAACAGCCGAGTGTTGGTTTTCTGCAGAAGAGCCCATTCTTCCTTCCAACACACGAGCATGACCACACTGTAATGGGATGCCCAGGAGGAGCACTGCGTGCATCTGTGCACTGCTGGTGTTCATGGCCAGGCACAGAGAGGTTGTAGTAATTTAGGAAGTTCTCAGTGGATGAGTGAATTGCTCTGGCATGCAGAAAACCCCTTCCAGTTCACAGATCCCTGCAGATGTTGAGGAGAGGTGAGGCCAAGCCAACCATCAGTAGGCTTACTGTTCCCTGTGGGTCCATTAGAAGTGGTCAGAGGTGCTGGCTTTGTGGAAGAATTTCCTCCTTTCAACACTTCCTTTGTAATTCGCCTACTTTAGATTAATGGAGAGAGAAGCAGTTTCACAGATAACAGAGGGACAGTCCTTTGGGGTTATTAATTAGGGGAGGATCTCTCCGAACTGTGTTATTTTGACAAAAGGGTCTGAGCCCAGCAGCCAGGACCGCAGATGGATGTGTACACAGTGTCCTGGGCTGGCCAGCAGACGAGCTTTTCTGCTCCCTGCCGGGGGAACCCAACTTGTGTGGTTTCCTTCCCACATTGGGAGGATTGCAGTAATGCAGCCTGCAGGCTCCGAGTATCTGAACCCCTGTGACCAGGTGTATGTGCAATATTTTGTTTCGTTTTTTTGTGGGGTTTTCTGCAGCTGTTGCTATTTACAGACTCAGTGGTACCAAGGAGTCCTGCAGGACCCCAAAGCCGTAGATTAACAGTCTGATCCCACACAAAGGGGGATGTCGAGGGGAACGATGTCTCTTTAGGAAGCATAATCCTGGTTCTGCCTGAGTTCAGCTTTAGCTAACTGCAGTGCCACAGCCCAGAAAATGTCTGCGAGTCATAGAAATTGAAATCTAAAAAGGGATCATTTTGACTGAGTGATTTTCTGCATGACAGGGATGATGGAACTTTACCTAATAAACCTGTGCTGATTTCCATAACTTCTGGATGAATTAAAGCATGTCTGCTGGAAAAATTTATTGATTTAATGGCTTCAGTTGACAGAAAAGCTACCACATTCTTGGATAAGCTGTTCAAATGATTAATCACTTTCATCGTTAAACATTTGTACCAGATTTCCCTTTCAAAATTTCTGCTGTCAGATTCTGCCCATTGGATCGCTTTATAACTTTATTATTTTGACTAAGCATAAAGAAAAATAGAAATGGCGGTTCTTATATATGGAGATGGTATGGACACTCAGAATTGTAAAATATCAAGAATGAGTTTTTGGCTTACAGAAGATGATACAAGTGAGTGCTTAGGAGATGCAAAAAATATTTGCCCAAAGCAACCAAAGTTCTTCTATGTTCCAAGAAGGGGAACCTGGGTGATTTCAAAAAGTTTCTGTTCACCATTGGAGCTTTTGAAGACAGGATGGGGAATTTGGAAAAGGGGGCAGAAGTTCAATGGGCTGAGTACATGTACATGGCACCTGCACAGGCGGGAGAGATTCACCAACCTCTCAGAGCATCACTGTCTGAGAGGGATCCAATTCAGTTATCCCAAAATGGTTTTCTGTTAATAAGAATGTCAAGAAAAATGGCAATGAATAGTAGATCCCTAGCATTAGGCCTCAGTTTCCTTAGAGGATATCCAGCTATGTGTGTTCAAGGCTGGCAGTGGATTATTTTCTTGTGAAAGAATTGACAACCTGTTTTTTTAAAATCATAGAATCATAGAATCGGTGAGGTTGGAAGGGACCTTTAAGATCATCAAGTCCAACCATTAACCTGCCCTGACAAAAACCCCTTCTAAACCATGTCCCTAAGTACCTCATCTACCCTTTCCTTAAAAACCTCCAGGGATGGTGAATCCACCACCTCCCTGGGCAGCCTGTTCCAATGTTTAATAACCCTTTCAGTGAAAAAATGTTTCCTGATATCCAATCTAAACCTGCCCTGACATAACTTGAACCCGTTTCCTCTTGTCCTATCCCTTGTCACCAGGGAGAAGAGGTCAGCCCCCATCTCTCTAAAACCTCCTTTCAGGGAGTTGTAGAGGGTGATGAGGGCTCCCCTCAGCCTCCTCTTCTCCAGGCTAAACAACCCCAGAAATGATAGTATCATCCAGCAGAACTGAAATCAGTAAGAGTCAGTAGCCTGGAACAAAGTCACTGCTTTTCCCAGCCACATTTTTAAATGGAATAGTTACTGGGAAAGAGGTGTTGCCATCTGATCCTGCTTTAGACTAGCTGTTTTCTGAGGCTGTCATAAATCTGGATTATCATCTCTACGACAGCTTGTCAAAACGAGGTGTAATGACTGAGTAGTTTTGCTAGATTTGACTTCTGTGGTTGCTGTTACAGAAGAAAGCAGAGGATTTTCTGCCTGATAATGTGTTGTAAGTGTCTCAGATCTGTTTCTGGCAGGTTTTGGAGGCAGCCAGGGGAGGATGATTTTGTTGTTGTTTGGTTTGGGTTCCACAAGGTTATCTTTAGGGCACTGTGAAATGGCATGTCAATGCCTTCCTTCAGCAGAGGTAGGAGAGGTAAGTTTGGGACACAGCAGGACAAAAGGGCTTTTCTCTTTGAGCACATTGAGGTGGGTTTACTTTGTGTTGTCGCAGTGGGGGGTTTGAATGCGGTGTGAAGAGAGAAAGAAACGGCTCTTGTGCCTTGCACCCACAGCAAGCCCCAGAACCACATGCTGGGAACGAAGTGTCTGCTTCTTCTGATTATCTGAGAAGCCTGAGGTGGAGTGTTTTTACAGCTGTGTACCTAGTGTATGAGCTTCGTTAAGTGGTCCACTGCTTCCTGGGATAAGATGACTTCCAGGGAATAAGATGATGTGTTTTTATTATAAAAAAAAACAACAAGCCTTTCAGAATATACTACCTGTCACCGTTTAGTTTAAATGGCACCTGTGTGGCACATACAATCAAAAACTGTCTGTCTCAAGGACCCTTTCCATAGGTACGTTTTAACCGTAACACTTTGTATATCTTGCAAAAAGTAAGACAGTCTAGGCAAGATTTTTTCCCACTTTGAACCTGTCATAGTGGCGTTAGTTGCTTTTTCTATGCTCCTGTGGCCTCCCATGTTAAGTATGTTGGTCTCCATGTTAATAGGAGCAGGGCCAGACTCCCTTTCCTCTGTGAGAACACACACGTTACTGTAACTTCTTTAGATCACAGTTGAAATGTAAAGTCCAGAAAGCTTTCACATTTTTAATTAAGAAGGTTTAAATGCTCTTAATTCTTATTGCATTCACTGTCTGATAAACAGTGAGGAAAGGAATAAACATTAAGTTGTTTTCAAATAGTTTTTCAAGATAAATGTCACTGTGGGGTTTTTTTAATCATTGGCAGAAATTGTTATAAAAGGGGGGAGGGGGAAAGCAAATTCATAAAGTTAATGTTCACATAAAACTGTAAAAGGGCAGAATGTCACACATTTTATATGGAAATGTAATGTTGCCAGTGAAAAAACCCCTTGAAACTCAAGTACTTAGTTATGGATGTCAAGCATAATTGAGGCTACAGCTGCAAAATGAACCTTTCCTCAGAACAGACACCGAGGAATTCCTTTGCATTTATGCATATATTTCCAAGTGAAATAGAGCATTGTGATTTAATGCTTTCCCTTTTGCAAATACAGTGGAAACAGTGCAAAATGACTGTGACTTTTAGGGCAATTTGTATTAATTAGACTCATGAGAACAACGTTGTTCTGTTTGGGCTTATGAACTGGTTTAGATAAAATTTGGGCCAAATTATGCTTTCTTCAGAGCAAGTATGAAGGGTAGGGCAGAACGTAAAGAATCCATGTGATTATGGGCCATAAATGTGCATCCTCAGCAAGAGGAGCAGCTACTATGCTCCCAGCCAGCACTCAGCAGTCCAGAGGGTAGATTAAGTGGGAGGAGCGTTGCACTGCTCTTTTTTCTGGCCCTTTGTAGAAACAGATTGGGCCAAACACAAGCGAAATATTTGTGACAGGAGTTACATGGAGGCAGAGGGTACTGAAGCTGTGCTTAGGGCTGGCCATAATCCACCCTCACAGCTGGGGGACTGCAGTTCCTCTCCTGCTGTGAGTCCTTACACACATGAATTACAGTTCACTTTTGCATACATAGCTGTGCAGCGCAGTAGCAGACACATCTCAGCTACCCAGACCGCTTAGCTTCTGCTCAGGCCATTATAATTCTTCTTCGGTCCATCTCCCTTGCCTTAAATTTGATATACTGAGATGCCAGGATGGATGAAAACTTACATCTCTTCTTCCTTCCGGTTTTCATCATTTCAGTCCCTTGCTGCCAGCAGTGCCTGTTTACCTACAGGCATAAATGTTATGAAAGGCAATTATTTTATTGCATTTCCAGACTATTGCCCATTACTTAAAAAGTAAAAAACCTATATTCTGAATTGTCAACTCTTCCTGAAAAAGTTTCAACAAAAGTTTCAAAAAGAAACAACTGTTTCTTTCCCTAAGTGGCAGTGGAGACCATTGTGTTTGTCCTCCTGTAATGCCTTCTTAAATAGATCTGAAAGAGCCGTAAGTGGCACTGCTGAGTTAATGTACACGTATCTTTGAGTTGGATTGCACCCATCTACCAGAGTGGAAAGACGCACAAATTGTTAACTTCAGCACTAATACATATTCATGTAGATTGCTTGTCAGCTGCAAATTGACCATAAAAATTACATCTGCAAGTGTAACTCAATCCCATTTGACGTTCAGCGGGTGTGTAAAATACGCATTAGGCATTCACTCTGTTACTAGTAGGCGCTGCTCCAAGTGGAAGTAGAGAGTGACCCCCACACAGAGACATCACATTGGATTTTATCCTTCAAAACAGTGGTCCTAAAGGAGAGAGATAGCTTGCATTACCATTGTTTGCGTTCTTCTTCCTCCTTTGTGCTACCCTTGCCTGTGAGATATGCTTAGCTTTCACAGCACGGGCTGTTAGTGTAGCACAATTCATTCATTGCTGACACTAGCTTTCTCCTTCCACATGTTCTGATCAATAGTATCTTCCCTTTCCAAAATATTTGCATTTCTTTTGTTACTTCTGAGAATGGCCCATGGAGGCTGCCTGTTAACAAAGTGTTGTAGAACAAGACACAACCAGGTTGGATGGGGCTTTGAGCAGCCTGGTCTAGTGGGAGGTGTCCCTGCCTGTGGCAGGAGGGTTGGAACTAGGTGATCTTTAAGGCCCCTTTCAACCTAAACCATTCTATGAATACAAAGCTCATGTTTCTGAACTCTAACTGCTCCCAGGCGGAGTTGTCTCCTCTTTGGATAACCGTATCTCTCCACTAGTGCAGGAGAGACCATGTGTAAAACCTTGATCAGGAAAAGTACGGTGCTTTTGTAGCGTTTTTAAACTAAACCAGTGTGATAAAGGCACGTAGCTGTCCAATTGGCCTAAAATATTTCGGAACCACCAGCAACTACTGTCTTGCAAAAGTCTTTTGTTCTCTATCACCAAAGCGCTGCATTTGTATATTTGAATATTTATTGCCTTTTACATGCTCCACTACTTCAGGATTATTGCTTAATTAAACTTCAATTTACGTTTTCTCAATGTTATTTAGGATGAATGTATCCCTGTCTTTATTTATAATTTAGTTTTGTTTTATTTGTGTCTGGGGACTTGTGTTAGTAATTGTGTTCTCTCCCCTCTCAGGTTTTCTTTACTCTTCTGAGGCCGATTGTTCACTTTTGATCTGTTTCACTTTAGAGTCTGCCTTTGCAAAAACCTCATTGTGAGTCACCAGGTGGTTAAAATGTGTTATTTCTCATGGAAGAGAAAAGTGGATATTCATTTATTCTGTGTGTCTCTGCAATATGGAAAGGTGACACCACCTCTCCCGAGCAGGATCCAGTGTTCTTGAAGGATGAAGATCATACCTTTTAAGGCTTGAGTAGTTAGGATTTATGCCTATCTCATGCTGTTGAGAACTGGTCCTTAGCCCATGGCTGACAGAGGCGACTCGCTGATAAGTAATTCTTTCATTTATGCAATGACATTTACTCTCAGCTGGATTCATTCATCCAGTTCAAGGACGAGGAGTGTTTGCAGAGGAAGTCTGTGAGAGATCAATAAATAAATCTTTTCCAAGAGCAATGCAACATTGCTCTCAACAAAATTTCCTTGTGGAGGTTGTGGTATGCCTCTTTGGAGGATTTTATTAACAGGTTGGACAGACGTCTTTTAGAGGTGATTAAGGTGAAGTCAAAGGGTGAGACTGTAGACTCAAGTGGTATCTGAAGAGTCCTGCAGGCTCTGTTTTTAATTTTTTTTGTAGCAGCTGGTGGAGGCTCCTGAACACCTCTGATGCTTAAATGCTAGATAATTTTATTGATACACAGCAAACCAAGCACTTTATATTATTAGGGTGCTTTGCTCCATTATTGTCTGATAATAATACATTACTAGTTCTGGGCACAGGTGCCTGGCTCTTCCACAGAGCGCTATAGTCATGAAGCGCCACAAGCTGGCCTCTTCCCCTTCTCTTGTTTCACCCCACAAACGTCTCCTGTGCTCCCGGCTGTGCCATAGCTCCACTTTGACAGGAGCACAGTGTTCCCACGCCAAACACCTTCCCGTCTGGCTGGCTGGAAGCTCTCCTGCTTGTGGGTTTGACCCCTGTGGCTGAAATGGGTCTGGAAGGCAGGTGTGTCAGACCAGGGCTCCAAAAGTTTTGCTCTGCTCTGAGAACGGGGAACTAGAAAATAATAACCATTTCTGTTTGTGATATGTACCTGACAGTCATCTTGATTTGTGGTTGATATTCATGTGTCCTTCATACAGATCTCCCTTCCTTCCCTCACTCCACGGTCAGATAAAATATGTTAGTTCTCAGTGTGCTTGGCCTTGCCAGAGGCTTGTCCTGTTGCTTGTGTTCGGGGATGTGACTCTCATCATATCATTAGAGTAATGAACCGGTTTTCAAATCCCCTGATTTCTATTTCTGCTTGGTGGCTAATTGCATTATTAGGACAAGCCATGTAATATCAGTACTTCAGTTTTCTTAGCTGAGAAACATGTAATACCTCACCGGGCGCTGAGGTCAGGCTGATGACAGTTCTTGAAAATCAGAGTTATGAGAAGAGGGTCTCCAACAGAAGTGCTGCGAGAGGGGAGACACAACCAGCTTTCTGCAGTGCTGGAGTTGCCAGTGCTTCCTCGCAGCAACCAGCTTGCGGCCTGGATGGCTGTTCTGCCCCAAGGCTCCCTTCAGAAAATCCAGTGGAGGCAAAGCAATGATTTCTCTTCCTTCTGCATGGGAAGCAACAGAGCTGTAAATTCTTCCTGTTTAGATGCAGAAAGATCACTCTTTATTCATTCCTTCTTTCCTACATACCCAAACATTCGCACACTGCATACACAGAAGAAACTATGAAATTTGGCTCCTCATTTAAAAGCAGCACATAAACACATAACACTACTACCTATCTCCTTTAAACCAAATCAGTGCTGAGAAAGAAAAACAGACCTTTTGAAGTTACGTGGAAAGCACACCAATTTACCACTTGGCAGGAGTTTGGATTTTCAATAAAGGGGCTTTCATGGAAACTGGGACTGGGTTACCAGGAAGGTATTGGAAATACACACACACCTCATTCCAGCATGTATAGCTTGTAGCTGCTTCGGTACAAAGGTGACCTGCTGGAACTTAGTGCAGATCACACTCCTAGCAGAGCAGCTGGGGTAGCTCAATACATGGCCATACAGCCAAACCCTCTGTACCCACTCTGCCCTGTCCATGCTGCCTACTGGGACCAGTTCCTGGCTCGTGCATCCTGTGAACCATGTCTAGGAACTGCTCGGAAGGGTTGTAGTTGGCACAGACCACAAGCACATTGGAGACTGTAATAACTACTACCCTGTGGTAGCTGTCGGCCAGTCTTCAAGGCTGTGCCTCATCTTGGTTTAACTCACTAATTTAGACAGAGCTATTGCACCTGGATAGTCAGCACACTGCTGGAAGGAGCTGCTGGACCCACCTGGGAGCCTGGACAGTGCATTTCTCGGGTCTGATTTGAGTTCGGTGATGACTGGACCTGGTCCAGGGCCAGTCTCCAGAACTGGCTGGAAGAGGCAGGTCTGCAGCACAAGGCATTAGCCAAGAAAGGCTTTAATGCAGAAGGCAGGTCTTCATGCTGCATCACAACTTCCCTCCAGCTTCCCACATCCAGCACACAGGGCGAAAAAGCTGGAGAGGAGCTGTGCCACAGCGCTGCACAGCAGTGCTGCTGAGACAGGAGTGTTCAAAGATGTAACCAAAGCACCTTTGGACCTTCCTTCCTCAGCCCCATTCCATAGAAAATCCATCTGCGGACACGCACACAGGCTCAAAACCACCCAGACCTACAACACTGTGTACAGAGCCTCGGAGACAAGCTTGTCGGGGAGAAGGTTGGCTGAGCTGGAGACTCACAAGGTGCTGCTAGCTTTAACAGTAGCTGCTTTTGTTGGAATATGGGGAATTGAAGATACGATCAGGCTCCTTCCACTTACTTTTGGAGCATTGCTTAGTTTAGGCAGGTGGAGAAAGGCCTTGCACTGAAACTGGTGTCTGTGGGCTGTGCAGAACAGCAGAGTGGCACTGCATTGCAGAAGTGAGGGTCCGTAGCATCGGCATCTCCAAGATATGGTATGCACTGGAAAGGGAGAGGAGAACTGTGGTTGCCCTGCAGATCCTCACTGTGTGAGGAGCTCCCAGGCTTAGCACATCCCTGCCATGGACTCCGTTTCTTAACCCGTAACTGGGAATACTTCTTGATTCACGCAGTCCAGGTTTACAGAAATATAAAAATAAATTTCAAGTCCCATACTCCGTTAGAGAAAGTGTAATGGTTTGAACTGATCTTCATCTAACATTTGGGTTCAGTATGTCTCATTAGGTTATAAATTGTACAAGTTGTCAGCAGTCCTTTTCCCCACCAGCTCTGTGGCAGTCAGTGGCATCTTACCAGGGACACTGCTCCAGTCTTCAGCTGCTCTGTGAAGGAATAGGATTTTACCTCCCACAGGAGTTTCACTTTGCTGCTCCCACAGTAAATACCACAATCCAAGGGGGCTTCCTTCGTGCAAGCAGTGGTGGGATGTTCTCCTTCTGCAGAAACTCCCAAGGGGCCAAGCTTCACCCCATCCCAAAATCTTCTGTTCCACATCACGCTAGTGCTGCTGAGACAGTGGCATCTCCTCTAACTGCAGGTGTGGGAACAGGTTTTCCCCCTTAGTTTACCTCACTGGCATTTCCTAATGAAGTACACCACTTCTGTGGGGTAAACAGAAGTCTCACTGCCGTCATGCTTAGCTTATGCTTAGGTCTTGGTACCAAAATACTAATTACTAGATACCAGTTGTTCTTCTAGGAAATGTAAGTCAGCACACATTTTGCATCTACAAGTAAATGCTGATTGGTAGAAACAGCCATACCAAAGAGCAGGGATAAACACTAGGCATTCTGTTTACAGTTACCATGTTTTTATGTAAGTAATTGCTTTAAATGTGCGCTGTTAAATATCCCATTTTGTGGTACAAATGGCTTTTCAGCTATTGGAATCAGTTCCTGTTTCTCATTTCCAAATCTTTGAATATCCATTTCAGTGCCACTGGACAGTATTTCTGTAGTCTGCTAAGATTCCCCCTAGATGTTGTGAATTGCAGCATTTTTTCTAGGGTGATGTAAAAAGCATTACTGAAATTTTAGGTTGTTTCTAACAGTGTCATTTACGCAGAAAACACATTGAGTAAAAAATTGAGATGTTACTTATTTTGAAAAACAATTCATTGTTTTATCCCATCACTACAACATTTGGAGCCACATAATCTTTCTGACCAACATAGAAGATAATGCATCCTTGTTATAAGACATCAGGAACTGATGCTTTTATTAAGCTGACCTTGTTTTGCTGCTTCAGATGAATTCTGGAAAAATAGATGTGATCTTTGTGTTTGTTGCTTACATGCTGTAAAACATAAGGCCTTTCTCCTCCTTTACCATTAAGAGGGTCATAGCTGGCTATTTGATTAAGAAGACTCATTAGAGAAGCTCAGCGATTGGAATATTATATCTGATATGAACGTTCAAATAGAGAATGAATCTGTATTTGAAACTGATGGTAAACGTGTCTCCTTGGTGCCTTGGATTTATGTATGGATATTGTGGTTTTGTGAACTGTCTAGCTCAGCAAGCGGCACAGGGTGTGACTTAGGCAGATTTATGCTTTCTTATATTTAAAGATGTTACTTTTAAACTGTGTGGTTTTAATGAGAGGGAGAAGGACTTTTAGATCTTATTTTTCTAATAGGCCAAAGTGAGAAGATATTTTGTAGGGACATGTGATGGTAAAGAGACGAAGTAAATTGAATAAACTGACTGAATGCTATTTTAGACTACCATATGAAAGGGAACTTAAAATACTTTCTTCTGTTTGCAGGAATAGACAATCTCTATGAGAGGGCTCTTCACATCCGCAAACTCCTCCTTACTTTGCCTAGGTCGGTCCTTATAGTGATGAGATACCTCTTCGCCTTCCTCAACCAGTAAGTGCTTTATCATTCCCCAAGATACTGTATCTTTATCTGCCTTCCTCTGCTGATATTGAAGTTCTTTGGGTTTACTCATACTCTGTGTAGAATTTACATTTAAGCTCCATGTAACACAAAAGATTATCTTCTAATTGGCAATGAAAATAGAAGGAAAACACCAGTTTCCATTCAAACTAAAATTCCAGTTGTGCAAAACTGATCAAGGTTGCAATAAGACAGATTAAAGTGTTGTTTGAAATGGGGAGTGCAGGATACATCATCAAAGCTGATAAAATAAGCTGATAAGAAAAATAACAAATGCAAACTGTAACTACATTAAAAATAATTTAGGTAATTTAAAAGTAGATTTTTTTTTTCCTTATCTCAAGCTGATTTTAATCTCCTGATGGAAAAAATAAACAGTATATTCAAGCAGCACAGGCTACCTGTTTGATGCTAGGCACTGCCAAGGTGAGACTTTGTGTTGCTGTTTCTATTTTCTGGTAATAGGGCTACCAGTATAGAGAACATGCATCCCCTGTGTATGCTTTGATATGAAGTAGCTTGATTCTCACATTGCAAAACACAGGCAGCTGCTGCAAGGAGGGTTGTGTGAGAAAGGGAAAGTGGCGTTTGTGTCTTTATCATCCCAGAAAAAATTCTTCATTCTCAAAGAGAAAATAAAAGACAGGTTGGGCAATGGTAGTGTGTTTCTCCCTCTAGTCCTTGACAGCCCTCTCCGGTTTTGCTGACCCCAGTATTTTCACTGCAAATTTTGCTTCTTGTGCACTTTGCCCCGATTCTAGTTTTTCTCTTTCTGCTGCCATATTGTCTGTTTCCTGTTATATCTGTTTCCATGTTGCCCTTTTCCTCTTTTTTTTTCTAAATTTGCCCTCTGCTGATTCATTCTGTCTTTGTGACCTCCCCCATTTCATCCATCCTGTCTGTTCCTATAGAAACAGGGTCCTTGCAGCCAGGTTATGTGAGCGTGCCTGTATTCACAGCTGTTCCCGTTTCCTTTCTTCTAGTAATTTCTGAACCACTTTCAAGCAGTATTTAAAGGAGAGGCAGAGATCTAAAGTTTTATGAAAATAACCATTCATTGAAAACGTGAATTCATCCCTCTATAGAGACACTGTGTAAATATCTTCATAAATATTGCAGCTTCTTCTCTACTTAGACATACAGATTGGCCAGAGTTATATGTCATTGTACTTGTTACATGATCGTGTTAGCTGCATCTGCGCTCTCCACAGGAAAGCAATTCAGAAAGCAGGCTAAATCTCATATGCCTCCAAACTGCTTCTGGTGCATCCACAGGAAAAACATTCCCATAGTTTGACTTTCTGCAAATCCATTCTGCTCTTTGCACATGCAGTTAGGCCTGCTTGGCCACATGAAGTCATCAGACTTCGTGGCTTGACCTCATCTGGTCTAGCAACCTGCTCAAAGCTTCAAAAGTTAAAGTTGCTCAAGGCTTTATCTTGACTTCATGAGCACCAAGTGGAAGGGGAATAATAATTCCCTTGACCTGCTGGCTTTGCTTTTCCTAATACAGACACATATGTAACTAGCCTTCATCGCTGGAAGACATACTGCTGAATCACATCCAATTTCTTGCCCAAGAAGTGCTTTTCCCTGTGTTTTTCCTTGGGACCTGATATCTAACAGTCAGCTCCAGACTGTAATAATACATGGGATTATTTCATCCCACTGGTAGGACTTTGCATTCATTCTTGTTGAACTTGATGAAATCCCTGTTCGTCCATTCCTCCATCTTGTCAAGGTCCTTCTAAATGGTAGCCCTGCCCTTTAGCGTATCTGCTGTCCCCCACAGTGTGCCATCATCTGTAAGCTGTCTGTGTGCATCCTATCCTGTTGTCTAGGCCATTCGTGAAGATGCTGAGCAGTATCAGCCCCAGTATTGAGCCCTGAGGAGCACCACGTGTTACCAGCCACCAGCAGAATTTCACATGTTTCAGGATGATAATCTTTTTGACACATTCTTGTACACATGTAAAGGCTGAAGAACCTAATAAATCAGTACTACAAGATGTCTCCAATTAACACACAGGATGTGATAACAAATCATGGCAATAAGAAAGAGGAGAGCATGATTAATTTTACAAGCTAGTTATAAAAGGAGTCATTTAGAAGAAGTCAGTTGCCTCTTCAGTTTGTATTGTTTGTACATGTATACTCTCTAAAATTCCCTTTCTAACAAGAATATGATGCTGTATTTAAACACAGACAGACATACTAATTCATATGCTGCTTCAGAGTGCAGAACAACACTGAGCTATCCCAGTGCTTCGGATTCTGTTTGACTGGCCTTGCACAGAACCACTCAAAAGCCAGCATTTTGACCAAAACTGCTAATGATTTTTAACAAGGGAATAAAGAGCAACTTCTCATGGTAATGTTGAATTTTCTGGAGGAAAAGAGGCCTTGCAGAAGGTGGTTAATAAGAACAATCAAACCTTTGTTTGGTTGCTTCCAAAGTGAAACCCCTGTGGGAGTTCATGTGCAGAAGGCAAGGCACTCAGAGATTTTAGGTTGTATGGTAAAAACAGAACCCAGAAGTCACAGGAGTCTTTGCAAGATCCAGGAACTTACCAACCTCCAGAAAACAATTCACTCTGCCTAAGTTATATAGCCAGTTGATGGGAGAGATGCATCAGGGTCTGATGAGAAATGATAAGCACGATCCACTTTGGATCCAGTCCACTTGGGCCTCCAAGGATAAGCACTGATGAGACAGAAGCAGCAGCAGTTGTTGCATTTTACATTAGCCCATTAAGTCAGTGTACACTAAACACAATAGCGTAGGAACACATCCATCTACATACATGCATGTGCTATAAACTCACTTTATAATGTGTATAGCCTATTGAAGAAATCCCCTTTTTTTGTGTGTTGCGTTATGTGGGATTAAGTGTCAAGGAAATCTCTAAGTTGTGATGGAAAATAAAAGTTTCTCTAGTTTTCAGAATAAGGCTAGTTGCAGTGGAAAAGTTATTTTTTCTTGATTTTTCTGTTATAACAGCCTCTCACAGTATAGTGATGAAAACATGATGGATCCATACAACCTGGCTATTTGTTTTGGGCCAACCCTGATGCCTGTTCCAGACATACAAGACCAGGTATCTTGTCAGGCACACGTGAATGAGATAATCAAAACTATCATCATCCATCATGAGGCCATTTTTCCAGATGCTAAAGAACTTGATGGCCCGGTATATGAAAAATGCATGGCTGGAGATGACTACTGGTAAGTCAGAATATTACCCTTCTGTCTCCTTAACAAAATCATTAGACTGGTTGTCTGGATAACTCCTGTGATAGAGAATGACTTTTGCACACAATGGAAGTATGAAGATAAATGAGAAGCGCATTTAGGTTCACATAGGAAAGTGTTAGCTGTAAAAAACATGAAGCACGGGCAATTACAATGAGGTTCCCTACAGCATTTTGTGGAGGAAGCTACTCTTGTGTTAAGCCAGACACAGCCAGAATTCCAGGTGTACTATGCAGAGCACGTGCCCAGAAACTGGCTTTCTGACTGTGAACCATCTTAACAAGTTTCATCTTATGATACCTTCCCCCTGCTCCTTTCCTTTCTTAGCAACACATTCCCCCTTTTCATAAGGGAAAGGATTCAAAGGGTCTGGGAACTTCTTAGTAACTGAAGGAGTTTGAAGGAAAGGTGTAGACTTGTTCAGTGATGGTGTATTCATGGCATGTCATGAGAATTATGTTGCACATAACCTTATAACATTATAAGAATAGCTTTAAATAATCTTGGGGTCGGGGATGGGACATATTTTTGGTATGTGTGGAGGACATCAGTTACCCCCAGTGGACTGGGGAAGAAAGGGACTGGGGTTTAATGCCCACTGGAACATTCTTTGCATGCTGTCGTTTCTCTCTCTGCTCAACCTTTTGTTTCCCTTCAGTGACAGCCCATACAGTGAACATGGTACCTTAGAGGAAGTGGACCAGGATGCAAGTACAGAGCCCCATACCAGTGAAGACGGTATGTCTCTTGCATTACTGTGCCTTTCATAGGAGTAGGTTTTACAGGTGTTTCATGCAGGAGGCCTTCTTCCTTTGCTAATTGTGTCTTATTTGAAAGAAGAGGATATCAGTCACAGTAGTCTGTAGCAAAGACGACTTCTTTTATCTCTGTTTGTGGGCTTTTTCACTATGATTCATGTGTGTTTGACCAGCTGTTTCCTTGTTCTCTCCTGATTTGTCCAGTCACAGGAAAGGCAAAAGAGAAACTATTTCAGTCAGCACATATTATTTTCTGATATAATGTTGCATTTTTAGTGACTCTTTATCTTTTGTCTGCGAAAGATAAACTTATCAAAAGTATGTCTTTAAACATAAGGGATATTTGCCATTCAGTGGGCTGTATTTTGATACAAATTTAAAAGCCATTCCGTCTAAAATTAAATTTAAAAGCTGTTCCATCTAAAGGATTTATAACTACCGAAAAGCATGAATGTGAAAAACACACTGTGTTCTCCACAGTGAAACTTCTGAGCAATAGTCATTTGCTATAAATACTAATCACCTGTACTCGGACAGTTCTGGGTATGATAGATATCCATGAAAAATTTGATGCATCTCTATTATATCAATTGTTTTTAGCCAGGTTTCATAAAGGTGTGTTTGACTGGGATGTATTTCAACTGCACCATCCTTCAGATGTCCCTTCCAGTAACTTCTGCCCAGTTTCAAGCAAATGTAACAGAGGGAAAGAGGTGTCAGAATTGTTAAATAACTGCCATTTTCCTAGAAATTAGTAGCCAGTTAGAGGTGAAGGATTAAGAATAACAGTGCCTGTAGAGGAGAGCTGCAGTGTGAGCTCACTGCATGTCTGGCCAGCAGGCAACCCAGACAGAGAAGTGAGCTTAGTGCAAGCAGAAACAAAAACTGCCCCTTGTCCATCTCAGAGGATGTGTGGAAGGATGAAGAGGAAGACACAGAGAGGGAGAAAGGGGAGGAAAAGAGCTACAGGAGAGAAGAAATTTTTTTTTTAAAAAAAGAAAAAGGATA
This sequence comes from Rhinoptilus africanus, assembly GCA_013400135.1. NCBI lineage: Eukaryota > Metazoa > Chordata > Aves > Charadriiformes > Glareolidae > Rhinoptilus > Rhinoptilus africanus. Next base: position 858,638 of record VXBO01002043.1, read on the forward strand.
TCAGAAGGAATACTGGTTAGGAGCTGGGACGATTGCCATAGGGAAGGGGAACAGGAAGGTGTATCTATAGGAAACCTGGCTACACTGGTCCTGTTGCACACAGGACAATGTAAACAATGGTTCCACTCTAGCTGTTCTTGTCTGGTTTGTCACGTAGAGAAGCCGTCAGTGACAGATCGCCTGTCTCTTCCCCTTCACCGCGGTGAGGAGGGACAGGCAGAGTCTGTCTGTTCGGACAGGAGGGACAGTTGGGTGGGCAGGCATCACAGAAGCAGGGAAAAACTGAGGGCAGGAGAGAAGTCAATCTCTCCCTGGGGTATATACCCATGCCTGCACCCGCAGTAGGGAATGCTGACAGTTTTACAAGACAGCCTATTCCTCTTGACGAGATCTGTAGAGCTAAACCCACTGTCTTTCTGTAACACGGCTCCGCTGAATGCTGTGAACAAACTCATAATTGCACTTTATTTTTCTGAGACAGTATAGCTGTATTTTTTAAGAGCTCCTTCTTCTAGAGTTATGAAGCAAGAGTGGAAGCTGAAGAAGTCTGTCTGTCTCTCATTTAGAGCACAAGTGAAGTAGTGAAATGCAGGTGACACACCAGTTCAGTACAGTGGGGCCAACTTGGGGTCCTGTGACCAAACTGAGAGATAAAGGCCCGAGAGGGTATGGAAAAGAAGTGCAGCTTTTCAGCAGTGATCAAAAGCAGTTACTCCAAAACCATGCTTAGGAAAGATTAAAAAGTCAACAGGATCCAGAGGAGTGGGACCACGGCATTGCATAGTGCATTGCTTGTCCTTGATAATCATGGGCTCTCCCTCATCCCTGTGTTGTTATAAAAACAGTTTTACATTCCTGTTGTGGTGCTACCTGTGTTACGACTGTGTCATTGGTGGAGACAAACCCCAAAAGGAATAGCTGTCAACAGGACAGAATTCTGTTAAAAGATTTAACTGCTCAAGACATGGCTTTTTGTTCACCAGATTGGCCAACAATTTAATTCTAGTTGCCCCATCGCACCTTTTTCATTAACTCAGTGACAAAAGGAAGCAGATATTCATGTTTACAGTGAAATAATTGTTAGCACAAAAATACTTGTAATCTAGGGAAGTACTGCTGCGAAGATAAATATTAGGAAGCCTGCATTGCATAGAAAACAGTGGTAGCCTTTGGTTCTCAGCCTGCGAGTTCTAACCCATTTTTTTTCCGTGGATGTAGCTTTCTGTTATAATAGCACATTTTTCTAACATAGGCTACGGGCTTTAAATTACATGCACTCACCATCTCTCTGCGCATACATTCATGTTTGTCCTTCAGACAGTTCCTTTTATAGAATGTTCTTAGTACCAATGTGAGAGTAGGTAAGAATATTTCAGTTTGCATATTGAACTTCATGAGAATCACATTGACCTGTGGTGGACAAAAAAAAAAAAGTTTCCACTAAAGAGTATTTTGGGGAAGAATCAATTTAATGTGATTGATTCATTGATTATAATCTGGATATGTCACTGCCAGCTGTGTGTGGAGAGAGAGAAATGGAGGCGCAGCATTGCTGCTGTATCGATCAGACACACGGTGCTTTGTATTTCCTTCTGTTAGGAGATGGAAGAAGCAGATTCTATAAATGTAAATTTTTTTAAAATGTTGAAAATGTGATTAGTTTTATGCTAAAAAGTTGTATACCTATGCAAGACCAAGCAGCTAACCCCACAGGAATTACAGGGTTATTGAAACATAATCCAGAGGCTATGATCAAAAGCAAAAGGATTTATTTTTCTACTTTACTTATGGTTGCTATAAGAATTACTTGTTGTATAAAGTTAAACTACAAGTGAATCTCTCTGTGCCTACTAGAATAAACCCATCTGTAGGGTCTGGCTCAGTAGCACTAGGAATGTTTAATTACAATTTAGAAAACAACAAATTAAAAAATATATTATGTCTGCAGAAGTAAGATCTGGTGGCTTGGGGAAAAGAAGGCTGGAATGTATAATTGAGCATCTAAATACTTCATAACTGCTTCGGTTTAGGCACATAAATTGCCTTTTTTTTTTCCAAAAGTTTCTGGTGTTTGTATATTTCTGTTGATCACTGGAAGGGGAAAAGGGAAGGATGTGCCTTTTACTGTAGTGTTTTCGGTCTTTTTTAAATGTGCAAAAAGTATCCCTATTAAGGAAAACACATACGTTTCTTTGTTCTCGTGAATCTGGAAATGAAATTTAATTTGTGAAGTTGAGAACATTTGTACCCAAGCTGGGGCACAAAAAAAAAAATCTGTAATTTTGCTGCAGAAGAACCTTTACCTGAAAGTGCCTCTGCAGTAAAGATTCAAAGGATATTGTTATGTTTTGCTGAACCAGTTTTTAGCATATTTCCTTTACCTTCAGTTTGCTGGGGATTTTTTATCCTTGTGGGAGGCACATGGAAAAGGGTGACTATGTTTGTTTTCAAAGGAAGTAAGAGAAAATTTCCTGAGGAAGTTGAACAGATGGGTTTCTCCTGGGAAAACATACATACAATTAATATCATAGATATCTCATAAACATAGGGTAAAAACTGAGGTGGTAGTTCTGCTGGAAACAAAAATTACAGGGACATGTAAGGCTGTGAGTTACTGTTTTGTGTCCCCAACACAGAGTAATTTTCCTGCTTTTCAGTAGCACGTGCTGTGATTGACATTTTGCCAAATTCTCTTCTGTCAACACCTTGCAACATTTCTTTGCTTCCGCTGTTCCCCAGTCCGAGCTCTGCTGTGCTGGGGACAGGACTTAGAAATTGCAAAGCCACTGGGGTGCAGAATGAGGATGAACACACTGGCAGGTAGCGTCTTCCCAGGGAGTTCAAGGATGAACTGTGTTCCCGACAGCCAGGGTACATCTGGGAGGACTGAGGAAGAGCAGAGCAACAGCAAACCTACCCCCCACCCCCAAAAATAAAAGTGCAGGGGATGGTCTCCCCTCTTTTCCTTATCTCCTTGTGCCCTGAGGCGCAGAGGGCAGCGCAGTGCCACCTCAGTGCCATCACCTCTGTAGGGAGGTTGGTGCTACATCTGGCGCTCCAAACTAAAATTAGCACTTATGTTTCCTCTGCCCTTTCTGCTCTCCCAAGCTGTTGGATCTGGACGGCTCTACTTGGCAGCAAACCTTGATTTTTAAGCCCACTGCAACATAACGTGTCGTCAAATGGTGGTATAATCATCACAATCTTTGGGGGTCATGAGTAAAACAGTGAGAACAGAGCTGCCAGATTAACAGAGTCCCTAGTGCTTTTCCCATAGTTCTTCAGTTTGTCCTAATTTTTCACTTCCATACCATTGCCTGAGTCACTAGAGATGGTAGCTGCTGAGAGCCTATATGTCATCAAATACTTCTTGCTATTGTAGGTGAATGCCTCCAGGTATGGACAGAGCTGTGCAATTACATTCTCCTCCGAGCTGTCAATTTTACTGTTAGACATTCAGTACCACACAGAATTTGAGTTACAGATCCCAAATTTAGCTTTCATCACCTTTGCTTTCCTGGAAATGCTTGTCTGTCATTCAGTAACCTTGATGTTAAATGGCTTAGCTTTTCAAAATGCATTTATTTCTAGGAGTAACTGTCATGGTACTTTGTTTTTAACTACTAAGGCTTGACCTGTAACAAGGTGAATTGCTATTTAAGTAGTCTCAGTGCTGTTTGCTATCAGAAGGTTCTCTCCATGAAAAAGCAGTATTCAAGGGAAAAAAATGCCCCTTTCAAAACAGTAAAACCTGTCTGCACTTATTGCTGGTTCCATTAAGAAAACTGTGTGAGATCTACTGGGCACTCCTCCCTGAGGAGGTAGGATTTGTTACCCAGGCAATCTGACGAACATGTCTCAAAAGTCGCATCCATTATGGGCACATTACCAGTGCATGCAGCTGGTTCCGGTGGGGCAACTTCCTTCAGACCTCTGGGTCTGTCTGCGAGCCTTGCAGGCGATGGAAGGGTACAAAAAACAGATTCCCGCTGTGCACCACATTGAAATTAGTGTAATTCCACTGAGGGAGATAGAACTATTTCTAGTATACTCCATTAATTTGTAAATAAAAAGACTTATTTACTCAAATGGGGGATACTATATGGTCTGTTGAAATTAGCAGAGAAACGGGAAATCCCATAGCTAATCAGTGTAGGGGTCTGTCAATCAGTCCAGTACCCATGACCATTATCAGTTAACTTCAGAGTATGTCAAAGGAAAATATGTACAGGAAATTTGGGGGTTTCTTACTGTAAAGCTTTTTTTGTTTAATTGTTTGTGGGTTTTTTGCATTTTAAAGTATTACCCATCAGTGAGTGTCTGGCTTGCTAAAACCTGGGAGCTTTTGCTTCCAAATTCTTGACCCACTCTTCCATAACCCATAACTTGCCTGCAGTCTGGGAACAGTATGCTCATACAAACATCTGTTCCTTCCCAGTCCTACCCGACCCCAGTAATACCTTCTTAAAACGAATTCCACAAGCAATGCGCGTAATATGTGTAAAAAACAGCATTCTCTTGCCAGTGTTATGTTATTGCCATTCAATTTAGTATTGCCCTCTTAAACATGATGAAAGATAAACAAGCATGTTTAGTTTTACTTCTTTTCATTTGGCAATAGTGTCTTTCCATGCCTGTAGTTGCTTTGACACATCTGTACTTTCTATTAGAGATATACTGTAGATAATCTAGAAATGAAAACAAGCTTGTATATTAGAATATATTGCTAATATATACACCAGCATTAAAGTTTTCCAGAATGTTTCTTTCTATGTCATCTTTACATTTTCTTTGCTTAAAAACATAAACCCAAGAAACTTACCACCCCCCACTCGCCCACCGTGGAATGCCTGCCAGCGAGCCATCCAGTAGCGATGCATTTTCAGGAATTAGTGCTGTTACTGCTAGATTCTTATTTGCTTTTATAGAATCAAAGTCATTTCTGCCAGCATACATTACTTTTGCATTTGTAACAGTGAATTCCCCATCCTGCTGTGTGCCATCGCTGGAAAGTTTCTGGGTTTGTAAGTCCTAAACACCCTGCAGTTCGTCACTGATGGGAGCCCTTAGCGCCAGGGCAGAAGCAGCAAACCACAAGACAGCCTTCTGCAGGCTGGGCAAGTTATTAAAAAAAACAACGGCAGACTATAACCTCAGTGAAGGTGCTATCATTATGTTTTCGTGCTGCAGGATGAAGTTAATTTTAAAAAGACGTTCCTGCACAAAATGTTGTCATAAAGGGAGAGTGGCTTTCATTACAAGCCTGGTTCTTTGGGGAATTACAACCTCAGCGATTTTAATTTGCACCAGACAGAAAGTTGCTGTGCTAGTCATTAGCCCAGATGTTAATTTCCATCTAAATATTGCTCTAATTATGTAAAGAAATTTGTCATTTTGAGGACTCTGGGTTATTGGAATCTACAAAGCATGTGATTTTTAAAGCCATATTTTGCAGGTTTTTCTTTATGTTTTGAGACTGTGGTGACAAATTTCAATCTGTGTGAGCTCAGGTGCTTTTGGTTTTGTGCAGAAGAAACTAGAGGTTGTTAAAATCACAGCTGTTTCCCTGATGTCTGGGCACAGCTCTGAAGATAGCTGCAGGCAGACATTTCGGCAGGGGCTCTTCACCGACAAAAGCAGGTTACAGGATAGAGTCATTACTAGGGTAAGGACGAATTTATGAGAATACCGAGGGAAGATTAGCCAGGACTGCTGTAAACAGTGGGTGACTTCAGAAAACACTGGCCTCCCCTACAGAAACCAGAGGAACTTGGGATGTCGGAGCAGGCAGAGCCACGTGAGGCAACTTCAGGCCACACAGGGACTGCCCCTGCGGAGGAGTCATCCTTAGGTGGTCTGGAGCCATCTGCCTCACTCTAAAAGCAGATTAAAGCACTAGGCTTTTGGTGTTGTGTAAAACACTAGGTTTTCACTCGGTCTGCACACTCGTCACGTGAAAGAGAAATCTCATAGCCCAATTAGGGAGAGCATCCCTACTCGTGCACAGGGAAATCTTGTTTTTCTTCCTTTGCCACCACAGATGTAAAGGCACTCCCGTTTACTTTTCCTTTATCACACTGCTTCCTCAGACATCTGATTATTCATCTGGGTTTGTTCATCTTATTTTCGGAGACCTTCATTGCCTGGGCTCCCTCCCCCTTCCCAGCCAAGGAGGAGCCCGTGCAGCAGGAGGCAGAGGCCCCTCTCCCGGCAGCAGCTATTGTCACATTTGAGTACGCTGTTATGTTTTGTGCAGTTTGTGAAGCAACCCAGATGTTTCACACTTGGGGCACAGATTGATTAGATTTCTTTGGAAGGGACATAGAATCATAGAATCATAGAATCATAGAATCATAGAATCCTAGGGTTGGAAGGGACCTTAGTAGATCATCTAGTCCAACCCCCCTGCCAGAGCAGGGCCACCTTAGAGCAGGTTACACAGGAACGCGTCCAGGCGGGTTTTGAATGTCTCCAGAGACGGAGACTCCACCACCTCCCTGGGCAGCTTGTTCCAGTGCTCTGCCACTCTCAAGGTAAAGAAGTTCCTCCTCATGTTTAGGTGGAACTTCCTATGCTCAAGTTTGTGCCCGTTACCCCTTGTCCTATCACAGGGCACCACTGAAAAGAGCCTGGCCCCATCCTCCTGACACCCACCCTTCAAGTATTTATAAGTGTTAATTAGGTCCCCCCTCAGACGCCTCTTTTCCAGGCTAAAGAGACCTA
>VXBO01002043.1:865627-907321 GCA_013400135.1 Rhinoptilus africanus
CGCTGTTATGTTTTTGGGGCTCTTGAGGGCTGGGCTGAGTAGTAAAGACTGAGGCAAAGAAGGCATTATCATAACATATCATTACATATCATAACTACTGCCTGCACTCTGCCTTAGCTCCGTTGTTCTCTGTCAGCTCTGCTCAGTAAAAATGAGGACTGAGAAAATGCAATTATGAAACCGAAGTGGGCAGATAAGCCGGTGTGGAATCTCATACCTGTTCTTCTTCCCTCCCTACCCAGAGTGCGAGCCCATAGAAGCTATAGCCAAGTTTGACTACGTTGGAAGATCTGCCCGAGAACTCTCTTTCAAGAAAGGAGCTTCCCTTCTGCTGTATCACCGAGCATCTGAAGACTGGTGGGAAGGAAGGCACAACGGAATTGATGGCCTTGTCCCTCACCAGTACATAGTGGTGCAGGATATGTAAGCAATGCCTGGGGTGACGAGGTTCTTGGTGGGGTGTAAAAACATGCTGAAGCAATTAACGAAGTGATTTCCAAATGGGACAGTGGTTTGAAGACTCAGATGGATTAAACATTTGCTTTTTATGCAGGATGCCTCTGTCTTTATGGCCCTGAATTGACAGCTCTTAATCAAAAGCTACTACTAGGCTAAGCCACTTTGTTTATGGATATGTTCCCAGTACCTTAAGAGAGGGATACTGCTGCATCTATTTTAATTTGACTATCTCTTTGTAGCAATTGCTGACTTTTAACTTCAGAGTAGTGGGGGCTGGAGAAATGCAGCCCTGAACTCTTGTTTTACAGTATTAAGCTTGTGCTTTGCCAAGGATGACCAAGTTCTGCTTTACAGAAAGATTACACTCAAAATGTAAAAAGCTCAGTAAACAGAAGGATTATAAGCAATTTTTGGAGACGTGGAGGGGCTGCAGTGCATTATAACATGCCTGCTTTTCTTAAGGGGATTAAAACCTGGGAGTGCCACAGTGCTCTCTGTCACACTTAACTCGCTGACTTCCCATCTCACCGTGTGTGTTCTGTTCAGGGACGATACTTTCTCAGATACGCTGAGCCAAAAAGCAGACAGTGAGGCCAGCAGCGGACCCATAACTGAGGACAAGTCGTCATCAAAGGACATGAACTCTCCCACTGACCGTCACTCTGACATGTATTTAGGAAGGTAAGCTTGAGCATAACCTGTTTTCCGTAGTATAGCTCACAGATTGGATAACACAGCAATTACTTCTCCACGTGCTTCTGGTGGGTCACTACAACTTCTCCTATAACCACTTCTTCATTGGCGCAGGCAAAGAAAGAGATCAGAACCTCCACCTCCTCTAAGACGCCCTGGCAGGAGCAGTGACGGTCACTGCCCAGTACACCCACCTCACCCTCTCTCCAACTCGTCCATGGAGCTGGGTTCCCCCAACCTGGCAACCCACTGCAGCCCCAGAGCCCTCCTTCAAAATCGCAACCTCAACGCTGACAGCCCCGAAAGGAGGCGTAGACCTGGGCATGGCAGTCTCACTAACATCAGTAGGCACGATTCTCTGAAGAAGATTGATAGCCCTCCAATCAGAAGATCTACATCATCTGGTCAGTACACAGGTTTCAATGACCATAAACCACTGGACCCAGAGTCAATAGCTCAGGTTTGTGTCTTTTTTATTTCATTTCACTGTCTGGTTTTCTGAGGAGCAAGTCTCAGTGAACAGCATAGCACAGAGCACGCACACTGGTGCAGGAGAATATCCTACTGAGCTTGTTAAACAGAGCGAGTGTGAAAGACCATGCATTAAAGGATCCCGGATAGAAAAAGCACAAGGGGGAACAGACATTGCAGGAGCAATAAAAAGAAATTATTTCCTGTTATACCATAATGAAATTGCCTCCGCCACCCAGAACACTAGGATGGTATATGATTACAACAGCTATGTAAATCTGTGCGCTCTGATGAAGGCTGGCCTATTCTAACTTGCATGTAATTGGTGTTCAGTCATTTCTCAGTATTGTGCTTTGCAGAAGAGCACTCTGACTGGCTGGTAGCAACCACGGCCATTCAAAGCACAGATTTACATTCCAGGGTCTTGTGCATTTTACATAGGTTTCGTATAGTTCATACCGTATGTTGATTTGATGCTTGTAGTTGTGCCTGAGAGCGTGATGTACAAGACATTTGCGCCTGGATAAATAATGGTCCGTCTTCGCTCTGTGTGAGCACTCACTGGTCTCATTCCCGGCAGGGAAGAGGTGAGAAGGAGGGAACAGGGAGTGCCCTGATCATCAAGTTGGGCTGTTGTACAGAGCTGGTAACAGCCCTTGAGCAAATAGATACCGCTCTCTCCAGAACTCGCGTTTTGTCTAGGTAGTATAACATGATTGCTAGGGGCACCCTGAGGGTACAGTATGATTGCACAAGTGTTTTACAACAACGCTGGCACTCATGTTTTAAAATTTAATGTACTGTTGATGCTTGCTTTCAAACTCTGCCTCCAACGAGGGATAGAAGGGACTGTCATGTTTAGGTCAGAAAGCCGAATCGTGTATTAGAGAGTTAGAAAGTGTAAATGTTGTTACTGTTTTATTTTACTGTAACTTATTTATTTACTCTCCTGGAACCACACACAGTGCTCTTTGGTGTAAGCTATTTTTTTGGAAGCGTAGACTAGTGATCACTCGGCAGTGAGAGGACTCAAACTTTGATTAAACTGCATGAAAGTTACTGTGAGCAACCAAGAAGCACCAGATATTTAACCTCCATTGTATTTCAGTACCGCTGAAGAATAGTAAACTAGTGTCTTGGTGCGTTCTTTTAGCATTTGTGCCAGAAATCCTGACAAAAAAAGATTTCTTAGGTAAGCTCACTGAACAATGTATTGTGGTTTTTTCTGCTTAAAATTTAACTCAGAGAAACAGGAGGAGACAAGAGATGATAGACCCACAAGCATTATTTCCTTACAAAACCTGGTTTGTAATCCCTGTGAGGGAATACAGATCCTGAACACTTGGGGCAGTAGAGGAGGGGAGCAGTCAGCTAAGAGGTAGCAAACGGACTAAAATATTGACAGCTGTCAGTACCCAAGAGGTGACAGAAATCTTCACAGTTAAAAGTGCTGCTAAGCAAATATCCATTGTCCTGAGAATCAGTTGATAAAACGACTTGCAGGATTTAGTTTAATTGATTTTTAAAAAAATTTTTAGCTGAATTTTTACTCTTTCATGTGAACAAGATAAATATTTGTAATGTCCAGCCAAAGCTGCCATCTTGTCAATCGTAGTGTCTGTAAATAAATCTGGTGGCAATTGGCTTTAGCGCTATAATATTCATTAAAGAGAGGATGGTTGGCAAATTAGCGCATGCATTTTTCACCCCCTCCCCCTGCTCTTCCTTAGTGGTTTGCAATTGGAATGACGTGCCGCTCTCTCTGTGCTCTGACCCAGGACATCGAGGAGACGATGAACACGGCGCTGAACGAGCTCCGCGAGCTGGAACGGCAGAGCTCGGCCAAGCACGCCCCCGATGTCGTTTTGGACACCTTGGAACAAATGAAAAACTCCCCCACCCCTGCCACCTCCACGGAGTCGCTCAGCCCGCTCCACAGCGTCGTTTTAAGGAGCTCCGAGCCTCAGATCCGCCGTAGCACTAGTTCTTCCAGTGACACCATGAGTACTTTCAAGCCCATGGTGGCCCCTAGAATGGGAGTGCAGCTGAAACCTCCTGCTCTTAGGCCAAAACCTATTGTTCTTCCAAAAACAAATCCTAGCATAGGGCCTTCCCCGCCTTCCCAGGGTCCAGCCGACAAATCTTGCACAATGTAGACAGCTCAGCCACCCACGGTGCCCGGCTGGGGTATGCTAGGGAAAGGGATGGATTAACGATAGAAGTCAGGGCTCCATAACATCGTTTGTTCGTGTTTGTAACTGGAGAGGAGGCTTTGTTTTTCAGTGTTTTTGAATGTATTGTCTGAAACTAGCTACATTAACATGGGCATTTGTATTTTGTATGGTTTCAATTAAAAGAAAAACTGGACAGTTGTGCATCGTTTTAAAAAACAAACATAGACTTACTTGAAAACTTGATGCTGCACCATTTGTAATAAAAACAACACAGATCACAAACAGCTTGCCACGTCGTACCATACTTCACAGTCTTACTGTAGCTATGTAATAACAGATCCTGCACAAAACTACGGGGCGGGGGGTGGGTCAGGGGGGGTGGGACCTCTCTTTTCTGGGTCACCAAACCAAATCTCAAGCAGGTTAGTAAGAGCTGAAATCTAGCATGTGAGGATTAAGTGTCTGTGTGGAATGTCTGAGTCATCTCAGGCCACGTTTCTTATTTAAGACACACCAAAAAAAGAAAAAAACCCACCAAACCCTCACAACTCTCACAACTGGCACCGAGTTTTAGCTTTCTTGTTGGCAGTCTCACAGGAGACAAGCGCTGGATGGATCTGGAGATCACATTGCTCTCACCGATAAAAAGCAGCATTCCAGCTAAAGCACATCTCCAGCAACTCCTTTTGCTGTCCTCTGTAATAGTGTACATTTTCCCACAAAGTTAGACCTTCGTTCCCCAATACTGCATTTTTCACAAAAGCTAAATTCATGTAAAGTTCATCGTTGAGTGAGCCAGGCTCTGGGGAGTACGTGAACCTGTCGGTCCATTAGGCTGGCTGATGGGCGATTAAAAGGATCAGCTACACGTTAATTCAGCAAAGCGTCCCCTTGACTTTATTGCTCCATGTCCAATGAAAGACACGATTTGAGCTGTAATAGCCGCAGTTTCACGCTGACCTAGCCCCGTTTGCTGAGGGCGGCAGGACGGGGACTCTGAGGAGGGGCTGCCTGCTGCCAGCGGTGCGGGGGCCCCTCGCAGGACAGGCAGCCGAGTTCCTACCACATACATTCAAGGTGACTAAAAGTTTTCCGTAACCACTTTTCCCCCCGCTTCCCCTTCCCCCCCCCTTTATTTTTTTTAGAAGACAGAAATCAGTACCTTTCTTAAGTCTGCGTGAGTGACGACTCTCGACTTTGCTTAGCGCTCTGTTGTTAACCTTCCTTAGGCGTCAACTCAGTGTACAGCTGGTTTGCACATTGCAGCAGTAAGCCATAATATTATTTCTGTGGATATGTTTTTCCGACATCCAGTCCATAAAATAAGTTGCAGTGAAGAAGACAAAGGGAAGAAAAAAATCCATTGTGGTCCACCTGCAGTAAGATCTGTCTTTCCACGTGTCGTTTAAGAGCTCACCGTTGGAAAGCTTGAGGTTGTACCACTCACTAAACATAAACAATCGAGTCTGGGAGGGGAAGAGTAGCAACAAAATTTGATAGGCATAATTAGTGAGGTGACGGGAGTAATTTCCTGCTCTTATTTAGTAGCAACTTACTCCTGCCCCGGTTTACACCGGGCGGGCAGGTGATGCCGAGCCCCAGGCGTGAGAAGTACCCCATGAACCGCTCCTGGTGTTTGCAAACCCACCTCAACCCAGCCACAGGCGTCACACGCATCTCGATTAGAGGCGAAGTCTTGATGCTGCCCAGCCGACAGCACGGTGCCGGTCGGTGCGTGACCCTCCGGCCCTCTCCACCGCACTGCCCAGTCCTGGTACCAGGCTGGCCCCAGTTGCAGACCACTGCCGGTCCATAGGGTCTATTCACTTGGTGAGGACCGGAGATGATACATTTCAAGCAGTTTCCCCCCCAGTTTCCTAGAATCAGCAGAACAAACTGGAATTTCAGCTCTCATTTACATGCAGTTTTAGTCTAGCGGTTTTTAAATTAACCCACCTGGCATAATTGAGATGGATACCTGTATCTTTAAATTGCATAGGGAATTTTGTATGTTTAAATAACTGTACTGGGCTCCATAATGCTTATATTAGAAATTGTTTAGCAAAAGAAAATATTAGAAACAGTGCATTTAGTGAATGCATCCACTTAGTGCATTCACACAGTTAAATGTGTAGTTTGATGGTTATTATAGATACTTAAAAGTATAGTAAGTGGATATGTAACAGGAAAGACTGCTACAACTACAGACGTACTAAAGGGTAACTCCTGCACACCTAATCCAATCAGTATTGTCCTTTACTGTCAAGTTTGATAAATTGCAGTACTGGTAGCTTCCTGCTTGTTGACTGTTACCTAATTGTGTCAATGTACATCTGTAGTATGTACATGTGAAAGTGCCTTTAAATTTTAGAGGAGCTTTAGCCTTGCTCTTGTACTGTTGCATTTCCATTGCATCCTTCCCTGGTCGTGTATGGCTGCATTCCCATTGCATTCCTTCCACTCTCGAAGAACAAATAAAAACATGGAATTTTCACAGTTCTGGAAGAGAAATGTACTGTTAATCTGTTGTGACAATGCACTTTTATGTATAGTACTGTACATTTTTGGCATGTACCATGACAAGCTTCAGTATACATTCAGGTTTGTTCCTCATAGTGTATCTTTATAATAAAGAAGATAGTTCTGTCTGCGCGTGTAGTTTTGCTGGGTAAACTGACGTATCTTCTAATAGGGATCGTCAAGCCACCTTTACCTTCCACGTAAAGGGAAAACGATGAGCCAAACAATGAGCCCAATCACTCACACCCCCACACTGCATCAGGTCCCATCACCATCTTGGCCTGAAGAAGTGCTTGTTCCCAGACAGGCTCCGACCTAACTTAAAGGCCACCATCCCCATAAGCTCACCCAAGTCCCTCTGTCCCTGAAGATCCCCTCACAAAGAGCCCTCAGTCTCGCGTGGTTCTGCCTGAGCATCCATTGCGGGTGGCCACCCCGCTCCCGCTTGGCTGCAGGAGCCCCCTGCCACCCTCCTGGCCACCACCCTTCCGCTCCCCGCAGGAAAAATGGAGTGGGAAAAAAAAAAAGCACTCCAGCTTCCATATTTTAAAAACAGGGTCCCAGAGTGAAAAGTATAAAAGAAATCTACCTGGGGGCATTTCTTGCAGCAGCAGAAGGGATGCCGTGGTGCTGGGGGGGGGAAGGTGTGCCGCAGGTAAAGGTTCTCTCAGTCCAAGTAATGGTGGCAACACACACACTCCCATGGCTGGCTCCAGGATCCGGGGGGGCTGTGAGCATCAGGAGGATGGTTGCACAAGAGCCATTCAATCATGGATCAGACACTGCCAAGGACAATTCCTGGGCCTGGACTGCAGCTGCCCGCACAGGCCTGCCGTGCTGCCCAGCTTACATGCGTTTAGGGGGAGAAGCACTATTTGGAAACCCATTTCCAATCCTTGCTTAAAAAAATACTAAGGGGCAGGAGCCGCAGCTGAAAGGGCCAGTTTTAAAGTCATCTCTGGTGGTGGCTGAGGACCCCCATCTGCCTGGAGGGGAAGAAGGGGAGAGGTGTCAGGCGCTGCGGGGCAGTACACGGGAACGGGGACACTGGCCACCCCGGCTCAGAGCGGGGCTCTGGTTCTCCGTTCTGGGAAAGCCACAGTAACGCAACTGTTGGTTCCTGGCCTCATCCATCAGCCCTTGGTGGCAGCTTTTACATCGCAGTGTCCAGTGACCCACTTTGGGTATTTCTTCTTGTCCCCTACTGCACAAAAGCCGTTGAAGACATGCAGGAGGGGACAGCAAAGGTCACTCCTCATTCAAGGTCCTGCGCAGCCCAGAGGAGGCGTAACCCAGTTTCCAGTCAGCCCATACACTGGTGAGGAGAGAGCCTTCTCTGGTGGCTTTTAATCTGTTTTAAAACAAATAAGGAAATGCAAGAAGAGAGGTCTCCTCCCATTGTGTAACATGACATTTCGGTGGTGTGCTGTGCTGACTTCTTAGATGCTTCCAGGATTCATAGTGGAAAAAAGCCGGGCTCTCATGGAGACAGCCAAAGGTTTTGGCCGGTGACTGGGGAACCACTGGCTTTACTGGCACTCGGAAAAGCAAAGGGGTGATGAGGTGTTTTGCTGAGAAAAGTGTATTAACTGAACAGAAGAGGCGCAGCAGCAGCAGCGGGATGTTTAGCGCTCAGGCCATCGCTGTTTGAAGGCAGGTGCAGCTCCGGGACGAGGCAGGTTGCCTCCTCAGCCAGCATAAGGAAACCACAGAGGCTCAGCCCAGGTTTTAAGTTTTCCTCAGCAGAGCTGCACGGTTTATGTCTTACTCTGAGGTTTATGGGGACTTAACCTGCACAGAAGGAGCCACGGTCGCTCTGTTCAATCACTGCCACCCCATGGGAGGAGCCTTTACATCGGTCTGGCTGGTACTGGCACGTGGGGAACAACTGGAACCGACTCAGGTATTAACTAGTGATGGCACAGGATGGGAGTAGGTAGGAATTCTTGTAGGTAGGAATGTTGCTTTTTCCATTAACTTTGCCTTTGGCAGGGAGGGTGGGAAACCAACTCTGATATATGAAATGCCGAATAGACCATGAGAACGAAACTTGTGTGGTGGCACTAAGCTGGACTTTGGGGACAAAAGAGCAATAGATCTCCTTACCTTCTCACTCACCTGACAGATGCAGCGAGAGCTGGCAGGCCCATGCACTGGAAGGTGACATGCCGAATTCGATGCTGACTGTGGGATTGAATAGCATTAAATAACATAAACAGGGTCCAGAGGAATTGGACAAGTCAGCGGGTTTTTCTCCCACCTTTCTCAATCCATAAATGCAAATCAAAACCAGCAGGAACACAGTTTTTACGCCAGACTCTGGGGTTGGCTGAGCCCGTGCCCCACGGCAGGACAAGGACGGTGCATCCCCAGCGGTGCCGCTGCCATCGCCCAGCAGGGTCAGGCCACCCTGGTCACCCCAGACACCCAACAGCAGCTTTTTGGTCTGGGGATTGGATGTTGTGGCCTTTTTTTCCTTTTATTAATTAACAAGCTGTATTGATTTTATTTTTTTCAAGTGGCATAGTAATGGAATAAGAGTGGGAAGTACACGGCAAAACAAAATCAGCTGTAAAACGTGAAGATAAGACAAGTTGTGCTATACAAAGGAGGTCAGACGCATGTGGGATTGAAATTGATAGCAGCTGCACTCAGTATCGTAGCACCGATAAACCAAACCCAAACCCTGCCTCTTCTGATTTCCACGGAGCGCATCGATCCCTCCCTTAATATCTGCCACACGCACTTTCAGTAATGTACGCTGACATCTATTAACACTGACCAAATGACATAGAACGGGGGTTTACATTTATTTGAATGAATTACACCCCGGGAGGGACAAATCCCAGGAACCAGCACTGCTCTGGAGGGAAAGAAGATGGTCATTGAAACAAAGTTTTTTCTGGAAATGGCTTCTGGATTGTCATGAAATAGCGTTAACATGGAGGTGGCTACCGGAGCCATGAACGGTGAATTTAAGTGTGCCAAAGGTGGAAAATACCTAAAATCCTTCACAACCTTGACCACAAACTGCTGAGTACTGTAAAACGACTCAGTGCAACACAGATTTTAATTGGTTTTGTTGCCTGCCTACAGTGTTTTCAGAGATAGCCGTTACAGCAGCACACCAGCACCCCAGTGACCAGCACCAAGGGGAACACGAGAGGGTTATCCACCAGTACCTGCAGATTTAAGCTCAATTTCATCTGGATGGTTTTCTTAGCTCTTTTAATGTTGTTTCCTGAACGCTGCTCCAAGAATGTGTCAAAACTTAATTTCAGACACAATGTCAAGACCTTTTTTTAATTCGCCACACACACATCACAAGGCTTATTTTATGGCTGAATCAAAGTTATTCTGAACAAAATCGGTTCACGTACAAGGTTACAACAGGGGGTTAAAACGTGGCTAATCTGGGGCCTCCAAATCACATAGTTAATTCTGAACTCTCCTCCGTTCCCATTCTAAAATTACAAAATAAAAAAAAAAAAAAAAGCAGCACATCATAGAATTTTTCGAAAGCGCAGAGCCAGGCACATTGCAAAATTCCTGCTGGGTGTTTTATTTATGGTTAACAGAATACAGCCACGGGGTCTGTTGTGGGGATAAAGCCCCAGGCAGGTGAGAGGGGAACAGAGAGGTGGGCGGCAGCGTGGGGGACACGGCACATCCCCATCGGTGGGACCCCACTTTCTCACCCCCACAGGACGACCCCTGCGGGTCCTGCCCAGCCTTCTCCAGCCAGACTCGGAGCAACATTTGCCTCTATGCTGTTGTCACACCCTAGTCCTTCGAAATGCCCCCAGTATCAAAAATGAACATACTTTGTCAAATACTAGAAGTTTAGGAATAACATAATTTCTTACGTACTGTATACCTAAATGCCATTCGTGTCTGTGTACACCCATGAGGTGTGCACATGACAATGTATATGTTCAGTGAAGCAGCAGCTGATTATAAGCTTTTCTATATAAACCTGAGTTCCTTCTGTACCCGCATTGTAATGCTGGGTCTCTGGTTTGCCCTCTATAGAAATAACTTGATTCTCTGTTTATCGGTCACCAGTTTTGGTGTTTGCTCTTTCACCGTTTTTACTGTTTCCTGCTTTAGAGGCGTACCAGCAGGCTGAGGTATTTAAATACAATTTTTGTGTGCACTACAGTTCCATCTCTAATATCAGGTACATTTATTATTACTCTAAAGTAAACTCAGTTCTTTCCAGCAATCTATTAGCAATGCTAGGCACAGAATAACTCAGTTATACTTAATGTGGTTTTCATTCTTGGTTAAATAAAATTGATGAGAAGGCAATTCCTGCAGATAATTTCACTTTTTACCAGTATTTCACTTTTCTGGTGAAAAAATAAGGAGTTCTGCTCAGGCCTTATAAATTTCCCAGTGGCCGAGGGCTGCCCCAGATGCCAGGTGAGCAGGGAGCCCTGTCTGAGGGTGCCTGTGCTGGGTGGCAGCACTACCCTGTCCCTGCACTGTGACCTCCGGTGCCCACCCCACCAACAGCTCGGGTCATAGCAACGCCCGTAGGACATGTTCCCCCTGTTAACCTGAATTAGAATATGCATGAGAGTGATCAAATCTGTACATAACCCCTAGTATAGCCTGGACCCTGTGTGGCGTGGTCCAAGCAAAGCAGCATTTGAATGCTGTAGGAGCCTGATCCCCACCTTGCTCATTTGGAGGAGGACCGGAGGCAAATGTGCAGCCTGTGCCACCCCTACAACGCTACCAAGTGTCAGACATCACCCCCCAGGCTCTTTGCTCCCTTTGCTAAAGCCAACAGGAGCATCTCCAGGGCCTGTGGTGGCTCAGGATCCCCCCTGCATCCAGGGCACCCGTTTATTCAAAGCACTGGGAACAGTCACATCTCCTGCCAATTAAAGGCAGGATCCTTTTGTATGGGGATCCCCATATCAAATAAAAACACATCAGGGAGGAAAAACACAATTGTATGTGGCAGAAATCCTCCCAGAACGGGGTGCTGCAATTTTGTGAAAGGAAATATAAATCATTTTGCCACTACAGCTACGTGCAGGAATGTTTTTCAGTGTTGCTTGCAGCACTGTGAGCAAGAGTCAGGGACAACCTGATTTGTTTGTAACCTTTGCTGAGATAGCGCTGAAGTGAGATCGGTGACTCTTCTCTCCCATGACATTTGTAGTTTGGCCCTGATCTCTCCGAAATGCTATTTGTTAGGTCTGCCGGCTGCGCCCAAGCGCCCGTGAGGCTGGGCAATGCCCGGTTCAGCTTTCCACAGGGTCAAATATTGCCACCCGGCAGCTCTAGCGCCAGGCCCAGACCCCGCTCCCTGTTCCTGCTGCGGGCTCTGGTGCCGCAGGAGCCCTCACAACAAAAATAAAGTTTCCCAAACACATTTGTGGATCACTCATCACTTCCTTGGAGGGATGTTATTCTGCTTTCTATGAAAGGTGAAACAAAACTTTTGACAAAAGCAGTCAGGGTTTTCTGCGGCTATACACTCATTCACAAAGAGTTTTTCACTTTTCTTAGGAAAAAAAAATAAAAATCAACAAAGAGGCAACGAACCAGGTCCGAGTTTCTCCTGTGTACCCGATGTGCCAGGAGCCATTTTCCATCAGGATCTCCTCCATGCCAGGACGGGGGTGAGGAAGCAGCACAGGCTGGGGGAAGCTGCAGGACGCGTCAAGACCAGTTTTCTCTGATATTTCAACACTTAAAAGATCAGGGAGGGAAAAAAAAAAAAATCACTGTAATTCAGGTGAAAACTGATGCTTCAATTTCTGTCAAGATTCCTATCTGCCACAAATTTTTTTGTGCCTGTTACCTTGTTTGAAGGCAGGAATCATAGAATCACAGAATTGCCTGGGTTGGAAGGGACCTTTCAGATCATCGAGTCCAACCATCAACCTAACTCTGACAAAAACCATCACTAAACCGTATCTCTAAGCACTGTGTCTACCCATCTTTTAAATACCTCCAGGGAAGGTACCTCAAGCGCTTCCCTGGGCAGCCTCTTCCAGTGCTTAATAACCCTTTCAGTGTAAAAATTTTTCTTAACATCCAATTGAAACCTCCCTTGGTGCAACTTGAGGCTGTTTCCTCTTCTCCTATCACCTGTTACTTGGGAGAAGAGACCGACCCCCACCTCACTACAGCCTCCTCTCAAGAGCGACAGCTCACACTGCAGCGGGGCCATCAAGGCCATGCAAGAAGTCTTGACCAAGCAGGAGGTGAGACGTCGGGCACGAGCAGGCAATGAAAGGCACCATAAGACTATTTCCCCATGCACAGATCTGGTACAAACCTGTCTCCGGGATGATTATTTGTAAAATTGCCCTGTTTAACCCAAAAGCAGAGAGTTCCCTTCAGAACTGCAGTTCCCTTGGTGTATCATTACATGCGCTACTTGGAGTATGAAAGAAAGTAATTTATTTTAAGGTCTAGTTTGTACCCTCAGGGTATCCAAATATTAAAAATTCATGGTTCGGTTCATAACAGTTGCTCACAATTTGTGTGGGTTTTCTGGAGGTTTTGCCTTTTAAGGAGAGACGAGTGCACATTTCATGGCGGGAGCTCCGGCATTCAGTCAGTTGTGCAAGAGCCCACCCCAACAAGTGAACCCCTATGGAAACACAGGGCTTAGTCTATTGGCTTGTCCTCCAAAATACACCTTCTGGATTTTTATGATGGTAAAAACCCTCCAAAAGGCCTAAACCAAGCTGTCCGACAGCCCCTGACCAGCTTCTCTTTAAATTTGACTGATTATTTCACAAGTGACACCCTCTCGTCCAGACCTGAATATGAACCCGATGGGTCCCACAGTACTTTAGGAGACTCAAGACTTACAACTGCATCTCTCATTCTATATATTCGATGTTAACTCTATACTGCATCTTTATGAAAGTATTGTGTACCCAAGTTATAAATTACAGAAGGCTGAACTGTAAAGATGTCATACAGCAAATAAGTTTAAGCAATCAAAAGGTCAACCGCAAACTGAGAAAACGTGATTTCTTGCACAGCTGAACACCTCGTTAATACAAGACATAAAACAAAACGAAGCAGCGCAGAGAAAGAAAACAGAGCTGACTTGTAACAGGATTTTCCTTTTCACCGTAAATTCTACAAGCTTAAATATAGTTTCTGCAAGAAAAATGGACAAAAGAATCTCTATAACTTGTTACTAAGTGAAACATTTTGACTTTTTTTTAATTGAAATACTTTGAATTGAAATTCTTTCATCCTTATAGGATAAATGCATTTCATTGTAACATCTTGTTCAAAACAATTCTGCTCTAGCATAAGCAAAATACTTTTTTCAGCTCTTTCTAGAATGAAATATTGCTTGTAAGTATGTCTTCAGGAAATACCCTGGGTTTCACAAAGCAGCATTTCCTGATGGGACAATGACTTACAGGAAAATTACTGGTCAGTTCTGGCAAAGAGCTTTGGGATGCTTTGGCCCCCTCATGCACAGAAAGCCCCCAGGGGCACACAGGGGAACCCCAAATTCCAAGCTGGGGTGTGGGTGGGCAAATATTGCTACAAAAACTAATATTTAAGAATGCAAAGGAAGAGCTGTCAGACTAAGAACCTCTGTTTGAGAGAAACAGGTGAAAACTTCAGCAGCCACATGTTTTATCGAGAGAGTTCAGCTCAATGGTCCCTGGGCATGGAAACAGGGAAGTTCTGCCTTCCTCCGGCAGCACACACTGACGAGGCTCAGCAGGACCCCGAGGAGAAGTAGTTCACCCAGTGAAATATAAGTTGTATAAATTAAGGTTTTCATAACACTCTTATTAGCAGCAAGTCTCACCCCAAACTCAAGAGTCTCAGCTCTTACCCACCTAAAGCTCCTTCCTACCCATTTCCTTCAGGTCACAAACACACGGGAAGTGATGGAAATTTGAGGTCTTTTAAACTCCAGCTGTTAATCATTCATGGTTTGTAAATGTCCTGCAGCCACCGACTTTTCACAAACATTACTTTTTTAGTACTACTTTCTTTTAAATGAATCTGTTAACATCAGGTGTCCCCTGGTAAGCTCTTAGAGTGTTTTATAGTGAAATAATCCCCATATATATTTTTTTTTAGCAGCCACTTGATTAAACTCCTACAACACGATTTTTCATTTCTCCCATTTGTTGTGCAACCAATTACTTTTGGATCCCTGCAAGGATAAGTTCAATAGCTCTCAGTTTCTCTTTCAAGCCCCCATGACACATGCACACAAACGCAGACATAAACGGGTTTCAGACCCCTACCCACACCTGGGGGACAGGAGGTTTCACACAGAATCACAGAAAGGCAGGGATTGGAAGGGACCTCTGGAGATCATCTAGTCCAACCCCCCTGCCAGAGCAGGGCCACCTTAGAGCAGGTGGCACAGGAAGGCGTCCAGGCGGGTTTGGAGCTGTCCCTGGGCAGCCTGTGCCAGTGCTCTGACACCCTCAAAAAGTAAAGAAGTTCCTCCTCATGTTTAGATGGATCTTCCTATGCTCAAGTTTGTGCCCATTTCCTACTCCCAAGGCTTTGAGAAAGTTCCCTAACATTTTTCCTCAGCCAACAACAGACCCATCAAGTAGAGATAACACCCCCCAAGTGTTTTATGGATATACATTTATTTATGTATTTGGGAAGGCCAAAGGGGACAATGTCACAAGCTGAAACCCTCTTTGACGCAGTGCACCATCAAAACCAGCTCACCAGCACCCAGTTACCTTCACGTGGATGGACAACTTCTCCTCCCTCCTGGACTTCCTCTTCATTTTAGCAAGAAACATTCTGCAGAACGTTCATGGCAGAGCATAGAGAGCACGTCATCCATGCCTTGACTTTGTTCACAGAAAGAAAAAGTTTGGGCCACAAGGCCATTTTATTTTGGTAGTTCTTTGTAGCATGCTGCAACATCTCATTAACACTCCTTGGCACATAAAGAAGCAGTGATGCACGTATCAGAGGAGTTTTACGGCTGCTTAAAATTGCCTCCACTCATCTACTAATGGTAATAGTTTGTTGAACATCTTAGAAAAATCTCTAGGACAAACACTCACTCAGAGCTTCCTATTAAAATATTTGCAGCAATTTCATAAGCCCTCCTTCTAGCAAGGGAACAAGTTCCTGAACCAATGCTGTCCCTGTAAATAAACACTTTCCCAAAAGACAAGGGGGTCTGACTATCCAGTGGTGTTAGTTTAACATCATCAAAAACTTCTCTCAGTGCTCACAAACCCCAAATTTACTCATTAGCAGGCTCCCATGTCTAATCCTGCAAGCAGCCTCCGCTGTAAGAAGTTACTAGTGTGACTTCAAACAGTACCCTTCATCTCAGCAAGCTTTGAAGTTTTTCAGCAAAAAAAAAAAAACAAACCCAAAAACCAACACTGTGATATGAGATTTCTTGAGGTCACTTGCCAAAAATCATGCCCAATAATACACCTGCAGAACAATAATGCAGTTTACAAACCTTCATTTGCTGGCGTCACCCAATCTGGGCCCCAGCTGGATTCACATCACAGTTTATGCCTGAATAAATATCCAAATAAAGATCCTATGAAGTCTTTCATACTTCATTTATTTGTAATTGCCCCATGACCACAGACTTGCATTAACCCAAACAAAAGTAGATTGAGGGGATCCTAGCGGAGAGCAGGGACTACGTGGGGAGGTTTTGAATGGCTTCCAGGGCTGATGCAACACCTGAAGAAGATGATGGGCACTGTGCTGGCCTCCCACCTTGCGATTATTTTTTGTGTCAATGGGACAACCCAAGGAGACTCTGGGTTTAAGTCCAGCACTTGAAAGATTCAAGCAAGTCAAAGCACAGAATATTTTGTATGAGAAGCAGCAAACGGTAGGAAGATGAGGTGATACAGCAGAGGTGTCACACCTGCAAGATCTTTAATAAGATGGAGCAACATTTTCCCAATATTTCACTTAGTTTTTTATAAAACTAATGGCTCTAAGAAGGTTGTGTTAAGAAGCCAACCAAGAAAGGCTGCACCAGGTTTGACTACAGGTCAACGTAGCTCCATACCTCATCTCGAACAGGGACCCTCCAGCTATATCCAGGAAAGTTTGGGAAAAAAGGACTAGCACATGGTGGTACCTTGTTGCTTCCCAGCAACTTGCAGCTGAGAGTTTACCTCATCCAGAGGGTGCTTTTTTTTCTTTTTTAATTAAATTAATACACGTGAACCACACAGCACAGTGATTTTCTGAAAACTTAGTTTCTTACGTCAATGAGTTTAACATCATTTATGGGAGCAATTATAAAGCTGTGAACAAGGAAAAAAAAAAAACCTGTCTTTTGTAGATGTCAATAGCGATGCTGTAAGAGCTGGACTTTGCTTAGAGGAACTCGAAGAAGCGCTCCAGCCCGTGTGGTTGACGGGAGCTCCTCATATTAGTCGTATGCTGAAGCACACAGCAATCACAGCTTTTTAAAGCAAAAAGGACTTTAAACATATCACTTTGATTACTTTCCCAAATCCAAAGCTATGCAGCCTGTACATCTCCAAATCCCAAGATGTTTCTGAGCCAATGCTGTTCCTATGCTCCCCGGCAATAAACACGGTTCTGCTGGCACACCCAAGACTTACCTGCTCAAAAGCACAGGACAAAAAAATATAATCTTGAAGACACCTATGAAATACCAGGGCTATTAAGTTGTACACCCCAAATTCAGATATTCCATTTCCCAGACTTCCTGGTGCCTACGAATGACAGGTTATGAAAGCAGCATGTACGCCCTGTCGTGAAACACCACTAATGGTATTTTCCAGGCTTCATTTTGAGGCATATGCTTTAGCACAGAAACTTTCATGTAGTGAAGAGTTTAGGGATATTCTTTTTTAAGTAGCTTATGAGCAGAATGTTTTGTTTTTTAAAAACAGCCATTATCTCAAATCAAGCTGAATGTGAGATTTTTATCTTTACAAAACCAAATGGTTGAATACGCTCTGCACTCTAGGAGTTTACTTTCTTGCGCAACTGGATAAACATAGCTGATGGGAATGGTTTCTGTTTCTATAGGGGTAAAACAGGAGTTACACCAGCTCTCCTAAGGAAAGATGCATTCAAAGCAATATAATTTACATATTTCGTACTTGCCCCGTTGATGATCTATACAAAAAAGAGCCCCTGAGCAGGAGGAATTGATGCACAGCTCATAAGGGGGAAGGACTGTGCATTGCTTTCAAAGCCTGAGAAGGAAGAGAAAGCAAAGGAATTTAAATAATACTGCATCTTTTTAGATGCATTTTCAAGGCAGAACATACATTATTCTGCACTAAAAGGGAGTATTTGAAGCAAATTTACTTCGGCTCAGCTTAAAATTACTTTTTCAAATGGGAACTTAATGTCCTATTGAATTTTATTACGGGCAGATAGAGAGCTGAAGAGCACGCACAAGAGTGAGGAAGTATCTGGAAACAGCCTCGCTAGCAGAAACCTGTTTTAATAACACACCTTCTATAACAGTGCACATAATTAGGTTAGGCTTAGCAACTTCTGGCTTACCAGAGCTGCTCTTTAACTTTCTAGATGTGAAAGAAAAATTTAGCATCAGGATGTGGAAAACCAGGCAGTGGTACTGGCAGGACAGGTACACCCACCGACCGCAGCGGCTGCAAACCTGTCTGCCAAGAAGGACAGAAGGCGAACGCTGAAGTTCAAAGCCCCCCAAATGGCATCGGTCACCCTCCTGCAGGAACCTGACGAAAAAATTCCGCTTCATCGCCATGACAACTCGTGCTACATCATTGCCATAGTAACCGGCTGAACACCCCGAGTTTTTAACCACACGCACAGTGGCCAACGTGCCAACCAGGAGGAACCACCACTGCGGCCGAGGGCTTGGCTCTGCCCCGCAGCCGGTCCCACCCCAGCCCATCTCTGCGGTTTAATCCGACCTCCTTCCACGTGCCCCAGCCCCACGCCGCCGGCCAAGCTCCTCGCCACCACAGGCTCTGCAAAACCAAGCCCATCTCATCCCCAGAGCGCTGATTTTGTGCATTTTACTGTTGCTTCATTTTTTCCCCTCCCCTGAGTGATTTATCGGGCTAAGATTAAATGCGAGCAGAAAATTTTCATCTTCCCGCTGAGTCATTGAAAATCTGCTCTATTAAACCAGCGCACCACGGGGTGGCTTTTACGCTCTGCGTTTGCACCCCACGCACACAGTCGCAATATCAGTTCAAAGGCACCGGCCCGTCCCCTGAAGAGCCACGGTTTCAACATCGTCATGGCAAAAGAATGTGTTTACTGTGCACCACCAAAACCCAGGCGATCCTCATTTTGATACGCCAGCTCCGGCCGGGCCGCTGCCTGCCTGGCAGAGTTGTCGTCGTGTGCGGTGATGTAAAACAGCAGCAGGGGAAACAACACGCTAAAGCTTTTCAGATAGCATCAAAGCCCAAAAGTTCATGGCCAGATAATATCTTTCATCCAGCTACGTTTCAACACAGAAGAAGGAAAAATAAATACAATTATTACTGGGTTTTGACCCAGCCTAAGGGCAGAGGGTGAAGCATGGGTGACGCACAAGCTTGGCCGTCAGCACAGAAGGATGGAGCAGGTTTGGAGCAGCTTGTGCGGGGGGCTGGGGGCATTCCCACAGCCCATAGACACTGTCCCCCCCGGCTCCTGGTCACAACAAGCCCACAGCCCTGCCGAGCGTCCAGCCTGTGTGCATCAATTGCACTGCAATTGCCATGACATTAGCTTGTTCTCCTCCTGGAGGACAGGTGGGAGAGGGAGAGGTCCCTGCTGCTCTGGCCCTTGTGTCCCCTCCACTCTCCCTCCCTTTCTCACACCCCTCCTCTGCCTCCCACAGCTTCTCCCTGGCATTGATGCAGGCTGCAGCATCGGCAAAACTCCTCAATTTTAACACCGAAGGGCAGCGGTGTGGTGGCACAGGCACCTGCCCACAGCCCTCACACCTGAGTGCACCCAGCAGCATCTCCTAGGGCTTGTGATGGCCCAAAGCAGCACAGCAACGTCAGCCCCGGTGCCTGAGCCACCCAGCCCCTGCACTGGCCCCTCCCTGCACCTCGTCCGCTGCTGCTCAGGGTTGGTACCATATAAGCGTATAACATATGGTTATACCATATATAGATAGATAGATAGATATAGTGATATATAGTTATATACCCACAGCAGGTCCGCCCACATTAGATTATCAAAACCCTCCTAGATAGTGTGAGGCTTAAACCCTAGCATGATGCTCCCTAAACGGGGAGCAATTTTAACAGTTATTTGATCATACTGCACTGCCTTGGGAAAAACTAATTTAGTTCTCCCACTGTTTAGGGAGGAAAAAAAAAAGGAAGAAGGAGGAAAAAAAACCCTACCCCATGTTTTCGAAAATGGAATGCAATTTTAAGTGAATGGGTAGTTTTCAACAGAAAAATCATAAAAGCTTTTCTATAGCTTTTTTTTTTTTGCAATTCAATAAAAAAGTCCCTCACAAAGAAGATGAAACAACATCATTTTAGTATTCATATATGCATTAAGGTATAAAACTAGATACCTGCTATTGCTGTTTGCAGCTGAAACAGAACTACATAAATCACCTGACAGGGAAAAAAGCCAACAAGACTCAAACAACTCTGACTAGAGCAGTAAAACCTATCCCATGTTTATAAACGTGTAGGAGAGTATAAATTATTTTATCCTGGAAAGAGATCGATTCCAAAATTACTTTTTTCTTTTTGTATTAATGCCACCCTCTAGTGGCAGTTTTTCTACTTTACTGAAGCAAAAATTTCGTTTTAACATCTTGGTCTTATGCATTAAGACATGGTACAAAAATTGCAAATAGCAATTTGCTTACCTGTGCTGAATTTAATGCCCACACTCTGCAGTCTCTGAATCTCTGCAGTTTTGGAAAAAGCTGTATCTGGCTCATTTTAAACATAACTTATAAAAGTAAATGCCTAAGAAAATGCTACCATGAAAAGCATAAAATAATGAAGTCCCTATAATGCACAGTTGCAGAATAACCTTACAGATGGATAAGTTCCTCCGTGCTTGATGAGCAAATTACAATCTAACACATGAGTCTTATGTTTTTAATATATTATTGCCTTATCAGCCCCCTGAGGCCGTTTTGGTTGACAGCTTTAAAGATAGATATGGCAAGAGCTTGTGACTGTTGAGTCTCTGGACTTGCACTTCCTTCTTGGACATACTACAAACTCATCAGTAAGGTGGTGGTGGGATTTTTTGTATACGGTTCTCTTACAATTTCAGTCAGAAACATCTGAAATCAGCTGTTCCTAATCTAGCAGACATTGTTTTAACAAATCATTCCTAAGTAGAGATGGGCCTGAGGCACCTATGCCATATTCAGATATTGCGAGCCTTACGTGTTCAGGGATGAGTGGATCTGGGGTATCATTTCAGTCTACAGGGATAGCAAGAAAAATTAGACAGTGCCACAAATCCCACTAGGCTGGTCCAAGATTTAGGCCCATCTATTTTTATATCTAATAGAGTAACACACAACTTCAGAAATCTGCATCCTGCTGTTCTCGCTGCAAGGTACTGCCAGGTCAGCCAGCTTGAAGCTACTGGTGTGTTGGGAAAAACATATGAAATTTTGGAGTTCTCCCAGCAAAACCAGTCTGCTTGCAGAATATAACTTCAGTGTGGAACGGCTGATCAACTACCTCTAAGCATATTGAATCTGCAGGCAAAAATGGTTTTAAATAAATTGCTTAGGAGCTTGGGGTGGGGACCTGATTCATTGCACTAATTCCCCGCTTCTGTAACAGTAAATGAGGAACAGGCTTTTCCCAAAAACCTATTACCCAGTGACAGCTGAAAGCAATTTGCTCTTGCCCTCCCTGGACAGGGATGCAGGAAGAGAAGGGGAAGGCAGCTCTTACTCAGCTTACACATTCTGCCTTCAACAGAGCTCCAGGCACTCTACTCAGAGGCAAGCTCTACAAAAAGGCTTCCACACCTAGAATGGGTCTCAATCATCCAACTTTTTAAAATAGTTTGGACAGATTTGCAGCATCAGATTAAAAGTAGAAGACTAAACCAGTTAATGCTCCCAACCCCTCACACCCCATCCCTCTGACAAGTGCTGGCATCTTCTCACACAGAGAAGGGAGAAGTCAACTTGGATTTCCCTGGTCAAAGACAACATTCAACCTGGGTCTGACATTTTACTAACTAAATGCTTAAGAGACCACCAGGCTATTGCATACGGTGGGAGACAATGTTTCCTCCCCCTCTACTCTGCCTTGGTGAGGCCCCACCTGGAGTATTGCGTCCAGTTCTGGGCTCTCCGGCTCANCTCTGTCTGTGTGGCCAAAGAGGACTACCTCCAAGACAATATCAAGACTGTGAATTCAGTTTGATGCAGTCACCCCTCTTGCATCTCCCACTGGCCCTCCTCATTTTGCCCTCTGGCCAGCACGAATGAATGAGGACCACACCATCCTCACGGCAGGAAACTTACAGGTCTTGGCTCAAGGTTGTACATCCCCATATGGCATCCCAACAACTCAGCATGGCGATGCTGGCTCTTTACAGCTCTACCCTGAGGAAGTCGATTTGCACACACTTAAAAACTTCTCAGTACTTTTATAACAAATGATGCATACACCACGGAGCCAAAATTTAGTGCCACTAAATATTTTATCTGATGAGCAGCGAGCTGCACTAATAAAGCACGACACTGCACTGCTCTGAAGCTTCAGATGTCAGCTCGTAACATCATGGCAGCATATCCCAGGAAATAGTGGAATACAGCAAAGCCTGTCCTAATCATCTGTCCAAAACCAGCTGCTTTGCCAAGATTGTTGGTACCTAAAGATTGAACGCTTTCATCCTGGAAATAGTGCAGTTATTTTACAGTAGTCATATAAACTCAGCAGCTGCAACTGCAGGCGGGGTCTAGCACAGCTTTTGCAGGTTATAAAATTTATATAGATCCCTGCAAAATTAGGCCAGCAACGCAGAGGGGCCAACAAAAACCTTCTGCTCACGGTCTGCCTGCATTGCAGTCCTTTTGTGCCTGTTTTCTCCCTGCCTGTCTGTCCCAGAGCTGTCACCCACCCCAGCCCATCTTGGTGACCTGCCTGCTCTTCCGCACTTTGCCATTCTTACTGCCGCCATCGGCAGCTTGGGCATGGTCCGGTCCCTGCTGCAAGGCGGAGAGCTCTGTTCTTCTACCCCAAACCCAGTAGCGGCAACATCAGGTTGAAAGTCAGGGGAGAACTGAACTCAGACAGGCAAACGCTCCCAGAAAAGCTCCATAGCAATTACAAAAATAAGTCAGGCAATCTGCTGAAAGCACACATGGCATAGCAGAGGAAAAGAGGTAGTTCCTGGAGGAAAATGACCAAGTAGTTAAACAATTTCACGGCAAAAGAATACGTTACCTTTATCCTCCAAAGGAGACTTTGTCTTTAAATCAGTCCTCTGCTAACAGGAAAAGGAAATCAAAGTCCAATTCCATCTTGTGTTTGACTCCTTTATTTTGTGTGCCTGCCCTGCAAAGCATTACACTATTGTTGCCCTTTGTCAGCATTTGCGTTTTCCAGAGCCTCTCCTGCTCTTCCCACGAACAACTCCTGCCTTTGCACAATTGCAGCCCAAAGGCCCTCCCTGCTGAGCAGCACAAGGGTTGTCCCTGGCGGGCAGGACAATGACTTACTGCTCCTGAGCCCCAGCAGATAAGCAGGGGCAGGGCTGGCTCACTTCCCCGGGAGTCTGAAAATGGAACTTCTGGAGAAAACAGGGCAGAAAGACCAAAGTTTCAGCCAGTTAGTCAGCTTAGTGCCAGCACTTCTGGAAGCAATCACAGAGCTAACCATGAGCCCAGGACCAGCCATGCTGCACGACGTTCTTCGTACTGCAAGATGAGGGGCTGTAGATACTGGTACAGAAAGGAGGACTTGAGGAATGAAGTACAGCACATAGCTGATTTTCTTAAGCAAAGTGTGATTACGAGAAGATTGGGACTCCATGCAGTAAAAGGCAGCAGGCTGACCTGCGGCAGCAGGCATCACAGACACGCACACAAGGAAACCTCAGATAACCGTTATCAAACAAAGAACAACCACTAGAATGATCACAAGTGTCTCGAAAGGCTCGTCTATGAAGCAGAGTGGATCAGAGCAATAATTAACTGGGAGAGTGCCGTAACAGAATTTCCACTTACAGTGAAGACCTTTTTTCTTTTTAAAGTGAATTAGATAAACACTGAGAGTTAGTATTCAAATAAATACCAGGAATTCATGTTACTTTTAGATTATTAAAACCTGAATATTAGGTGCATTATGCATATATTGCAGCCCTTTGCAGGACAACACAAAATATACTGATAGTTTCCATTCCCTGCATTGTCTTCATGCAATGAGGGGAGAAAAGGAAAGATGTTTTATTCAAGGAAAAAAACTGAACACTGCATGTGAAAGAAAACAGCTTACAAGACATAAATATAAAATATGTAAGAGATCTGAGAATACATTTGCTGTCAAATTCACATTCCAGGCAAAGGATACTAAATTAAATGTTCTGCCAAAATCCTCACGGAGTCAAGTAAGTGATGAGGTATATGAAATCTGCTACAAGATAAGCTTCCACACTGCTATTCTAAGCAATCTGAGTGGCGTCAAGAATATCAAACCTCAGTTCCTGTTTTTAAAACTTTAAAATATGTCTGGAAGCGCTGGCTTTCATTATGTTACCATAAACATCTTTACATCTTGCATTTAAAGCAGTCATTTAAACAAGACTTTTAAAGTACATAAGTACATTCAATCTTGCTTAGCTAAATGAGTGGAGAGGAAAAGTTGGCAGAGGGGATACCACACAGCTTTGGCAAAAGTGCATTTGTTCTCCAATTTTACAG
Organism: Rhinoptilus africanus; assembly: GCA_013400135.1. Taxonomy (NCBI): domain Eukaryota; kingdom Metazoa; phylum Chordata; class Aves; order Charadriiformes; family Glareolidae; genus Rhinoptilus; species Rhinoptilus africanus. Next base: position 889,814 of record VXBO01002043.1, read on the forward strand.
TAAAGAGATCAATCTTCCCAGTACTGAAGTTAGTAATGCATTTTTTTTTCCAGTTACTGAGTTTCTAGTCACCTTTACTTACTCCCCAGATATGTTCCCCCGCTTAATTATGTGGGTTTTCATTACTGGCCTAGCCAATTTTACACCGTAGATAACTCAGTCTCCCCACTACCTCATTTGTCATTTAAAACAAACTCCTCAAAGCATCAAATAAGAAACTGTGCTGTAAGTCTGCACGGAGCTAACAAATCTATATTCATTCATCACACGTGCTTACACACCCACCACACACTTAGGTTTTGGTCATAGCACACCTCAACTCTGCCAAACTAATTGATTCTAGTGTCTCTACCCCTCTTCAACTTCACCCCTGCAGCTTTCATCCAAGCCACTTCCTACCGTCTGGATTTTGTGTTTCCCACCTCATAATAATTTAAGGCTGAGAAGTTACAATGAGAGCCTGACAGACACAACCCTGAAACCCAGGGACAGCTCCACACAAGTTTCTCCCGCCAGCACCCATTCTCTCCCATTCCTCCCTTCTCACACCACGAGAGTACTGGTTATGGCTCCCTTTGGTTCTTCATCAACCTAAATATACAGAAATTCTTACCCATGAGTTGATGGCTCCTCAGGACAGCTCCCCAAGATCCTCTGAAGAAAACTGCAGCAAACCACCCCAGCACTGATAAGGGGCAAAGCAAGACTCACCTGCTCCTGTACAGAAACATCACTTAGCATCCCTTCTCTATTCCCAGAGACGCCACTCCCCCAAAAAAGCGGCAGGAGCATGAAGTGAAGGACCAGGTCTGCTGAACACTTGCCTCCTTTTAAAAACCACTGGGAACAGCCTCCAGCCATTTCAGCAACTGTTGGTCTGCTCCAAAAGGCAGCAGGCTTCTCTTTCACCTCTTCCAACATGTCCCCTGCAACTCAGAAATGAGCAAGAAGGTGTCTGTACCACACACGCTCTCTTCCCCCGCTCTCCTCACCGCTTTCCTGCTGATAGCTAGTACGACAGGGAAATACCCAGGGAAAAGAAGCAGACAGAATTTGTGCACCACTTTATTACACTGCTGAAGACCGGGAGTGAGTTCTGGCGGCAGCCTCTTCTCTGTTACTCAGGCTGAGGACATCAACAGTACAATGTTATTACAAGGGCACTGTCCCACAGAGAGAAGCACACAAACTCCATCTCGATACCATCACTTGCAACTTTGTCCTGTAAAAAGGGCAATTCAAGCTGCAAAGCCTAAAGCTGTTACAACCAGATGTCCTCCAGTTGCTGGTATATTTGCAACTCCTGCTATTTTCCAATGGCAAAGAGCAGATTCTAAACTTTTGAGTGATACTGCAGTCAGAGTAAGACCTTAGGTGATAGGCAGTAGCAGAGATATTCACAACAGACTAACAATTATAGCAAAGCATGGAAGGCTCTATTTGGCACAAAGTGAAAAGTCAGAGCTCGCATTTTGAGAACAGAACATGCTTATGTGATTGTAAAGGAATCAGTACTTGCAGCAAGAGGCAAGGCAAGTTACCATAATCTTTTGTGGGAGAGAAAGGGAACTAGTAAGCCCTATCTGCAGTGGCATCTTTTATATTTGAGTCCTAACAGAAACCAGCATTTTGACTTAAACTCCCTTTTTAAACAAACCTGATTATGTTATTCCTTACACAGTGCCAACTAAGGATCTAACTTTACTACACTTACGTACATCACACAGCAGACCCATTATTGGTCCTCCTGAATTCCCATGAAAGTGCTCACACAACTGCATAGCTAACTGTCAGAAGAATCATGCAATGTAAGGCTACAGATACAACCAAATTGACCCTTTTATTGTATTTGGAAATATTGATTTCCAAAATAAAGCACTTTCAGGGTAAGTAGAAAATACACTTCTTCCAAACCTGCAGCCTAGAAGTAAGTGGTAAAAGAGACATTTTAGAATGAGGTAAATCTACTGCATAGGCTATGTATTTAAATCCAAATTCCAGAAGTGATTTGGCTTAATTGTGAAATAATTTAGAATTGAACAGAAAGAAAAAAATATATATGGATAAAAAAAAATGAAAACAAATCCAGGCTGACCCTAACAGGAAGTTTGAAAATAGCTTTTACTTTTTTTATATTTCCTATTGCCTTTTTTTTTTTTTTATAAGTTAGGCAGAGAAAAGCACAATTTGAAAAGAGTTTTGCTGCTTTTTCCATGGAGCTGTTCCTTCCAGAACACCTGCTCAGCCTCAGCTTGTCTCCTTCAGTTAATCTGAGCCAAAACTGGTACTGAACACACAATGTCACAATACTCCAGTGAATACTGGCCTTCCAGCCAGTGCTGCAGCAGCTTTTCCTGCCCCAGCCTGCATTCCGGAGCAATGACAAAGCTTTATGACAGAATAGAGACTGGTGCTTAACAGAGACCATCAGAGACCTGAATTATTATTTTAAACCATTTGAAAACTAAGTTTTAATTAACAATAGTGCCTTTTGTGATTTCTGTATTTTTATTTAAAATGTGTCCTTGCAGGTTCACTTTTTTTTTTTTTAATATTCCCTTATATCAGTGTTTAGTTTCCCAGAAATCATTCCTGTCAGGCAACACAGTTTTCTGAAAAGACTATCTTCCATCCTCACCACATTTTCAATAAACTCTGTAGAAGACAGTCAATGATCAGACCGAGATAAAGTGCATATATTCCTTTCTGATACAGGCAACAAAATTGTGGACTGAAAAAATAAATCATACTGAAAATTGAAAACCATACCAAAAAAATCCTACCGTGGCCATTTAGCAGCCCACAATTAAGTTGTCCCACTGAGTACTGCTCAAAAATACTTTTCAAGTGTCTGTTAGCTTAAAAAGGAACTTATAACATTAAAAATAATGGTTCCTTTTTAATTAGACTCTGAGAATCATGAATTTATGTAATCCTTGAAAGCTGCATCTCCCTCAAGGCTGGCATACTGCCTTCACAACTTGGAAGTATTTTATAGTTTACCCTTTGGATCCAGGTTTCAAGCTTGCAAAAGCTTTGGAGTTCTTAAGGGAATGTGAAATTTCATTGAGAAAAGAAATAAAATGATAGTCCCTTTCTGACTTCTTGGACTCAAAAATAACTACAATGGTAAAGTGAGGTTCAGGGCGAGTCAGAAAGTACGTGCTTTGGACTTTGTCGTCGTAGAAGTGAACAACCTTCTCCAAACTGTTGAGGTCAGAGGTTCTATCAGTCATAATCATGATTACATTGGGCCAGTGCATAACGGGCCTGTCACTGGGCAGAGACACCACTGCAGGGTACTGATCCACGCCTTTGGGGGCTTCCCTGTAAGAATGGGGATGATGATAACCATGTCCCTGAAAACTCTCTGATCCACGATTGTCAAAAATTAGGGAAACATTGACGGCATCATACTTCCGGATGAAGCTGGAAATTTTCCCAAAGTAATCAGGATTTGTTTTAGCAGTCAAAGTTTTCATTTCAGATGCTGTTGTTTGACGACTAAGGGCCTCGTGAAAGTAAAAGCTAAACTTTGCAAGGAGAATGTTTTTGAGCTTCATCAGCCAGAGGAAGAGGTGCGGAGGTTGTACAGCTTTCTGAGACTGCCCTCCAAAGAGATGTTTCTTGGTCTCTCGCTGTTTCTCAAATATTTGGCCCCAAGTCTGTAATTTTGTGTGAGCACTGTGCAAGTTGACCAGGGATGGAAGGAATTTCCACTCTGAGATCTGAGCCTGAGCCTTTAAGAGATGTGCAAGTACATCTACTTCCAGCTGGAAACTGCTTTCAAGAGGACTGAGGATTGGGTGATGAAATCTAGAAAACATAACATTAGTCAAGACATGAGAACTGCTGTACACAACCATGAAATAAGCAGATAGCATTTGTCAGTTCACAGACAGAAAACCAAACATCAAAGAGTACAGTATAAACCAAAAAAATAAAAACTTGTTAATTTAAAACCCAATTCTTTTAACATAATTAGGGCAAACGCACATACAGCACTTCGCATTTGACAAAAACACCTGTCAGACATTTCTCTATCAAAGCAAGGGAGTAATATTCCATCAGTTCAAGAACAATCACTGTTTATTTTGATCCACGAACTACTGTAACACCATTTAAATTCAGATGGTTTTGTTCCAATTTAAAATCCCTTCTGCTGGTAAAATATGTCTTGATAGTTCTGGAATAGGAGTAAGACATTAAGATAAATCAAAGGAATTATGTTATAAATTTGCTGTTTGTATAGGGAAGCTATGAGGAAGCCACGTTGAGCTTTTCTTTTTTTTTAATTCACAATAAAATTGTGATGGAAAATTAGTCAATAGAACCATGATTAACTGTATTTAACAATGAACCAGGTCTCAAAGTTCAGACTTTGGTGTATTAAAACCAATTTGGCAGGATTTCATTGTATCACAATGAAAACACTGTAACAACCAATTCTTTCTCACTAAAAATTCAGATCAAGATCAGCTCTCAATTTTATAGTTGTTAAAAAAAAAAAACAAACAAACCAAAAAAACCCCCAGACCACCTCATCAACTATTAGAACAGATCTTGATGAAATGGAGCTTTATAGATCTGCTCTACAGCTTTCTCGCTTTATTTTTACTAAATGTCAGGAAAAAAGGACAGATCCAGCCTACCTCCCCCTTCCCTTGATACTCAAATTATTTGTAAGTTTATAGCATCATCATTGATACATACATACTTAGTTCAAACTGCGCAAAACTGTTCCAGTTACAGAAGCTAAATACTTACTTTAGAAAGAGTAAGTCTTCAGCAAATACAGAGGTGGCCTTTTTAATAAATTTGTTCCCTAACTGGCACTTAGTACTCTTAAGGAGGCCTCCAACAAAGAACAACCAATAGTTCAAAGACAAGACTTGATAAGGTTTCCATTTAAGTAAAGATGAATTTATCCCGTTGCTTCAGAAATTCAGAAAAATATCCTAGGTCTCATTATTGCTTTAAAACAAAGAAGTTTACACTGAATTCTTCCAACTTCTAACAGCTTGTCTTCAGACAAAGTGAAAGCGACTCCATTACTCCCCTTAACTTTCAGGACACAGCTCATATCATCAATTTTGGAAATACTTGGTTCAAAATCAAAACACTTAATTTTGTTGTGGACCAGAACAAAGAATGAGAATTTTAGGCATTTCATCCCCCCTCCCTTTGCTATTTTTTCTTTGACTTTCCATCAAGCTCTTGCCAAAACATTCATTCCTAGGCTTGTGAAAATTGTCTGACAATTTTAGCGCTATTATTATGCTTTTTTTTTTTTGACAGCCACAATACATGTCTTGAAAGGATTTGCTATTAAGATGCAAGTCCACATTTATTTGAAGAACATGAAATGACGACTATCACAAATCAGTTGATGCACCATGTTCTGCAAACAGGCTAGGCGGGGTGACCAGCCACCTCCTGTACACAGAACATGTCAGCAACCACCACGTACACCTGCTACAGCAGAGAGACAGTGATTACTGGCTACTTTGGCGGTCTGAGAAGTCCAGAGCATATTTACATTTCTTTGAACAAACAAGAGTCAATTAAAAATAATATTCTGCTAACAGTCAACATTATATATTTCCAAAAGTTTTGGTATTCAGCAGAAAAAGTTTTGTTGCCATGTATTAGAATGGGGATAAAAATCATTATGCAACATTATTTGTTCCAGATAGTCCCATCAAGGGCACACTTAGCATGCTGGTTTCAACTTCTGCAGTCAGACCAAGAAGTCTTCAACCTTAAAAGCAATTAAAAGATTCATACTAACGCAGCAGTGCCAAATCTCCTGGATTAACGTTATAATGTACAGCTTCCCAGTTCTGCTTTGCTTCATGGCTCATAGCTATTTTCATGTTTCACTGGACAGCAGGATTTACTAAACAGTTTTAATCCAAAAATACACACCTCAGCTGAGAAGCTTGGTATGGTTGCAGAGTAAACTAACAGGTTATGTAGTCAATGTATCTGCTGTAATTAACTCTCATAACACAGAAGCACCTAACTGAGCTCAGTATCAGGTAAAACAGACAAGGTTTTACAATATCTCAATAAGCCAGAGTGTTAAGAACTTAAAAAACACATTGAAAATTTGGTGGGTTTTTTCCCCTAATCATTCTCAAAAGCAGAGGGATGCCAGAGTTCTGTTTTGCAGACTACAAAGAAACCTCATTTTTCTACGACTTTTTATTTCCTTCCATAGATCACACATGCATGTATTTATAAAATGATGACTAGGTGAAAAACATTTAACACTTTAAAATAATGACATCAAAATAGGTTTACTAATTACTTGTTTATTTTATATTAAGCTTTTAAAGGATCCTGCTTCTGATGTTGTTTTAATTATTTCAGTTAAGTTCCCACCCAAACCAACAGTTAAAAAATTTAGGAAGGTTTACTTCTCCAGCTGTATTCTATAGAAAAAAAAACAGAAAAGTATCTAGTATTGGCTGTGTACCAGTCAGCAATAAACAGTAACAAAATAGCTTTAAACTGTTTAAGAGTTAATAATTTTTCAGATACAGACAATATGACTTGATTGTTGACAATCAATTAATCCTGTCTTTCCTTTACCAGCAAGCAGTTATTTGTTGTACATTATCTGATCAGCTACTTTTAGACATAAAGGAGAGAAACTAAGGCCAGAACCTATCTACAGAACAGAGGCCCTGTCTGGCCTTAGCAAAGTTGGTTGAAATAATGGCACACGTCCTCCGCTACAAGTGAGGAATGTATTGACAGAGGGAAGAGACTGGGTAAGGGCAAGTTTATCTGACCTTTCACCTGAGAGGATTAACAGATTGTAAAAGAGAAATGCCTTCCAGCCAGCACACATCAACATAACAGCCCCCAGAAACTGGTCAGAGATATGAAGAAACTAAAGGAAGGACTAAAGGAAGATATCATTAGCCTCACTTTTTTCAGAAATAGTTTGTATGTGACTGGGGAGGACCACATAGCAGCTACTGAACTAGCTCTAACAGTATCTTAGAACGTCTCTTAGATATTGCTCATTAACCCAAAGCAAGATCATCAGTATTTTTCCCAGGGAGATATTGCTTATTTTTCAAGGGAGGTTATAATAATGCCTTAGAAGTACAGACATGTCACTGAAATTTATTTAAATAACACAATAAAACATTTTATATATAACAGTCACTTTGTCAAAGTATCAGTTTTGGTTTCCAGGTTTTTAACTGTGCTGTTGACTAAGCACATGCTCAGAACAGATGGTGATGGCTAGTGTACAACTTAAATCAACTTTTCCAAAAAAATTCACCTCCCTTTACTCTTTAGTGTTTATTGCACCAAGGAAAAAATATGTAAGTTTAATATTTCATTGGACTGACAGCCCTGATATTGTAAGGGTTCACAAATGAAAAATTTAAAAGAAAAAAAATCACTACTAAGATCATGTAGACTAGTTTTGATTTTCAAATATCAAAATTACATGGCAATTTGACTAAGTTATTCCTAAAAAAATAAGGGAGCCAGCTGCAGTGCTTAGATCTGGAATGTCAGAAAGCAGCACTGAATTATTTTGATTTTTCCCAGTTGCACACTTTAAAATCATAGCTGAAAAAAAAAAAAGACCTCAGAATATTCTCCCCAAATGTCTTAGGCACTATTTCACTGACAGAAATTTTTTTAAAAATTCAACTACATTTGAAAGTTAACTTGCTACAATGGCTACATTGTTTTGCTTTAAAATAATAAGCTAGAATTGGAGTCTGTTGACAAGCATTAAAAAATTCTCTTTTTTAAACTGCCGTCACTTTGAAGGCTCACATGTGTTACATGTGAAACACCCATCCCAGAATCGTTTACAAACATCCTGGGATTCTTCTAACAGGAACTATTAGATCTTAACTTCAAGAAACCATAACGGTGGGGACCAAAGACTCAGAGGTGCTCCTTCTACTGGCTCCAATACCTCTCAAGAGAGGTGGTAACATGGTACCACAAAATCCTACTATGCAGACCAGATAGCTATGGCATAGCTTTTAGAATTAAGCAGATGTATTCTAGTCTAAAAATAAAATTGTCACACAAATATCTGTTTTATTTATATATCAATTTTACTGAAGTCCATATGGAATCAAGTTGTTTCCTCTCCACTACCAATGAAAAAGCATAAGAAGTCTTGCATCTTTTATACGGAAAACAACTCTTCCTCTCTGATGAATATGAACATGCTGAGTATTAATTAAGGAATACGGCTCCTAGAACATGTTGAGTAGAAACACTCCCCCTTTGTTTTCTTCTTCCAAGGAGCCATATTTTGAGACTTCACACATCTGATGCTGCTGACCTACATTGACTCCATGCATGAATTCATGCAAGGGGCTGGGCTGCTCAGCAGTCGAAGTCTTTGAGCTTGCTTTGAACCTCAACATCATTTATTACAGATCATATGTCCAAGTACTTACTGTCAGCAAATAAGCACTGACCTTGAGCTGTATTTCTTTAAGATGGATTCCAAAATGTTTACCAGTTCCTCAGAGTTAATGAACTTTTGGGTGCTGAGCGTGTACATTTTTTCATAGAAGTCAGCAATTTCCATCCGAGCCTGAACAAAAAAACAGAGCTGTTCAGACAGGTGAGAAAGCAGCTCTTCCAAGTGAGGAGCTGTTCCTCCTAGTGCATTGCGACCCGTCGCCACCACCTTCTTCAGCTCATTATGCAGAGATGTGTAGATGGTTCGGATGGAGTCCTTTCGGCTGAAGAATGACTGACCACCTGTTCAGATAAATATGGAGGTATTACCAAAATCCAGGGACAGCAAAGATAGACAGCAAAACTGGAAAATTGTATATAACCACGCTTGGTTTGCCCTAGGTGCTTTTAAGTGTTGTTTGATCACAGTATGTTTTAAAACCAAGAAACAAACTTCAGCATATTATTCTACACGTAACTGAATTAAACGTAGGATACGCTCAGGTGCACTTCATGTAACTTCGAGCAAGTTACACTTATCCTAATTCCTATCTCAGGAGCCAATGAGTGCTGCAAAACTTCAACTGCCTCACACCTGCCTCAGTTATGGTGTGACCTTTCAAAAAACAAAGGGTTCAGTTAAATTTGCTATGAAGATACATGATCTGGAAATACTGTTATCTGTGGAAGTCAGAAGAATCAAATCATCATGAAATTTTAATAGCCTCCACTGCTATTAATAACTCTAGATCTTTTCAAGAGAATTCCCCTAGCAATACATCTTCAATCACAGAGCACTCAAATTTGCAAAGCAACCATGTGCCATTTTTGTGTACAAACCAAATGTTTCAGGTCCCTACACAATCTTAATATAAACCAGAATTCAAAGGGAAAACAAACACAGTTTATCTCAGTGAGACCACAGTGCAGGTTAATCCACAACTAAAACTGATGGGGAGGGCGAGAGGGAGGGGAAGTCAGTACTCCTCTCTACCCGCTCAACACTATAAGGAATTTAAAAAAGAAAAAAAGACAAAAGTAGGGGGTCAAAGTAAAAGATATTTAACTGTGATGCTACTAAAAGACTGTGCAAAGGTATATAATTTCTTAATTTATATTTACAGATGGCCTTGTGCTGCTGTGGCACTCGAGCTGCAGCAGCGCAAGGATCACAGGGACTGAATCTGTGGAACTTTTTTTAAAGAGATGACAAATTTAGGTTACACTTTGAAACTGTTTATAAATTTTGGAATGGTGTCTAGTCCTTTGCACATCCATTTTACACATTTAACATTCAAAAGTGACCTTAGCACTTTGCATCAGAAAGGCAGAGAATCGGTTATCATGGTGAAACAGCTACCTTCCTAAGCCAAGAGTTGCCTCAGGTCACAGGCAGGATGAAGAACCACCTATTGTTGTTCATGAAATATACAAACAAAGAAAACTTTGTCCCTTCTGTTGTCTATTTTGTCCTTTCTGCAAGCACCAATTTCACTTCTTAAAGTCAGCCTTACAGACAGTTTTGTCTGTAAAGTTCTTCTTACAGAATAGTTCCAAGTCACTGCTTGAACATCAAAGCAGAACTTTCTTGATGCTTTACTGCATTACACGTCAGCCTCATATCCCCTGATCCATTTTCCATGCCAGTCTGCAGTTCAAAGAGAAAATAAGCAGCTTTGCCCAGAGGGCAACACTATGACAGCTCATTCTGTGCCAATTTGGGATTTTTTTTCTATTCCCATACTGAGAGAGAAATAGCCAAAATTGTGGCCAAAACTTCCTGAGATGCTACAGAGTCTGCATAAACAACAATTTTTAGAAGGCTGTCTCCAGCTCCAAGTACTTACATATGTACTTACACATATGCAGCTCTAATATTAGAACCGTGACATGATGAAGCCTTAACCCTTTGGTTACCTCACTGAGCTCACCTCAGCCAGCGCATCCCAGGACAGAAACACTTTTGGCTAAACCTTGAGAACGGCGTGTAGGCAGCCTACCGGACAGTACAGAGATGTACCGATCTGCACAGCCGCTGTGCCACCTGCCCTCTCCCTGATTCTGCAGGGCAGCCCAAGCGGCACAGCCGGTTCCTCACGGGGCCCACAGGCCCTTGCTGACCCAGCACCTGCGTTCCTGACGGGCGGACACGCACCTCACCTCGGGCACCTCGCACCCTGCAACCACCGGGCGACAGATCACCTCAGAGGGCTGCGGCGGTCGCCCGTTCCCTACCGCGCTGCCGACACCCGGGACGGCCCCTGAGGGGGCGCGGGCGCGCTGTGCCCCCCAGCAGCGACCTGAGGGGTGAGCGAGGGGCGGGGGCCCGGGGGAGCGGAGAGGGATAGGGGGGAGTTCCCGAGGGGCGGCGTCCCGGCGGTACCTAGCTTCTGGCCCAGGAAGGTCATGCTGTGGTAGGCCTTCTCGGCGGCGGCCAGGTGGGCCAGCCCGGCCAGCAGGGCCAGCCAGCTGGTCCCCGCGCTCTTGTTGGCCTCCCGCTCCTTCTCCACGTTGTCCTTGGCCTTGTCGTAGGAGAAGATGCCCAGGTGGGAGAAGAAGGTCTCCAGCACGGCCTGCTCCACCGGCACCGGCGCCCCCAGCGGGATCGACTCCCCCATCCCGCCCGGCGACGCCGCCGCCGCCGCCGCCTCCGGGCCAGACGCTACTTCCGGGTCCGGCACCGCGGCCGCGTGAGGGAAGAAGCTTGCGCCGCCTACCCCCAACATGAGCTTGCCCTTGGTCACGTGACGAGGGAGGCGGGAGCCGGCGCGGGGTCACGTGAGGGGCCGGGGCCCGCGCCGCCCGTTTCACGGCTGCGCGTCCGCCGAGCAACCGCTGAAGGGTGCGGGGCAGCCCGGGCCCAGAGCCAGGGGGCGAACACAGAGGACTCAAACCTGAAGCCCGTTTTCATGCTAAATTACTTTTTCAATTTAAAAGTTTTAAAACACAAGTCTGTCAGGTGACCCCGTTCCCAGCCGGTGGGACTCCTGTGGGCCCCTCCGGCTTGTCCAAGCGTTGTGTGTTTGTAGTTTCCCCTCCTCTGCGACTGGGAGATCGTGAATTGCCTGAGCGAACTTCATGAAGTTCAACCAGGCCAAGTGCAAGGTCCTGCACCTGGGTCCGGTCAACCCCAGGCGCAAATACAGGCTGGGCGGAGAATGGATTGAGAGCAGCCTTGAGGAGAGGACTTGGGAGTGTTGGCTGCGAGAAGCTCAACGTGAGCCAGCAACGTGTGCTCGCAGCCCAGAAAGCCACCCACGCCCTGCATCAAAAGTGTGTCCAGCATGTCAAGGGAGGTGATTCTGCCCCTCTACTCCGCTCTGGTGAGACCCCCCCCTGGAGTGCTGTGTCCAGCTCTGGAGCCCTCAGCACAAGAGGGACATGGACCTGTTGTTGTGGGTCCAGAGAAGGGCCATGAAGATGATCCAAGGGCTGGAGCACCTCTCCTATGAGGACAGGCTGAGAGAGTTGGGGTTGTTCAGCCTGGAGAAGAGAAGGCTCCAGGGAGACCTTATAGTGGCCTTCCCCTTTAAAGGAGTCTTACAGGAAAGATGGGGAGGGATTATTTATCCGGGCATGTAGTGGTAGGACAAGGGGAAATGGTTTTAAACTGAGAGGGGAGATTTAGATTAGATACTAGGAAGAAATTCCTTACTGTCAGTGTGGTGAGACACTGGAACAGGTTGCCCAGAGAAGCTGTGGAAGCCCCATCCCTGGAAGTGTTCAAGGCCAGGCTGGATGGGGCTTTGAGCACCCTGGTCTAGTGGGAGGTGTCCCCACCCAGGGCAGGGGGTTGGAACTAGATGATCTTTGAAGTCCCTTCCAACTCAAGCAGTTCTATGATTCTATTAAGTTAATCCCCTTTTTTTCCAGTCATGTTTTCCAATGATGTTCCAATCATCAGCACAGCTCCAAGCTGATTCACTGTGGAGGCAATGAGGAGGGGTGCAGAGCAGAGCCCCAGGGGCACGAAGCTGTGGAAGGGGGGTGCTGTGGCAGCACCGACTGGTCCCACTCCTGCAGAACAGCCACCCCCCTGTCACCAAGCAAGGATCTCGCTTGAAATCAACAGGCAGCTCCTCTCCTGGTTTGAGTTGCAGCTCTCCAGCTACCCCTAAATACTAACAGTCCCAGTTTCCTCTCTGGACAGTATTTTCCCACACTCTACTCTCCCTTACATTTGGTTTCAAGCTGACATCTAGACACAACACAGCACCAGTTCTCTAACCCAGGGCAGGACCCCTGTACTAATTAAACTAGCTGCCTACCTCTTGTCCAGGAAACACTCAAACCATGCTGTAATTTAAAGTAGGCACCAGATGCAAAAAATTACTTTAGGCATGAAACACCCTATTTCATTAACCTTAACTACACAGTGTCTGCAACATTTTTACCGTGGCATTATGTTGTAAATAGGGTAGCCTAAGGATTGGGTTTGGATATAAAAACCAGTTTTCATCAAAGCAATTGGTCTAGTATCAAAAATAAGTCTGCCAAGCCCTTCACCATTTTTCATTTCTTAGTGCAGGCATCTCTGTACACGTACATGAGTTAATCCAGAATGGTGCGCAACCTCCTTGGAAAGATTCAGGCTAGAGCTGAAATTTTGGCTTTAAATGCTTAAAACTTGAAGTAGCTTAACTGAAGTTGTGAGGTCTTTATTCTCACAGCTGACAAGTTTGAGTTCTGCATGCACAAAAAGCTGCCTTCTTCCTGAATTCAACTATATTTACTTAGCGTGCTTAAGGGACAGAATTAATATAGGATTTTATAGCTGCTTGACAGCAGACTTACTCCGACCTGGAAATTTGGTCTATTGTAGGAATAAATACTAATTTAATTTAAAGGTAATTTAAGTCAGCACCCAAAACATTCACCTCTTTCCAGGCAATTATAGCTGGAAAGAGTAGGCTGCCAACAGTTAAAATAAAGAGCGGGAAGAGGGGGTCTTGATATCCAGGACACAGGTTCCAAGAGACAACTGAGAGTCAAAGGTTCAAATAAGACCTTTATTACAACACAGAGCTGATAGCACATTTTTGTCTTTAAAAGAAAGTATTTGGTCTCTTGGTGGTGAAACGTGGCTTGTGCTGGCGACGCAGAACTCTGTGTGGCAGAGGGAACTTGATTTTAGAATCCTGCAAGAAAAATGTTTCTATGTTAAGTGAGGTATTAGGTGAACAACAGAAAATAGTTTGCAATAAATAGCTAAGCTACATTCAACTGTGAACTTATGCACGAGAAGCAATGCATCCACAGATTAGATGTACTCCCTAGGAGCTAACAGATGCCTTAGTTTTGCACTTTTTGAAAGAGATGCCTGCTAAAGGCAAGTTTTCTGCAACATAATACACATTTGTTTTAGTTTGACTTTCTTTCATACGGTCCTAGCATTAAAGTCTTGACCATAATACAACGTAATTGTAAACCCATGCCTGCAAGTCTGGTTCCCTCCCTGTTTTTGCCTGCAAAGCAAACCTGTGCCAGGCAAGAGCTCCTCCCTTCGGTCCAGTGTCAGACCGGGACCCACCAGACACTGCAACGCTACTTCACTTACATGGAACTGCTTGACGGCTGGTCTACGGCACTTGCTAGCAGCGATTTCCTCGACTTTCATGATCTGAATAGAGTGAGCACGGGCACGATGGCGGGCTCCCATATCGCGGTCTGTAACAAGAGAACTCAGTAAAAATAAATCCTAAGACATTTTCAGTTCAAAAATCTTACTACCATCTTTTCAGGAAAAGTTTAGAGTACCATCTACAACTTAAAATTTCTGATTGACTCTACTTAATCACACTGGTTTTAGTATCTAAAGCAATGACAGAACTATCACAGAACCAACACACAGCAGTAGCAAATGCTTCCTGGAACTCATAACTGAACTCCTCCAAGCAAGTGCCATCTTATTCTTTTTGCCCGATTTCAGGAAGGTACACACATACAGAAGTAATCTACGTCGAACCATTTCAAGTATTGCATGAGAAAACTAGGATTCAGAATCAACACTGAAATATGATTACTAGAAAGACATGTAAACTTAAAAAAAAAAATTCCCTTCCAAAAGGAAGGTGGCAAGTAAAGTTAGGCTCTGAGGTTATTTTTACTTGACTTTAAGTCGACAAGTGATAGAAATGCAAATTGATATTTAGCCCACATAACCATGTTTTCATAACAGGAAGATGCCATCTGTACATGGGATACCTAAAAATTCCTCCTTGTAGCAGTGAAAATCACTGTCTTCAAATCATGATGTCCATAGCCAGTTCCATGAAACATGCCTGTTGAAGTACTATTGTCCTTACAATGCTTACCATGAAGATCTAGCACACCTATTAAAAACTTACCTGTCAAAAGTAGTCTTGAACATAAAATTATCTAAGTCATTGTATCATGACAAATTAAACGCTCAGGTCTCTTAAGCAGTCCTTCCGTAAGTTAATTAACAAGTGTTATAGTAAGTTAATGTAGAACCTTAAATTTCACTTTCAAAAGCACTTCAGCTTTTGAAAGGCGACAAGATACAATTTAATATTTGCACACACGACAAGAATATCATTATTCAGAACAATATTCCTTGGGTTTTTATGTGCAGTCAGTAGTATTTATAACACTTCCGGGTTCAAATATCAACAGCAGCAGTGATACAAATGGTCAATACTTCACATAACAGACTGAAATCAGGACAACCTTTAATTCTCCCTGAACCAAGGTAATGAGATCTTGAGGAAACATTTTTCCTCCCTGTGATTTCTTTTTAACTTGCTCTCCAAAGGACAGATACTACTATGTTCCATATGGTATCTGAAATATTCTCTCCATAAGACTTAGGAAAATATACTCAATTATTTTAAAACAATAAATGTAATGCAAGAAACATATACAGCACCTAAAAGGTCATGAAACCCTCAGTCTGCATAGCAAAACTCATTACTAGAATTGTAAAAAGTCACACCAAGATGAAGTGGGAATATTTTCAGCTAAAGAAACTGCATAGAGTGGTAACGAATAAGATACCACACGGTTCATACACAAGCATCTATAGACTTCTCTGGGAACTCCCCACTTTATTTTTCCAGTGTTTCAGTTATCTTATCATGGATCAAGTCAGCACGCTTTATGCCTAGTTTAAGAGTTAATCTTGTGCTTATATACTGCTCCTACCATTTTATACCTCAGTTACTTGTACTTACAGCACTGAGTGACAGCACCAGCCGTGGTCAAATCCCTGTACTCCCTGTACATGTTGTGAGTTCCGCTACGAGAATCATAGCGCAACCAAATGCCAAAATTTTTTACCCGCAGAGGGGACTTCTCATACACCTGGAATTACAGAAGAGCAAAAAAGCAGTTAGAGACAGTACATCACCAGCATTTTACAAGTTTAAGAATGAATACTTTAGAACGCTCATGAAACCACTGTGGTAAGTTTTATTGCCAAAACCAACTATTTGCTCTCTTTTCCCACACTAACAGAGCTACATTTAAGTCTTGGTAATTCAGAGTGAAGAACTTTAGTAATTCATCATGGAAAGAAAAATACGCACAAGATTTCAGCACTAAAGAATGTCCTTTAAGCATCAAGGTAGAAGAGTGTAAACATACAGACACCTATTTTCAAACGATGATGAATGTCTAGATGACTCTTAAAAGGTGTATTTCACAATGAAAGAAGCATAAAAACCAGACAGCAGCAATGACCAGTGGCATAGTTTGTAACTCTGAAGTACTGGGATGTAGGTTTCTTTTTAGTTTACTGGACAGATATCACCACTTTGAAAAAATGAATTTGTCACTCAGCTTCACAGCAACTGAAGGATTTCAGCCTCATCCCTAATAACAATGCTTCATATAAATTCCTTCCATACATGCCATCCTGAATTCCTTACAAATCTCCTAGGTTTTCAGTCACGCACCTGGCCACAGTACACTATCTCTCCAGAAGACTTCTTCATCTTCTTCAGCTGAGAAACGAAGTACCAGAAGCGGGACTTGGCCACAACGTGGTTTGGAGCGAAGATCCGCATGCGGTAGAGAGGAGGGGTCGTGCATTTCGGTGTGGGCAGGCATCGCCCGACCACCTTGTACTCCCGCAGCTGGAGGGAGAGGAAAGACAGGCCGCCCGCTGCGTGAGCCCCTCCGCGCCGGCCCAACCTCGCCTCGCCCCACCACGGCCCCACCCCGTGCCCAAGCCGGGAGAAGGGGAAAAGAGAGACCACCGGCCCAGGCGGATCGCCCCGCGGGCCGAGCCGTGCCGCCTGCGGACCGCGGCCACCGCCCAGGGCGGCGGGGCCTCCTCACGCCTCTTGCTGGAGCGGCGCCGCCGCCATGTTGGCCGCTCGCCTCCCTCAAGGCCCAGGCCGGGCGGCTGGGGCGCGGAGGCCGCTCTCCAGCGCACCACCGCCCTCCCAAAGGCCGCCCCGGCATCGGCCTCAGGTCCCGGTCCCGGCCGTGCCCCCCCGCGC
This sequence comes from Rhinoptilus africanus, assembly GCA_013400135.1. NCBI lineage: Eukaryota > Metazoa > Chordata > Aves > Charadriiformes > Glareolidae > Rhinoptilus > Rhinoptilus africanus. The sequence goes on from VXBO01002043.1 coordinate 906,739, forward strand.
CCCAGCCTTCGCTCACGGTGCCCGACGCCTTCATGCTGCTGCCTCCTCCGCCGCCCGCAGGAAGCGAAAGGCCGCGTGCGCCGCCGCCTCCCGTCACCCGCCCGTCTGCAGCCCCGCCCCCGGCCGTCCTCTCCTCCCATTGGCTGGGATCAGAGCGCGATTGGAGGAGGCAGCCGTCAATCTCCGCCCGCGGCTGTCGGCGCTGGCTTCCGGGCCGGCGGGGGCCGCGTGTACGGCTGGGGCCGGTTCGGGCCCGGCGGGAGCTCGTCCTGCCCTGCGCCCCGGAGCCTGCAGCGCCGCGGGCTCCTCTCCTCGTCACCGTGGCCGCGGACCCGCGTGGTCTCGGTACCGATGGGAAGAGTACCGGCTGTGGGTGACTCCAGCCTCCGCCAGTGTTGCCGCGGAGGACGTGGCAGGGAGGCCCCGGGCGGGGGCGGCCCGCACCGCGCTCCCTTCGGGGCGACCGCCGGGCCCGGGGGAACCTTTCTGACCCGTGGGAGACGGGAGCTGCCGGCTACTCTGAGGTTGCGGCCGTGGATCCCACACACACGCTCAATTCGATGGGATCCTCTTCACGGCGGGC
>VXBO01002043.1:907768-919908 GCA_013400135.1 Rhinoptilus africanus
GTCGTGGGCGCCCGCGGACGCCGCCGCTGAGCTGGCGGCGGGTTCCCTCGAGTCACCCGCCGGTTCCAGTCAGCCCGGCGCCGCCTCTCCGCGGCGAGGGGGAAAGCGAGGGGGAGACGCCGCAGCCTCCCCGCCCGGCCCCGCTGCTGGGGGAGCGGGGGCTGCCACGGGCGGCCCGTCCCCGCCGGGTCGCCCCTCCGTGAGGCGGAGGGGGCTGGGGCTGCCTGCCTGTGGCCGAGCAAAATGTCGGGAGTCTTCTCTTCTAGCCTTCGCCGCAGCTGGCGGGAGCTGCCCCCGTCGCCGTGTCCCCCCCCACCCCGGTTATGGCTGCGGTGGGGGGAAGGAAGTAACCGTGAGCTCTTGGGCTGCAGCGTGAGGGGAGGGACCTCCCCGCACCTCCATGTTCCGCGGCCCTCGGCGTGGCTCGGTGCGGCGCTTCCCCCGCCGTCCCGCCGCCGGAGGAGCGCTTTGTCACCCCGCGGGAAGGGGACGCAGGGGGTTCGGTGTCAGCCCCGGCTGTCTTGGCCGCAGATGCGGAGGCGGTGGGGGCTGGTGGCCCGCCCCGGCTGAGCTGCGGAGCCAGGCAGCGGAGCTGGCTGTCCGGCGGGGCGGCTGGGCGCTCTCCCCGAGCGGCGGGGGAGCGAGGAGGCCTCACTGCTCACAGGGGATTCCCGGCCGGTAGGAGCGTGCCTGAAGCGAAGACCTGATGGGTCACTTCTAAAAAGAGCAGCGTGCTGCTCCGGTGGAAAAGTTCTCGAAGTAGCTGTGGTCGCTTAGCTGTTCACTTTCACGGTGTGCTAGGTCAGTGTAAAGGCTCTAGAGTCTGTAAACATGCAGAAATCAAAAAAGAATGCGAAGGATGACCTTTTTCCAGTTTTTATTTTATTAAAGAGAAAATTGAGGGAATTAAAATGGAGTGTGTCACTAGCTCCTTGTGTGCCATCACAATCTTGTAAATACCTAAAATGAGTGCTGTAAATGAAGTATTCTTTAATTACTAATTGTTCCAGTGGTTAGCATCTTGTACTTAAAATGCTGTGAACGCTTTCATTATTGGGTCTTATCTGGGCCCAAGTTACTCGCCTTTGACCATGTTTGTATTGTTAAACTGGGTAATCTTCCCCACTTGAAGTGTGACTACGTTTTTTTCCTGCTTTCCTGCATGAAAGCAGTCTCTACTGCTGTTGCTAGCATTTATGGGTATTTAATATGTGAAACGGAATAAACTATCTTGATGAGAGCTGCGTATACCTGTATGACTTCACTATTAAGGAGCTGCACCCTCCTAATTACAGTAAGATGAGTTTGCCACCCAACATGGTGTACTGCTTAACAAAAAAAGTGTCTTTACATAAACAAGACAATACTTTCTACACAGCTGCATATTAACTATTAATGTTATTGATTATTTTCTATAAATAAAACTTGCTTTAATGGCATACTTGATGTTATAGCTGAGTATATCTTGCAATGGATTTTGTGAACTGTAAGTACTTTTAAAACTGCAAGTCGGTTTTGCTTTTGACATGTAACTGGCTGGTAAAATAGATTTGTGGTGGAAAAGCTACCTGCCTAACTAAAAACATATAGCACAAGAAGATACTTTGTTAGCTTTCTCAAAAGGCTGATTCAAATCGTCTGTCTCCTTAATTGCCTTCTAGAGTTGGATAGTCAAGCTGAAACCCTTAGAAAAGGATATATATTAGAAGGTGAAATTTTAAATATGCTCATGTAGCATATACAAAAGGAGTAGAACTGGTTGGCATTGCTGTTAGCTGAACAAGTGAAGAGAATACACGTTTGAGCCAGGTTATTTTTAATAGCAAAACTTGTCACCCAGGTGTAGAAGATTGCTACCTTTTGGGCAGATCGTGTAGTGATATCAGTGGGAAAATGATCCAAAAAAATGCTTATCTATATCAAATAGTTTTACTTGTATAACTTGGGACTAGACCCTAACTGAAAGATGCTGTAAAAAAAAAAAAAATCACTTTCCTTGCAGCATTACCTTATTTTAGTCTGGCTGTTTTGGATGTTGACTATGGGGAACACAAGTCTGGTGGCTGGGGATGCACAGGGAGAAGACTCAGCAGAGCAACTTTAATCCCTAGAGGTTTTGACCCTGAGCAGGATTGCTCTGTGTCATAAAGCAGTGTGTAAAGCTTGTTTTGCCACGAGTCATTGCTTTGTTCCAGATTTTCTGGTTTCTATACTGCTGCAACCTGCAAATTTTTTTTGGTACAAACTCAATTTTACTTACTAAATTGCTTTTCATGATTCATTTTGTTATAGGGTATTCTGTAATGAGTTTTATAGAAGTGTCTGTCTGTTACCGTGTTAAATTTCGGGCTTGCCTTTTCAGGCACACTCGCTGCCAGTTGTCACTGTGCCACCTTTCTTCCAGTGGGGGAGGGTGAACAGTAGAGTGCACAAGACACGCAATACTAAGAAATCAGAAGTTCTACCTACAGGCATGTAGGCAGCTTGAAACCTCAGCTGTTTTGTATTTTGTCTCTTTCTCTTGCCTGTCTTTCTTTCCTCTACCTCCTACATCCTTATGTAACAAGGCCTTATTTCAGGCCTAATTAACTACGTTACCATGGTACATCAATGGAGGGGTGTTTAAGGATAGATGGATTTTTGTCCCCTCTTGCTGTTTAACAGCATCCTAGTATTTTTTTTTTAAATCACTATGTTTTACCAGAGCATTGCAGAACAGCCTGCAGAGGTGCATCATCTGTAGAACATTTGTCTAGCTTGCTTGGTAATTTTACATTGAATTTTCTAAATAAAAATCATTGTTAGTAAATCAGCACCCATTACTAGGAACAGAAAACTTTGTTAACAACCTAGTATGATGTATTTTGTGGTTAATTTCTATGACACTTCTCTCGTGTGCGCTTGCTTTAGAAGAAAGACCTCCTAATGGTTTCCCCCCCCTAGGGGAAATAGTTCATAAATGGGTTTATGAAGCATCTTAACAATATTACAGAGATGAGTAGAAATTATTTTTTTTCTGCAGTTGTGAAGTTTGTGGTGGCAAAAAAAAATACAGCGGGCTATCATTTAAGTAGCTGATTTATGCTTATGTCATATCTTGCTGAAGCCTCTGCGTGCTTGAAATTTGAACAGATCAGTTGAATAGTACACATCATGTAATTTCTCTGCTAATTAAGATGATAGTAGCTCTTTTCAAGAGAACTAAAATATATGGACCCTGCAAACTTTCCTTATTCAATAAGTAGTTTAGTACTGTTAAAAATTGATGAAAGGACTTAAAATTCTGATATCTATATCAGAATTCTGCATATTCATGTTTTAGTGGGGTACATACTATGTGTTTGAGGTTTGTTGGCAAATGTCTGTGGTTGTTGCTGTCCTGCTTTTAATTTTGATTGTTCTGCTGAGCAAGTAAAGTTTCTCTTTCTCTATTTTCAGATGATTGTAGCTTCTCTTCTAGAAGAAGTGGGAAAGCCAGTTAAGAGTAGGAAACAAGTATAGCAATAGAGATGGATGAACAAGCCCTTTTAGGGCTAAACCCAAATGCTGATGCAGACTTCAGACAAAGAGTATGTAATTAACTTGCTTATCTCTCTAATAATTGGGGGTGCTGTCTCAGTGCAAAAGTCTCATATTTGGGGGTTGGTGGTTTTTGTAGTTAACCAATACATAGGGTTTGAGATGTCAAGTACAAACCAGCCATGTTGCAAGCAGGTAAGCTCAAGGTCGTGTGTCGCCAGTTCTGTGAAATTACACTTAACGTGTGGAATTTATTTTTCTGGTCTATGACTTTTTCAGTCCTTTCAATTCTTCATGCTTGTTGCTCAGCTCCTTACCTAGGTTCCCATAGAATGAAAAGCAGCTGCTGGAAACAATGAACTGCTTGCAATTGCCCTTTGAATTCTTAGGTGTGGGGGGTTGTTTTTTATTTGAATAGATTAGCTACCTTTTGTGTCTTTTAATGAAATGTGTGTTTTTAACTGTAGCAAAGTTTGTATTACTGTAGAGTAGGTTAAGAAAGTAATCATGGTGTGTGGGTAACAGTTACTTCATAAAAGAGAGATGCTGCTATGAAAAGGTATTACAATTTATAAAACAAATTGGTAAATATTTCTGCTTACTGATTGATTATCAAATTGATTCAACTGTCTACAAGATAACCTCCAGTAAAATCTTTCAGAAATGTGGATGTTAATAACTTGTGTGTGTGTTCATAAAGCGAATCCTGGAATGTATAAGAAAGTTAAAAATGTGGTTTGATGCAGCCTAATATTGCTAAACAGCTTGCTAAATATGTTGGTTCTGGGTGTTTGTCCTTGAAAGAATGGATATAGTTAATCTTTAGTGTTCTGTTAATGGAATATCACTGTAAAATTTGACCTTATAGATTTATTGACCTATGGAGTCTGCCTAATTTTGAAATATTTTTATAGTAAAAAGTGGCTTACCTTTTCTCTAATCGTGTAAGATGTAACATATAAAGGAAGTATCAAACAATCTAGTAAGACTGTTCAGTATAAACAAATTACCAGTACAACCTACAGGAAGTGAATTCTTGTTTTAAGAACTTTTCAACTTACTGAATAAATACTTTTGGGAATTACTTTGGTGAATAGAAACAATTAGGAACTAATGCAAAAAACAAAATCAAACCCAACAGCCAAAAAACCTTCTTGAAACGCATACATTCATAGAATTGAAGTAGTGTTGTTAATCTCATCACTGTTTCAGAAGTTACTTCACTGTTTTGTATAACAGGCCACACTAAATCTTAAAGCAATTGGATCAAGTTAACTGTTGTCAAAAGCTATTTAGAAGGTCTGGTAAGCAAATTGATTTAAAAAAAAAATTGGTAGATTTTTCCAGTCTTGTAATAGATTCATAAACTGACAGTTGTCAGGTGATCAGTGTTTGAATGTTTCTTGAGGTGTAGAATACAGCCAGAGTGGTACAACAAAAATAGTAAGATGTTTTCAGTAAAAAATCTAAGTCACTTTCTCTTTAGAATTTGTGGATGGAATTTTAACTTGGCTATGAACTTCCACCTAAATGGAAAGGCCTTGAACAAGTTCCTCTAGTTGACCCGGTTTCCAGAGTCCCTTCTAACCTCAACGTTTCTGATTCTATGACTTCTATTTTCAAGTAACAAAAATCTTTATATTAAATGTAAAATGGAAATGGGTACCTATGGTATTGACACTTAAAGAAACATTCTTGTGCTATGGTAATTAGGGAGCCATATAAATACTTGGGTTATCCAAATGCCTTTTGGTTTTTTTGAAGGAGAGCTGCTTAAATGTGAATGAGATGTCTTGCTGTGTGATTTGTTTTTTCAATGAAACTTACTTGGATGTTTGCAGGCACTAGCCTACTTTGAGCAGCTGAAGATATCTCAGGATGCTTGGCAAGTCTGTGCAGAAGCATTAGCTCAGAGTATATACAGGTAATCTTTACCAAAATACATGGATTGTTACAATTTTTAGAGAAGATAAAAAAATGCATGTAAACTATATAGCATGTGGAATGTCTCTTCTTAATCTATATCTCAGTTTGTCTTTAGCTTTGCTTTTTAAGATACCATGTACCACTTGCACTTAGCGTACGAATGGTCCCCAAACGTACTATTGAAGCCTGACAGGCTTTTATAAAGGCAGGATATAACAAGCACTGTAGGTTTGTATGTACAGACTGAAATCAAAGCATAGCAAATTGATGGCTAAAGAGGAAAAAAAAGGATTATAATAGCAAATATAAATATTAGTTTAAAAGTTGCTCACTTTTACCAAATGAACTGCTCGAGTATTTGTCATTTTTGCTTTGAGGTAATAGCAGTAGCGTTTTTCTCTGGTGCACAATAATTCTTGATTTGTCAAAGGGACCACCACCTGGTTGTAATAATACTTGAGGAATTTATTTCGTCCCAGAAAAGTGTACCATGTTTCTACCAGTAACAGCCTTTTTTTTTTCTTTTCTAGTGATGATCATATCAAGTTCTTTTGCTTTCAAGTTCTGGAACATCAAATTAAGTTCAAGTGAGTAATCTTTCTTGACACTGTCCATATACATCCATTTAATTTTGCCTTTTTATTCTACTTGCAAAAAAACCATTAAATGGTATCTCTCATCTCAATGTTGTTGATGAGGTGGCTTTAATCTAGTACAGAGGACTTTCTTGTGTTTATTCACCTTTGCTGGGAGAGGAGTGGTTAGATTTTGAGCAGCACACTCCACTTAGCTAGTCTAACACCTGTGTATGGCCCAACACAGACTGTTACAGTTTGAAAAACCCACAACAATTTATTGTTATTTAGGCAATTATTCTATCACCCAATGACTCCTCCCAACCCAAGAAGGGGAATCATGAAGTAATAAGGAAACCCAAGGGTTGAAATAAATCAGATTGATAAAACAAGACTAAATAATTAACATTAATAATACCAAAGAACCAATATTGATCCCGATACCAATATAAAATATACGAGGATTATACTCAGCCAATTCTATCAGCAGGAAGCTGTGCACTCCCAGCAGGGGACAGCAAATGTTGGACACTGTGAGCACTATGGCTTTGAGAGGAAGGGAAGGGCTCAGGAGTCCGGCACCAGGACAAGAAGTGCTCAGGACTGCCACCATCAAGGAATAGAGCGCTCCTCAGCAAACTTTCTAGTTTAGGTTCAATGTGGTGTTTGTGGTATGAAATAATCGTGTTGGCCAGCTTGGGTCAAGTGCCCAGGTCTCACTTCTCCTCATCCCTGCACCTGGCAAGACTCAAAAACACTGAGACCTTGAATCCCTCATACCATAGCTGGCTATAAGGTAAAATATTTTCACAAATTCAGACACTAGAGTCTGCTAGAAACGTAGTTTCCTCTGTCATTAGAAGAGACGTTACTGAAAAGTAAAATTATTGAAAGAGAAATCAGTCCTGTGTCGTTTAAACCAGAACACAGACCCAATTACCAAGAATTGCTTGAAACTTAATTAGTCCTTCCTTTCTGGAGGTTCAGGCCTTATTCCGGACTCTCACTGATTTTTGCAGAAGAGAGTCCTGCAAGCAGCAGCCTTGCTCAGTACAGCTCCTGGGCTTCAGACAAAGCCCTGTTCATTCAATAACTATGGCAGAGACGTTAAGAGAAAGTAGTTTTTTCACTCTGTGTGTGGTGTTTTCATAGAATCAGAAGTTTTGGAAAAAATACTTTGAAATAATTGCATGGAACTGTATTTTTTTCACACTTGAGGCTTCTTTGGTCAGAACTGGAATGCCATGGCAGAGGTGGAATATCACCGTTACAGGTTGCAATGCACTGAATGTGTGGGTCAGGCTTTAGATAGGAATCAGATGTATCTTGTGACTGATTTTTCACAATTATGTATCAGAGCAAATCACTTTCTGTGATTTTTATTTACCTGATTTTACCTTGTTGCACACCTTTCTCTGCTTGTTCCACTCTTGTAATGTGCTTCCTTCAGTATGTTTTCTCCAGTTTTCCTGCTTCTTATTTTCTTTGAGCGTTTTCAGTGGGGTTGCTTTTTTGGTCTCCTTAATGAGTAGTTACTTGTGACTGGAATGCTGGCGCCACACTCAGTGGTTATTCCTGTTAGGGACAGTACCAAAGCTATAGCTAGATATTGCAAGGAGAGTGTTCTTGGCTGAGCTAGTCCTGGGAAGAAACATGTTGTGTGGGTAGTATCTGAGGTGGGCTGGTTATAATGTCATATTCTGCCAAGACTGTATGTATGATGTAAAGTGGAATTTCTTGTTTGCCTCTTTTTTATTTTGACATATGCCTGATAATAAATGTACTGTAAGTCAGATCAGTGAAGGACTTCCTTGTCCTCACTGTTGACAGTCTTTAATGCGTAGTAAACAAATTTGAGCGTATACAGATGCCTCTTCCTTCTCCCCTTTTGGTCAAATGTGTATTTTTATCAGGGTCAGAAGTCCTGTCCCTGGTAGAGAAGTCTTCCTGCAAACTCCAGTGTAGGAGGCAGGAGTGCCTCAAAATGTAATCCATTGAGATGGGCAAAATGTTTTTCCTCATTTTTATGTCTTTGAGTCAAAATTTTAACATGCAAATAGCAATGTAAATTCCTTTTCTAGGAATCTTTAATTTACATTAATGTGCAGTACTATGTGTGACATTAAAAGAAGTTTTGCCTAACTAAATGTTGTGCTTGTCATAAGGCAGTTGTATTTTGATCTCATTATGCTTTGTTTCAGATACTCTGAACTCACTGAAGTCCAGCAGCAGCTAATTAGGGAAACACTTGTAACATGGCTGCAAGCACAGGTAAGTATGTCTTACTTAGTAAGGCATTGAGTGTGAGCTAAATGTTTAATCTGTTGTTTGAGTTTAAAGATGGCTTTCTGAAGATATGCAGTATCAAATGGTTAAAAGCTTTTAACATGCTAATCTTCATTAGAAATTCTTTAAATCAGGTGTTGTGAAGAAGTCTGTGCTTGAACTTACTACTAAATATAATGGCTGTGGCTGAATCAGTGGTGTGTGAAATAAGAAGTATGAAAAGCTTCACTTTAGAGAGATAGAATCCAGATTCCTGATGATCCTGAGTGTCTGGAGGGGGAGCAGTAATTCTGTGTTCAAGACCCTCCTGGCCTGACTCCTGCCCACTTAGAATACCAGCAGATGTTCATGAGTGAACAGCATCCCTCCTGTTAATACGTGTCAGAGTATTGGCTACTGTTTCTTGTGGAATTAGTTACTGTAATTGAACACGGTTGTATCAGTTGGACCCAAGAGTTTGCAATCACGGGAGCCATCAAGTGGTTAGTACAAGTCTTCGCCTATACCTGCCGTTACCTAGTTATCATTCCCCTTCTGCACTGGAAATTAACATTGTTGCTTTGTTTGTAGAAAGCTTAACAGGAAATTTAACATAATACAAATTGAGATTGGTAGTGACAGATTATTATTTTTCTTTTTTGTCCCTGATGAGCTTAGATTTAGAAACTTCCTATACTGTTCTTAAAGGTAACATCTAATTTAGGCACAAGCCAGCTCTAAAAGGACTGTAGCTTGTTTTCTGGGAGTTCTTCTTTACTCCTTTCAGCAAACCAACAAACAGCTTTCAGTCTGTGAATAGTACACTTAATGTTGTGGTGCAGAATGAAAGGCTTAGGACTGTGTTGCCCGGAGAGAATGTTTTCTCTGTTTTAATACAATTTTGCCGATTTTTTTTTTTCAAAATCCTTGGAAAGGTAGGGCTTTTATTGATCTCAGCCAGGAAGAGTAGTAGTACATTAATTACTATGCAGAGATCAACAAGCATATATGATTCTCCTCTACTGTAATAAGAATATACAAATAAAGTATCTTGTTTTTACCAGATGCTGAATCCCCAGCCTGAGAAGACTTTTATTCGCAACAAAGCAGCGCAGGTCTTTGCATTGCTTTTTGTTACTGAATATCTCACAAAATGGCCCAAGTTTTTTTTTGATATTCTATCAGTAGTTGACCTTAATCCACGGGGTGTGGATATGTACCTCAGAATCCTGATGGCTGTTGATGCTGAGCTGGTAGACCGGGATGTTGTTCATACATCAGAGGCAAGTTATTATTTTGCATTAACATTTGTTTAAAATTTCCAAAATGTTCTCTTTGATTAGAGCAGAAGGCTTGTAGAGATGTTAGTTTTTTCATATGGCAGCTCTGCTTTAGAGACATTAGGTGGTTTAGATCCAAAAGCCGTATGTTGTTTAATACTTTTTATGATTTCACACTTTTCAGTTAATGTGGTTTTTGCTTGAAGAGCTAGCAAACAAAAATTAATGGTCTGAGTTAGCCAATTTAATGTTAGACTTACTCATTTTAAAATGTTAATTTCTTCTAGTGCCTTTTTTAAGGAGTCCTAATATCAAAAATCCTTTTAATGATCTAGAGGACTTCTTTCCCCTTTGTCTGCCTTTCTTTAGTGTTTGGACATTGTTGTAGGAAAAAAAGAGGAAAAACTAGGGTATTTTGGGTTTATTTCTTGCAAGGAAAAAGTGTGCTCTTTTGGGGTTTCTGATATGAGTTATTTATCTTGCTAGGACAAGTGGTGCCAGGTACTGGATATAAAAATGCTACTAATTTGACAAGATGCTAGTATAACTGATTTATCGTTTTATAGGAGGCTCGTAGGAACACCTTATTAAAAGATACTATGAGGGAACAGTGCATTCCAAGTTTGGTGGAATCGTGGTACCAAATCTTGCAAAACTATCAATATAATAACTCAGAGTTGACATGCCAGTGCCTTGAAGTAGTTGGAGCTTATGTATCCTGGATAGATTTAAGCCTGATAGCCAATGAAAGGTAAGGGAGTTTTGATGGAGTATCTTTGCAAAAATAACCTTGACAGTGTGCTGACTGTATTTCTATGAAACAGAATTGAAAGATTAAAAAATCATCTCTGAAAAGGGACTTTTAATTTTATACAAATCTTCTGAGATTTTGGGTTTTTAATAAAGTGTTTGACTTTGCAAGTCAAGCTGATATAATGGTCAAAATAGACACTGCAGCTTGCTGGGTTCTCCTTATAGCATATAAAATGTTTGGTTTAGTCAGTACAATAGACTTCAAAACTCTTTTATAAAAAGAAACCATTCTAAATATGTTCACAAATAATATAGAGCTTCTGTAAGATGCTACTGTGTACATATAAAAAAATAACCTTTTTTTTTTTGAAGGTTTATAAATATGCTGCTAGGTCACATGTCTGTGGAAGTTCTCCGGGAAGAAGCCTGCGATTGTTTGTTTGAAATTGTAAATAAGGGAATGGACCCAATTGATAAAACAAAATTGGTTGAATCTTTATGTCAAGTATTGCAGTCTGCTGGTCTCTTCAGTATTGATCAGGTTTGTATATTGCTTTTTACAATAGGAATGAGACCTAGGTTTCCAACAGTTCTTAAATAAGCAAATGAACAGAACCCTATAAAACATAAGTCTGCAGATTAGGGAGAATTAGTTGTGCTTCTGCATCAAAGCAAACACTTCTTACACTTTTCTCATACTTAAATTAACAGCTGGTTATTAATATCACTTATTAATTAAAAACACACTGCATTTTGTTTGTCCTCAGCATGAGTTTTTTGTTTTGGAAGCAAAGCATTACGTAGTTCCTCTGTTCCTCCCCTAAAGCATGTTGTGCTTACTGTTAATGCTGCCTCTGTGTTTCTTTGCATTGAGTCTTCTCTTCTGAGTGATTCCATGATAGGTATTGCAGCCAAAGTAGAGGGGTTTTTTAGAGTGAGACTAAATCAGCTGTGTGCATAATTAGGTAGGGGGAAGAGCTTTCTTAAGGGCACATATGTTGCTCTGCATGTCTCCACCACCAGATAGGAGGCTTAGAATTCTTATCTATAAGCTGGAAAAATATACCTACTAACCAAACACACATTCCCTGGCAGTTGCAGTGTTTAAGGAACAGCTGTTTGCTACCTGCCAGGGAGAAAGAGGAACCAGCCCTTCTGAAGCTGTAGTCCTTGGATTGCAAGGCAGTCACTGATTAATTTTGAAGCCTTTGTCAAATTTGTATTCCTGCAAGAATGCAGAAAATGTGCATTCATCAATTCGGGTGTTTCTCTAAAAATCTTACCTCAGACTCTCTGAGGAAAACTTGTTCTTCTGGTTTTGTACAGTTACGGCAGGGAGCAAAGCATCTGTTTGGGGTGGCTAGTCTAGGGGTATTTCTCAATTCTGATCAATGTATTTCTGCAAAAGCAAGCCATGAATACTTAATATTAACTCACTCTTACAGGCAGTACTGAAAGTTACTCGTTATCAGTATTTCTGAAGTGAGCTACAGCTGTTAATTCTTTGAAGTTTTCCCATAAAAAGATTTTCCTCTTATACAGCCTAAAATTTATGGTAGGTATGTGCTTCTGCTTTTATTTTGAACCTGCTTCTTGCTGTAAAGTAAAAAGAGAAACAAACTAATCTGAAGAGGTGAAGCAAGCTACTGTTGTATAATGGAGGACAGCCAAATCTGGCATTGCTTTAATTTTTCTCTCTCCGTTCTCCAGGCAAAACCAACCAGACAATTGTACTTTCCATCTAGGAGACAAATACTGGGTGTACTTCTACATGGCAGACAGGGATAGTGCAGTCTGTAAGCTCGTGCCTTTTGAACCTGAG